>JAKSZT010054017.1:4595639-4970428 GCA_026826555.1 Tolypeutes matacus | reverse complement strand
AAATGAATAAATAAATAAAATCTTAAAAAAAAAAACACTATCCTTTCTCCACTGAATTGCCTTTGCTCCTTTGTCAAAGGTCAGTTGACTATATTTGTGGGCTCCCTATTCTGCTCCATTGATCAATTTGTCTATTCTTTCACCAATACCACACTGTCTTTATTATGGTAGCTTTATAATAAGTCTTAAAGTTGGGTAGTGTCAGTCCTCCAACATTGTTCTTTCTTCAGAATGGGCTTTTCTTGATCTTTTTCCTTTCCATATAAACTTTAGAATCAGTTTGTTAATATACCCAGAATAATTTGGTGGGATTTTTATTGGGTCTATGTTGAATCTATAGATCAAGGTGAAGGTGACTTGACGTCGTAACAATATTGAGTTTTCCTATCCATGAACATGGGATATCTCTCCCTTTATTTAGATCAATTTCTTTTATCAGAGTTTTGTAGCTTTCCTTATATAAATCCTGTAAATATATTGTTAGATTTACACTTAAGAGTTTCATTTTTGGATGCTAATGTAAACATTATTGTGTTTTAATTTCAAATTCCAGTTGTATATTCTAGTATATAGAAAAACAATTGACTTTTGCATATTAACCTTATATCCTGTGACCTTGCTATAATCGCTTCGTAGTTCCAGTTTTCTGATCACTTCCTTGGGATTTTCTACATAGACAATCATGTCATCTGCGAACAAAGCCAGTTTTACTTCTTCCTTCCAAGTCTGTATATGTTTCATTTCCTTTTTTCAGATAACATTTCTTCATAGGAATTCTAGAATAAAATGCAAAGTCAGTATGAATTTTAAAGATAAAACCCAAGTTTGGGTTCGCTATAGATCTTTACTACCTACAACCTCCTCTGCCCCACAGAATAGGCATTCACTGATAATTTACTTATCACTTCCTAATCAAAATTGTATCTTTTTTGATATGCATAGCCAAGAGAACATAAAAGAACCCAAGGATCTGACTGACACCAGGGGTCAGTTTATGGGGAGACAAAATAACCTCTACTTCAAAGACTGATCTTGCTTTGAAATGTACTTGTCCAAAAACCGCTAATGACTTTTATAATTTTCTGCTTTATCAATCAGCATAAATTCCTGACATTTTCCTTTCACAGAGCCTTAATTACTTTTGATCTTTGCTCTGTGGTCCTAGGTTGGTTCATTCTGGTTCCGGATGTCGATCACCTTCACTTGGATCTGACCTTACGTTTGCTACCAGGACAGGCTCTCGACAGGGCATTGAGATGCATCTGTTCAGGGTGGAGACACATCGGGATCTGTCAACCTGGACCAGGATACTTGTTCAGGGTTGCCATGCTGCTGCTGAGCTGATCAAGGAAGTCTCTCTAGGTATAGATGAAGACATTTCTTTTCTTTAGTAATTAAATGGAACTGTTATACTTTATTACAAAGTGTAACCATTACCACACGTGCCACACTTTTAAATGTGTTGAAATATTGGAGCTTAAAGTGGTGATGATGGAAAGAAACCTGGTTTCTCTGTTTTCACTAGCAAATTTTTTCTAAGCCTTGTACCTGGCTCTACACACATTCATATCGCCTTATATAAAACATGGTAACTTTACTGTTTATCATTTTTGTCCCATTTTTATATATAAAAATATATTTTAAAAATACAAAATCATGCACATGTGTAGAATTCTCATACAACACCCCTTCACTAATGCACCTCACCATGGTGGAACATTTGTTACAGATTATGAGATAATATCATCATACTATTACCACCAACCATGGTCCATAGCATACATTTGGCACACTTTTTCCATACTCCCCCATTATCAACACAGTAGATCTTTGGCATAGATGCATGAATATTACAGTATTGCTGTTAACCACAGTCCATAGGTCACACCAGTTGTGTTTTTCCCATGCTTCTCCACATTCCCATCACCCTGCAATAGTGGCATACATCTGCTCCAGTTCAAAGAAGGACACTCTTGCATCTGTACCATCAACCACAATTCTCAACCACCTCTGGGTTCACTGTGTTATTCAGTCCATAGATTATTCTCTAGCTTTCTTTCAATTGACATTTATATCCCTAGACTACACTTTCCAGACACATTCCCATTTATAAACCAGCTGCTACTCACTATGTTGCCATCAGCTCCATCCATTTCCACACTTTTACAGTAAAGTTAATTAAAACTTCTACATACATTAAGCATCAGTAGTCCTTCTCAGCCCTCCTTCTATCTCCTGATAACCTATACTCTGTGTTCTATCTCCATGTGTTTATTCTTTGTATTTAGTTTATATTAGTGAAACCATGCAGTATTTGTCAAAATATATATATATACAAAAAATAACAAAAATATATATATAACATAAAATTTTAACCATTTTTAAGTTTACCGTTTAGTGGCATTAATTATATTTACAATGTTGTACAACCATCTCCACCATCCATTACCACATAACTCCCTATTTTCCCTCCCCCAAGCCCCTAGTAACTCTAAACTCCTTTCTGTCTCTATGAATTTGCTTATTCTAGGTATTTCCTACAAGTGGAATCTTACAATATTTTTCCTTTTGGATTAACATGTTTTCAAGGTTCATTCATATTATAGTATGTATCAGAACTTAATCCCCTTTACCACTGAATAGTAGTCCCCAATATGTATATACCACCTTAAGTTTATCCATTCTTCTGTTGATGGACATACTATTCATCATTTTAATCAGCATTTAATAGTTTTAAGGATTCATTTACTAAGGATTAGATGCAGTGACCCTCTAATTAAGGCGATTTGGAATCCAAGATATGGATAGACACCCATAAAATATGAGCATCTCTCAAGTTTATGGCTATTGAGAAATAAAGGATTTGGAACAGGAGTTATTTTTCAGAAGTTTGACAATCTGTGCCCAATATTTACTGAAATAACCATCTAAAGGAAATAAGCTTGATGATCTCTTTCCATTGTTGAAGCGCCCTCTTGTGGTTAGTCTCTATGAATGAGGGTTTTTGTGTGTGTGTGTTATTTTAGGGACACTTTCAGGGTATGGTGCTTCACGTTGCAGGAAAAAAAAATACAGCTATCTAGTCCTTTGTTCACAAAAACTTAAATACAGTAAGCTTGGGGAGAGCAAAAGTAAGGACTGGCTGGGTCCTTATATTTCCAAATAGACAAAACAATCTTTTTGGGGGGGGGGATTTTTAAGTTTTTTGTTTTTATTCACAGCTGTACTTTAATATTACTTTAGTAATATTTTCACTTCTGCAATTTGTCAATTTAGAGATGTGCCAGATATCTTAAACTTGCTGAAGGTAAATCACTTTGACAAGAGCCAGAATTCCTTTAAAATGTGTGTATGTGGGTATTTGTATACCCATTCACACATATGTACACACACACATATATACATACAAAGACATATATAAGCCAGAATGCCATTCAGATGCATGTTACCACCTCCTAATAAATTGTTGGGAGATTCAGAAAAGTTTATTTAAAACTATATCTGTGGGAAAGCGGCTGTGGCTCAATCAGTAGGGCTCCCGTTTACCATATGGGAGGCCCCGGATTCGGTTCCCGGGGCCTCCTGGTGAAGGCAAGCCCACCCGCACAGCGTGGTTAGCTGACCCAGCGAGCACAAACAGCAAGGGGGGGATAAATGAATAAATAAATAAATAAATCTTTTAAAAAAAAGGTCTTTTAAAAAAAAAAAAAAAAAAAAACTATATCTGTGGCATGTTGTTCCACTTATTTAGATATTTGTGGCCTAAAGTAAGTCAGGAAGCTGATAAAAAGAAATTAGTTAAGCTCTGTTTCTTGTCTCTTACATGTTTTAGCTATAGTTTACCCATTTAGAAAATTTTCTGTAAAAGCCTACAGTATTTGGTTAGTGACTACAATACATGATCTATCTTCATAATGTTCATTTAGTTTTAAACCTTTATTAGCTATAGGTGTAGTAGAATTGATCACTGAGCCTTCTGATACACAAGGACTTTTCCTCCTAGCAAATATTAACTTCAAGATTAATGGGTTAGAAAATACAGTTAACTTCCTCAGGCACATAAAAACCTTTTTCTAATTGTCACAAGATTTGAAAATATGGAAGTATATATATGTGTGTAGTTGCTTGAACTTTAATAAGTATGCTTTTAAAAGCTTGTTTTCATCATTCCAATAACCCGAGCTCTTAAAGATTTTAAACTATACAAGTACTTTATGAAGATACTTTACATTTATTTAGCTTTGGTGATATGAAGACTAAAAATTCGTAGATATAAATAATAAATATGTAGAAAATCTGGGAGCAGAAAAGAAAAATAGACATTTTAAAGTATTTATATTGTTAGCATATACAAGGAAAGAGTTTGCTCTGCATGTGCTATTCTTAGAAATTCTTTTGGCTCTTTCCGCCATCTTGGAACCTGTGGAGGCCTGCTGGGAACAGGACTTCGAAAACGGCAAATATGTCTGGAAGGCTGTGGTCCAAAGCCACTTTTGCTGGCTATAAGCGGGGACTCTGGAACCAGAGGGAGCACACAGCTCTTCTTAAAATTGAAGGCGTTTATGCCCGAGATGAAACTGAATTCTATTTGGGCAAGAGATGTGCTTATGTGTACAAAGCAAAAAACAACACAGTGACTCCTGGTGGCAAACCTAACAAAACCAGAGTAATCTGGGGAAAGGTAACTCGTGCCCATGGAAATAGTGGCATGGTTCGTGCTAAATTCCGAAGCAACCTTCCAGCTAAGGCCATTGGACACCGAATCCGTGTGATGCTGTACCCCTCAAGGATTTAAACTTATTGAAAAGTAAATAAATAAAATTGTGGACTTTTAAAAAAAAAAAAAAAAAAAAGAAATTCTTTTGCATCCCTTCTCATCTCCTTGGCAAATATTTATTGAGCGTATACTGACAATACTAAAATAAGGTAGGCATAGCACCTACTTTTGAGACAGGAAAGACAAAAACAGAAAGAATAATAGGTATATATCAGGATTGGTAGGAGGCATGAATGACATACATATATCATCCAACTCTCACAAACAACCCTCTGGAGAAGGTGCTATCATCTCCATTTTCAAGAAGAGGGAACTGGGTTAGTGTGACTTTCTGACTCCGAAAATCATTGCCTTAAGCCCCTGTAGTTCCCTCTCTAGATGACCCATTCTTATGGCCAGAGTATATTCTGAAGAGCATAAACAGCAGGCATCAGTCTCTCTTAACTCATTAAATCAACAAATATTTACTGAGTGTTGGTTATTTACAAAACACTGTGCTTTGTAATAAGAAAAATAAAAATAAACAAGACCTACTTCCTGCCTTTAACCAAATAGCTGTAAGAAAAGAACACAGTATCAGTGTTCTTTGTAACCCCAGGCATGCTTAGCTGACTTGTCCTATGTGAGTCACTGGGAGTGCTGCCCCAGCCTTTCTCTGGGACAGTCGTGGGCCATTGAACCTGCAAGGCCTACTCCCTTCTCAGTTGCTCTGAAAGCCTGAGACCTGTAGGAGCCCTGGGTGACACACACCGTGCTGTGGCTGCTGGAGGGATGTGCCAAGGGTCTTGCTGGAAACAGTGACGCTCCCCAGAGCCTTCCAAAACCTTCCTACCACATAACTGGACCCTGAGCAGCAGGGACAGGGTCTACAGCATAGAATTTCTTTGTTCCTGAGTGCTCTTCCATGATAAACTGGTAACCACCATCTCAGTCTCCCATTTAAAAGGAGACAAAGTAGATAAAACATAGGTTGTATTTACCATTGTTCACCTTGATGTAACAATGATTGATTGTTATTATTATTGTATTAGTTAATGAACCTTTTTCCTTCCAGCTTTATTAGGTTTTTTTTTTTTCATATTAGGGTGCTTCTTAGAAAGTTTTTTTTAATGTACACCGTTACACTCAACAATGCTCCCATAGTCTGGAAAAGCCAATGTCCCCTCCACTTAGGAGACTCAGGATCATTATGAGTACATGTACTGAACAGATCCTACAAGAGACAACCTGGAAGTGTAGAAGGAGCATGAGCTTTGTGGTCGGGAGACACAAATTTGAATTCTACAATATTGGTTAGGTGGCTTTGGGCCTCTTTACTTCTCTGAACCTGAAATCCTGAATCTGTAAAAATTAGGCTGTTGTGATGATATAATGTGAATAAGATATGTAGGAGGTAACTTAGTACACATTGTTCCCTCTTCCTTTCCATCAAAGAGATTTATACTCAGAAAAGGCAAGAACCAATTAATTTCTGTGAAGGAATCTTATTTGTCTGGGGGTTTTGGTTTTCTTTTAGTTTGTTTTAGTTTTGTTTGTTTGTTTCTAGAAGGTCAGGAACAGTATATGGATTGAAGAGAGCATCATATATTTGGTGCTTTTTAAACTTATTAAACAAATGTTTGTACAGAGACTTAACTACCAAGTCTTTGCTGAAGGGTTTGCCTGTTCTTACCTGTTCTGTCTGTAATTTGAGCACCAAGGATGTTTAGCTGAGAAAATATTCAGAATCACCTGGTTCACTTCTTTCCATCTCACTGTAACTGCCCCAGTCAAGTCACTGTCTCCTCATGTCGACTATTTCAGTAGCCACTCAGATGGTCCCTCTACTCCCATTCTTGCCTTTTTCACACTGCAACCAGAGAAATCTTTCTAAAATTTAAATCTCATTATGTTACTCCCTTGTTACATTATCTTCCCTTTGTTCTTTAAAGCAAAGTCCAAACTGCTTAACGTGGCTACAGTGCTTCCATAATACAGTGTCTACCTCTCTAGCTACATATAGCTTACGTCTCACATGTACCCACTCTCTCTTACCTCCAGGCTTTCATGATACTCTTTGTATCTGGGACACTTTCCCATTCTTATCTCTTCACCTCTTCCTGCCCACTTTCTCTTCCCATTTGTTTTAGTTTCCTTGGCTGCTCAAGCAGATACCATGCAATGGGACAATTTGAACAATGGGAATTTAATGGCTTGCAATTTTGAGATTAGGAAAAACGTCCAAATCAAGATTTCATTTAGGTGATGCCTTCTCCCTGAAGACTGTAGGGTTCTGAGGTTGGTTGCTGACAATCCTTGGTCCTGGGCTCCTCTGTCACACGGTAATGTACATGACTGCCTCTCCTGGCCTTTCCCTTCTCTTCTGGGTCCTGTTGGTGTTCAGCTTCCGGCTCCTCCCTCTGTGGCTTTCTCTCTCTCTGTCGGAATTTCATTTTACTTTTAAAGGACTCCAGTAATAGGATTAAGACCCATCCTGATTGAGGATGGGTCTTAATCCACACCTTAACTAAAATAACCTCATCAAAAGTTCCTCCTTACAATGGATTCACACCCACAGGAATGGATTAAGTTTAAGAAGATAACATTTTTTCTGGGGTACATACAGCTCCAAACCACCACACCAGCCATTCCTTCTTGACTAACAACTACTTTCTGTTTTCAGATTAAAGCATATAAATGATTCAGGGAAGCTTTCCTAATCTTTTTTTTTTTTTTTTCCCCCGGGAGGTCCCGGGGATCCAACCCAGGTCCTTCCATATGGCAGACAGACGCCCAACCATTTGAGCCACATCCGCCCCACGCTTTCCTAATCTTTGGATTAGTTTTAAGTCCTCCTGCTCTATGCATCCAAAGCAATTTTTTTTATTCAGTTATTTATTCATATACATTTTTCACAATTAACTTTCTTAAAATTACAGGTTTACAGAAAAATCATGCAGAAAATACAGAGTTTTCATTCATTAACTGTCTACTATTTGTTAGCTTCCATGTTAAATATGGAAAGTTAAAAGTAATACGGGCAGCTGGGAGTGGGGGGTGGATGTGGCTGGTTGGGCGTCCGTCTCCCATATGAAGGGACCTGGGTTCGATCCCTGGGACCTCCCGGTAAAAAAAAAAAAAAAAAAAAAAAGTACTAATTAAATTTGTGTCTTCCAGGCTTCAACAGCTCCACTTTAAGATAATGGTCATGCAGGGATTTTCTGCAATTCCAGCCAAAAACCTCCCAGCCAATCTTCTCTTAGGATCTTTAGATTTAGTAGCCAGAGAATTCCACTCCCATGATAGGCAGGGACAACATCCCAAAGGCAGCATGAAGTAGTTAGAGAAGACAGATCATCCTCCTTCATCACCCCTTAAGAATAAGGGATGGAATTCTCTATGAGGTAGGGAAAGGTAGGAGAAGAGAGTTAGTTAACTCAGCAAAGGAGGAGGACCAACAGAAAATTAACATCAGATAATACCTAACTGCAGTGGAAAATCACCTGCCCAAGGCCTAATTCCAGAAGATATCAGATGACAAAAGGCCCATCCATCACCTGACCACCACATTCTTCACCAACTCCTCCCCTGGACTGTTCTTGTAGTTTTCAATCCCTCTTTTGCAATGAGAATGTAGGGACTTACAAGTCCTAATTTACATGGAGGGGAAAGATGGGGGTCGGGGAGCCCAGCCATAATAAAACAGTACCTCCAGCCCCAGCAGGCACTACACATGCAACTCTTACCAGCATGCCTGTACTCCGTCTTGAGTATGTACTTTCACTTTACATTAAATTCTCCTGCTACTAAAAAAAAAAAAAAAAATTGAGTTCAATGAGGTGCTTTTGATACTTTTTTTTTTTTTTTTTGTTTTTTTTTTTTTTTTTTCTTTTTTTCCCCCCCCCCCCCCCGCTGCCCGCTGCCCGCGCTTGCCGGGCCAGCCAACCACGCCGCACAGGCGGGCCCGCCCCCACCAGGAGGCCCCGGGAACCGAACCCGGGGCCCCCCACATGGCAAACGGGAGCCCCACTGATTGAGCCACAGCCGCCTCCCCGCTTTTGATACTTTCAAGTGGAGATGTCTCATTGACAGCGGAATATATAGGAAAGGGATTTAAAGGAGATAAGCATTTGTGAGATAGACATCCATGTTGCAGTTGAAGCCATAGATGTGGATGAGATCTTTGAAGGAAAGCATATAGAATGCTAAGAGAGAATAGGATCAAATCTAGAAGAACTAAAACATTTATTGGCTAGTGTATTAGTCAGCCAAAGGAGTGCTGATGCGAAATACCAGAAATCTATTGGCTTTTATAAAGGGTATTTATTTGGGGTAAAAGCGTAGAGTTACCAGGCCATAAAGCATAAGTTACTTCCCTCACCAAAGTCTGTGAGGGTTCAGGCTCCCTGGGTTCCTCTCTTCCTGGGGCTTGACTCTCTCCAGGTTCAGCTGCTTGTTCTTTCCACAAGGCCAGCTCTAGACTATCAGGCAAACAACTCATCTCTTTTCCCGGGGCCCTCTCTCCTTCCTCACGACCAAGCTCCTCTGTGTGCTTACTTCCCAGGGCTCCAGCTCAAAAATGCCACATCAGAACTCCAAACTCTGTCCTTTGCCATGTCTTTTATCTGTGAGTTCCCACATACTAAGGGGCGGGGACTCAACGCCCTACTGACGTGAACCAATCAAAGCCCTAATCATAATTTAATTAAGTAAAGGTAAAACCTCTGAATTCAATATACTAATACGCCCAGAGGAAAAGACCAGTTTACAAACATAATCCAATATTTCTTTTTGGAATTCATCAGTAATATCAAACTGCTACAGCCAGTTAGAGGAGATTGAAAGTAGTAGGCAGAGAGTAGCAGAAGGAAAACCAGGGTGGGTAGGGGTGGTAAGTGAGATGGAAGCAAAAGGAAGAATATGTAAAGGAGAGGACTAGTCAGTTGGGTCATATGTCAGTTAGGATGCTTTAGGCTGAAATTAACAGAAAATATCCACTCAAACTAGATTAAACATTTAGAAAATGTATTATTTAACTAAGAGAAAGGAAGAATAAAAGAGAAGGACTCTGCTCTTCCCAATCATAGTTCTGATTGAGCCAGTTTGGTTTATATGCCTACCCTGGAGCGATAATAATCACCAGGGGAAAGCCATTCTCTGATTGGTCTAGAGGTTATCTACCCTGGACTTTGAGGTCACCTTCCCCTGAAACCTATCCAGAGAGAGAATAAACCAGAATAAAATTGGGGTTCAGCTATAAAGGAAGAAAGGAGAAATCGAAGCTGGTTAGACAACTAACAATGAGTATGAAGTAAGATGAAGGCTGAAGAAGTGGGTTGGATTTAGCAACTTGGACATGATGGGTGCCCTGGGGGGAGGAGACGCTGTTAATGGTGTGATGGCAGAGCGCTGAGTGAATGGGAGGTAATAAAGAGAAACTGAGTGTGCACAACTCTTTGAAGAGGTTTTACTGTGAAGAGGAAAGAGGGAAATGGTAGTTGGAGGAAGGCAAAGAACTGAGTAGTTAATAACATTTCCTTAATAATGAAAGAGATGTCACCATTTTAAAAAGTTAACCGGAATTCTCTGGTTAAGAGGGATGAGTTGAAAATGAAAGTGAAAGAAGGAATAATCAACCTTAGTCAGTTTTTGAGAAAGTGGTGATGAATATAATTCAAAGCACAGGTTGAAGGATTGGCCTTAGCCAGGAAAATGGGCAGATGGAAGAGAGGACAGAATGGGTGGAGATCTACTTCCCCATCATAAAAGTTGAAGGTCTTTGTTTTTTGTTCCTGAGTAACTTATGGAGTAGCCATCCCTGACTCCAAGCACAATTTTAGTGCACTTTTTTTTTTAGGTGCCAGGGCCAGGGATTGAAACCTGGACCTCATATGTGGGAAGCCGGCGCTCAACCACTGAGCCACATCAGCTCCCCTAAGTTGGATATTTTGTTTATTTGCTTGTTGTTTATTTGTTTTTAAGAGGCACCAGGGAACGAACCCAGGACCTCCCATGTGGGAAGCAGGCACTCAATCACTTGAGCCACATCCACTCCCAGTGTACTTTTATATTGTTGAATTTTAAAGTTATATCATACTTGTATAATCAGGAAAAGCAATAATTTCTGAGTTTTGCCTACGGAGCCGTCAATTAGTCCCATACACTAAATCCATCTCTATAAAGAATTTTACAATATATTACCGAGAAGCTGGGGGAGAGATTAGAATTTTAGTTGGAGGATTTCCTATCAAGTCTAGGGCTGAAAATAATCGATTTTTTTCCTGGGGTCCAAATGATCTTTCCCTTCTTGTCCCAATTCCAGTTTCTCATATACTCAATTAAATAAGGTTAGAATAAATTGTAGGGAATTGCACCAAAAAACAAATATTAATGCTCTAGACCAGTGATTCTCAATCCCAACAGCACATTAGAATAACCTGGAACCCACTCTTTAATAATATCAATGCCCAGGCTCTATCTCCATAGATTCTAATTAAGTTGGCTGGTGCATTAAAGTTTCCACAGATTGTTTTAATGTCCAGCCAGGGTTGAAAATCATTCACTGCTCTAGATTCTCAATTGAGAAACAGAATAATTTATATTGTTAAGCAGTCAAAACTATTTGTTGATTTAAAATAAATGAATATATGCATCTCTGAATATACTAAAATCCATTGAATTGTACTCTTTAAAATGGGTGAATTTTATGGTGTGTGAATTATATCAATTCATTAAAAAATGAATATAATAATTGAAATCTTAAGGATGAAGTCAGAGAATTTCCAAGTGCAGATTATTCATGATACAGAGAAATTCTCATCAGAGAATTTAGTTTAGAATGATTGGTCATGGATGAGCACATGTGGTAACCTGGATTCCTGGTTTTAGTGACTTATCCACACAAAGACCTAGCTCCTCCACCATCTCTTATCCCAGCTGTGATCTCTACCTTGTCCTTGATTCCTACCCAGGTTTGTGGGTAGGTATTGAAGTAGTTCTCTGGGGTGAGATGAATCTCAGAGGAGAGATGAGGGTATTGCTACTTAGCAATAAATTTTTTTTAAACCTGAAAGTTCGTTATTTTAATTTTCAGATGAGTTATAATGTCATGGATATATTAACTTATTCTGGCATATGGTACACACTTAACAAAGTGCCCATTGTCATTTTTATTATTATTTAAGATCCAATTGAAATAGCCCTTCTGTTAAGCCTTTTCAAATTCCCTACTTAATTTTCCCTTTTCCTCTATGTTCCTGTAGCATTTTATCTATCTCTCTGTTAGTAGCACATACTTCATTCTATGTAACCATGCTCTTTTTTTTTCTCCCTTACTTGTCTGAACAGGAACTGTCTTTTTACTTTTGCTGACTATAGCCATTACCTTTGATAAGCATCCTTATTATCTTCCCAAATACCAACCAAACCATGTTACTGCCCCTTAAATATGCCATGTGTATCTCTACCTTTGCTCCTTTGGTTATTCCTTCTTCTTGCCCACTTGAATTCTTCTTCCTGTTCCTCCCTGTCTATCCAGTTTTACCTATTCTTTAGGGCCTATCTAAAATCCTATCTCCTCCAGGCAGCCCTTCCTTGACCAGGGCCTTATTCAGTTTGGTGTTTAGCCATATTCCATATACTCTCCCTTACAAAGTTATGGATTTCATGTTTATGTCTATGCATTTATGAAGTCCTTTAGAGCAGAGACCACACCTCTTAATTTGCTCGGTACCACACCCAGCCTACGGCCAGCACAGTGTCCAACTGAATCAAATGGAATCAGATGTCAAGGAGAGTTATAGTCTTTTCTTCCTTGTCTCAATCAAGATGTTAACGTGAGTGATGAAAACAAAACCCACTCTTTGAAACCTAAACTTGAGCCTGTTGTCCACCAGCCTAGCATCACTTTCACCATAGCCCTTAGCAATGCTGACGTTCAAAAGCAGATTAAGCACATGATGGCTTTCATTGAATAAGAAGCAGAAGAAACAGATCCAAGGCAGAAGAAGAATTCAACATTGAGAAAGGTCATCTTGTGTACACCCAAAGACTGATGGTTATGAAATATTATGAGGAGGAAGAAAAGCATATGAAGCAGCAAAAGAAAATTTAGATATCTAATCTGATAACTCATGCAAGGCTCAAAGTCCTTAGAACCAGACATGACCTTATCACAGACCTACTAAACAAAGTAAAACAGAACTCAGCAAGGTAGTAAAGGACACAGCCAGGTACTGAGTGCTACTGGATGGACTGATGTGACAGTTTGAAGCTGGGTGGTCCCCAGAAGATCTGTTCTTAAAGCTAATCCATTCTTGTGGGTATAGCCTATTGTAGATGGGACCTTTTGATTAGATCATTTCAGTATGGCATGACCTAGGGTGGGTCTTAATCCTCTTACTGGAGTCCTTTATAAACGGAGGAATAAAGAGCCACAGACATAGAAAGAAGGCCACAGAGGCAGAGAAGAACCACTAAGCAGAGAGAGTGCCACGAGAGCAAGAAGCTGAAAACAACACGGCCTGGAGGAGAAGGCAGACATATGCCCTGCCATGTGCCTGATCGCCCACAGCTCAGGGAGAAAGTGAACCTGGAGGAGAAGGCAGAGACTGTCAGAGCCACCATTGTGCCTTGCCACATGGCAGGAGTCCAGGATCACCAACAGCAGCAACTTGGTGAGAGAGCTTTTTTTTGCCTGATGCCTTGATTTGGACATTTTTCCCAGGCTTGGAACTCTTAAGCTTTTAAATCCCATTGTAGAAGCCAACTTATTTCTGGTGTATTGCACTGGCAGCCATTAGCAAACTAAAGCAACTTGTCTTCCAGGGTTTGTACCAGTTGCAGGAAACAGGGTTTCCTTCTAGTAAAGTCTGTGGTGCAGAAAGTAATCCCTATGTACAAAATTACCACCAAAAAAGATGCTGATGTCCAAACTGATCAGGAAGCCTACCTGCCTGAGGATATAGCTGGTGGTGTTGAGAATAATAATGTTGATCATAAAATAAAGGTTTCTAATACCCTAGAAAGCTGGCTGGATCTCAAAGCCCAACAGATGATGCCAGAAGTATAGCAAGCTTTGTTTGGTACAAATGCCAACAGGAAGTTTTTGGATAAGCCTTTGGGAGGCTCTACTGCTTTGATATGGAAGCTTCTGATATTTGAAAAACCTCCTCTTTGCTGTTCTAATATTGTTCTGTATTTATGAATGGAGAATCCTTCTATAGCTAATGTCCTGTATCTAATTGTTAACAATGGGAGGAAGTTTCATTTTAAATGATGAGAAACCTACTTCTGGTTCATCTAAAAGTAACACACCTCCCAGTTTGTTCTATAGCTTGAAGTTAAGGGCATCTAGTGGTGGTTGTATGAACTTCCCCAAGGTTTATGCTTTTCTCTAGCTCCTGTCATCTAGTCTGGAGGATGATGTGTCTGGTATTCCCTGCCTTTAAATCTTGCTTTTTAGGTTTAAAACATATGTGGGGCATGCATTCCTTTCAGCTGGAGTAGCTTCACTGTTCCCTATTGGGGCCTAGAAGTTTTCCTCATCTGTAAATGTGATTTAAAATCTAAGCCATGTTGGAAATGAAAAGAAATGGTGAGAGCACATCATAGTGTTTGTAACTAGCAGTACTATTATATGGGAATGACTGTGGTTGAAAGGGAAAGTCTAAGGACATGTATATTACTAGAAGGAAAGTTAAAAAATGTAACATGGGACTATATAACATAGTGAAACCTCAAGTGAAATACGAGTATGGGTAATATTGCATATATAAGACTTCTACAAATTATAAACACAAAATAAACTAGAGACAGAAACAATAGCAGCTACGTACAGCAGGAGACGCATAGAGAGATTGAGGGGTGATGAGTCTTTGTCTTTTTTTTGTTTATTATTATTATTAGAATAATGAAAATGCTTTAATAATGATTGAAGTGATGAATGCGTAAGTATGTGATTATACCAAATACCATTGATAGTACACTGTGGATAGATTTATGCTTTATTAATATGTATCAATAAAATTGATTTGTTTGAAAAAACACACTAAATGTAAGGTATGGGCTATAGGTAGAAAAAAAGTCTAAGCCATGAATATGCTTTATATATTAAAACTAAAGCTGTGGCTCAATCAGTAGGGCTCCCGTTTACCATATGGGAGGCCCCGGGTTCGGTTCCCGGGGCCTCCTGGTGAAGGCAAGCCCGCCCACACGGCATGGTTAGCTGACCCAGCGAGCACAAGCAGCAGGGGGGGGGGATAAATGAATGAATAAATAAAATCTTTAAAAAAAATAAATAAATAAAACAACAACAATAAAAACACTTTATGAAGTTTTTTAAATAGGCTAGGCATCATACATTCTAAAAAAAAAAAAAAAGATTCCTTTTTCTTTTTTGAAGTCAGGAGAATACTTTTTCACTGGGTAATTGAAGTAGGAACTTTCCAATAATGTTTTCCCTTGTTTTCAACAGGCTGCACATTAAATGGCCAAGAGGTAAGACTCATTGTCCACTATGAAAATGGGTTCACTATCTCCAGGGAAAATGGAGGCTCCAGCAGCATATTGTACCGCTACCCCTTTGAAGGACTGAAAATGTCTGCTGATGATGGCATCAGAAATCTATATTTGGATTTTGGCGGTCCTGAGGGAGAACTGGTAAGAGTGTTTCAAAAAACCATGTTTATTCTAATAGGTATTCTTTTTCTTTCTCATCTCTTCTTACCTCTTGAATAGAAAATTATGGATTGACATTCCATTTGGAATTAAAAAATTGTTCTTCAATTTTCAAAGTGGTGCTGGGTTTGGATTATTTTTTTCTTTCCTCATGTTAGGAAACCATTCCATTCCCGTTCAAAAAAAAAAAAAAATTAACACGGTTTTGTTTGATGGTTAGAAAAAAAATTAGATCGCCCCTTTGAGAAACAAGTCTTTATCAAAAATAAGATAGAAAATACAAAAGCTACGGGAAACGGATGTGGCTCAAGAGGTTCTGCGTCCGTCTACCATATGGAGAGACCGGGGTTTGATCCCCGGTACCTCCCGGTAAAAAAAAAAAAAAATACAAAAGCTGGGAAACTTTATTAAATAAATTCCGTCCATTGCTGTTATCAGCGGTTTGTTAGGATAAGAGTTAAGAGTAATATAGCGGGAAGCGGCTGTGGCTCAATCAGTGGGGCTCCCGTTTACCGTGTGGGGGGCCCCGGGTTCGGTTCCCGGGGCCTCCTGGTGGGGGCAGGCCAGCCCACACGGCATGGTTAGCTGACCCAGTGAGCACGGGCAGCAGGGGGGGGGATAAATGAATAAATAAATAAAATCTAAAAAAAAAAAAAAAAAGAGTAATATAGTGACTTCTTTGCTATAGAAACTCAGCTGATCTGACAAGAAGATACTAAGATATATCCACTCAGCCATCATCTTTTTTGATCTCCTTGTGCTTGAAAGGAAATATCAACAGAAATCCATGATTCTCCCTAGAGGAATAAAATAGGTGAATCAACTATACTTCAGAAATAAAGTATGATAAAGGAATAAAGTAATGCCTTTTCTTTCTCATCAGTGGTGATACAGTAGTTTGTCTTTTTTTTTTTGAAGAAATAAAACTTTCTTTATTCATGAATGATATATATGTAGAAAATCCAAAGGCACCTACAAAAAAAAGGTCACTAGAACCTTTGTCTAAGGAAAGACCTCTCCGATCTTGGGGGTGGTGGTAGGAGAGGTCTTCACTGTAGGCTGAGATGCAGTTTTCCACATTTCAGGAAAATTTTGGGGAGCTGGCACCAGCCGCCAAATCCATCCCAACCAGTTCCCCGGTGCTCGCCTGTTCCCCCCATACCAATCACCTCTTAGTTTGGACTCTCATCGCTCCACACACACACCCACACCCACGGCCCTGCTGAGGCTCAGGGGAAGCCGCAGGCCTAGCCAGCCAGGTCTGGATCAAGAGCTGACACCTGCTTTCTCTGGATGGCTGGGGGTGAAGTGGGGATGGGAGAGGTGCTGAGAGGATGGCTGCTCGCTCACCCTGCGCCAAGAACGCTGGAGCAATGACGCGTCGCCGTCACTCTGCCCTCGGGGTTCGCAGTGAGAACGAAGAGAAAAGAAGGGGGATGGAGGAGACCGAGGCCGCCTCGCACCCACACGAGCCCTCTGCCGGCCTCAGCCCCGCTCCACCCCGCCACCCCTCACCCCAAAGGCACAGGGGTCAAAACCCCGTCCTGGGCCCGGGGGAGGCGAGCGGGTCACCTGGCCCAGCTGAACCCCCTCAAGTCTTAACAAACATGAAATCTTAGGTCCACTGACACAATTACAATAGGTATAAATTTGGAAACATAGAATCCTGCAATATTAGAACTGAAAAAGTCCTTAGAGATAATATAATTCAACCTCCAAAGAGACACTTGTAATTAGAAATCTTAATTTAAACAATGAACCTTTAAGAGGCTATGGACCTGGGGAGTATGTGTAGCTCAGTGGTTGAGTGCCTGCTTCCCATGTACAAGGTCCCAGGGTCAATGCCGGTACTTCCTTAAAAAAACAAGGAGGCTGTGGACAGGCCATGGACCAGGGTTTTCAAAGCCTTAAGCATTAGTGAGTGTTAAATGTGTTTCTGTATTAAATCAATTTCTATTAATAGCAATTGTCATTTAGCAAGCAAGGTGTTAAAATTATACCTAGCTATTTATCTATTTTTAATCCTTGCTTCATATTTAATATATTTTAAATTTAATGATGAAATTAGTGTTCTATAACTTGTGCTTCTAATAAAGTTGTATTTTTCTTCAAAAACCACAGTTAACGAAACTATGTCCTATTGCAGGCCTCTGCTATAAGTGCCAAAGATTGACTAAACCTGTTGACCCCTGCAGCCTGACTCCAGGTCTCCTTGTTCCTCTGGTGGCTGCTTAGGAGGGTATAACCTACCTCAAGAGCAGTCATTTCCACCCCAAACGTATAAAGGGCATCAGAAATCTCACCCATAGTGGGTCACACTTCACACATTACAACTGATGTTCTCTATATAGGATATTCCTCTTTATTCGAAGTCCTCTGTTTTTACTTCTTCCTATCAGGCATGGTGGAACACAGTACAACACCCATTAATTGTGGATGTGAAACCTCGCATTAGTGTCTAATTATGATACAGAATAATTTTACTTCCGAGTGCACTTTTCTTTGTGACTTTAAGTTCCCAAGAGTTTCGGTAGCTATGGCTCATTCTTTATCCAAGTTCTTTGTAGTAGAACATCACATCCAAGTAGGTTGGTTTAATAAAGTGTCTGTATGTGGTAGTGATAATTGATGTCTTTTCTCCACAGACCATGGACCTACACTCTTGTCCAAAGCCGATTGTATTTGTATTGCACACGTTCTTGTCGGCCAAAGTCACTCGCATGGGACTGCTTGTATGAGCAGCAAAAAGGCAGAAAAGAACCTTGAATGAATGTCACAAGAAGTATTTCCACCTCCAAAAACAAAACTAAACTTTAAAAAAAGCACAAAAAGAATGCTCTTTGCTCTCTCCAGCACAGTGCCTTGACAAGGACCTGAAAATCACTGCTGAACCATAACCATGTTTAAAGAAGAGCCTACCTTTCACAAGCCACCTTTGCCAGAAATTCTAGGACCTCTAATAAGTTCCAAAATGAAGCTGTTGATTTATTTTCTAGTATCATAATGTGATTTGTAAGTAATTAGGTTTATTTCCCCCCTTAAGAAGGGTGACTCATTGTTTTCCTTTTTGACCATAATCAAATATTCAAGAGTTGTTATCTTGCTCTTATTCCTGTAGGATCTACTTCAGGCTTAGCCTTGATCTTTTGTTTAAGTCTCCCTTTCCAGGTGCTAGTTTGCTGTAGCCAGTTGCTTCTTGGTTGTTCCAGATGGGTTATACATTTTGTGGGATTTTACTGTTCTTACTTGTTCCTTCTACCCTGTGAAGTCCTTCATTATGCATTACCAAAGATTCTTCCATCTGTCCTGGCTCTTGCTACATCTCACCCAGCCACCACTTCCCACCTTATCATAAGCTTTGCCTCTTAAAGTGCTAACTTTAGGACTTATAACTTGCATGATTTGATTTGTCTCACCTTCCATTTCCTTTCTAGTGGTGATCATGTTGAAAAGCAAGTTGGGGACCGGTGCTTTGAAAGAAAAGTTTTACTTGTTTTTGATTTTTCTGTTTTTACTTTGGAGCCAGGGGACGTTATAAGATTTATTTTAAAAGAAACTCCTCATTTTAGCCTAAGCCATTTTTTATTGCTAACCAATCGTGCCTTTGGTTAGGGTTAGTGGAGCTTTATTAGTCACAATTTGAACAACTGGATATCACTGCCATTCCAGGGAGATCATCTGTCCTAGTTTTGAGAAATCAGTCTCTGAGGTAGGTTTTCTTTTTTTTTTTTTTTTTTTTTTTTGAGGTAGGTTTTCTTAACAGCATCTTTTCTAGTTGGCAAATCCCTTTGAGACAGTTAACTCCTGAAGAGCCAGCTTGTTTAAAGAGTAGACTTTGTGGTGAAGCCAGCTTTTCAGCACAAATATGTCAAGTTGCTTTGGGCTGTGTGAGATCATGCAGGATCCTGGTCCTGGCCCTTTCCTTTTATGGCAGGAGAGTGACGTGAACCAGCAGCTGCTAATTCAAGACTCAGTGTGGGGGAAGCAGCTGTGGCTCAATCAGTAGGGCTCCCGTTTACCATATGGGAGGCCCAGGGTTCGGTTCCCGGGGCCTCCTGGTGAAGGCAAGCCCGCCTGCACGGCGTGGTTAGCTGACCCAGCGAGCACAAGCAGCAAGGGGGGGATAAATGAATAAATAAATAAAATCTTAAAAAAAAAAAAAAAAAAAAAAGACTCAGTGTGGTGCAGTAATACAGCCTACAGTGGGCAGCGTGACAAGACCATGGAACAGCTACCTGGGCATTGATAAGCATTGCCAGATGTCATCATTAGGACTTACAGCAGTAAGACTGTTAATTTTGTGGTATTGGAGAATCACACTTAGCTTGATTTTCCTAATTATGAAGGAGGTATATATCTGACATTTGAAATAGTGTACTATCTATATAGTATTCCAAGGTTAGCATAGTCCCTGAATCTGAAAGAAAAGATAATATTGACTTGGATGTTCTCTATGCTTGCTGAAGAATGATCTAGGAATAGTTTTCATTTACTAGATATATCAGGAGTGCCATAAGGGGAGGTGGTGGAGGGTGGCACTCCAAATAGGAAAAAAAAAAAGAAAAGAAAGCACAGTGTATATGCAAAACATAAACTCTTTGGTTTGAGTACAGATTGCTTGAGAGGGAGGACATACAAAACAGTGGACTTATGAAAAGAGTTTGTTCTAGTTAGTTCCAGTTAGACATTGTAAACCCAGTTAGTCCTCCTTGCCCATGGACAGTGAAATTATATGCCGAAATTGGGGAGAGATGTCTGTTCTTCCCCCAGCTCCACATAATTTTTAAGGGTCCAAAAGTGAATTACCTGATCCACTTAAAACTGCAAAAATTAAAATCTAGACTAGAATATGTTTTTCAAGAGCTTTTTATGTTTTGAAAATGTATCAACCTAATTTTGGTTCCATCTGAGAAAAATTTGCAAATCAAGGAAGAAAAAAATGTCTTGAAGGTCCAGCCATGATTTCAGAAAGCAGAATTTCAACACATAAATCTTTGCAATAAGGGAGCTTAGACACTGTTTGCAGTGAAAGTGTCATTAATATGAGAAGTTTAATGATACAGACACAGACTTCAGCAGCAAAGCTGAAGGTTGAGGTTTCCTGTGTTTTTGTGAAAAGCTGAGCCACTGAGAAAATTTGCAGGAGGAACCTCTGGAGCGACTCTGCTCAATAGTTATATGGAACAGATCTATAAAAAAAGAAGGTGTGGCTCAAATGTGGACAGGAGAGACAAAGCATGTGTACACTTCTCCTTTTGTGCAAGCTTAAACTGTCTTGTAGAGCACCAAGGTCCATAGGGTTTTTATTAATATCTTTTGAATCTTGATGTGAAATGAAAGTATATGGTAGGTTTGCTTTGCCCACTAGCAGCCCCAAAAGCAAGAGCCCTTAAGTTGCTTATTTTACATACTTTAACAGCTTTCCAATCATGGGTGACCAGGTTGTTCTTCAATTAAGTGTTTGTGGGATTTTCAAACCACAAATTAAGTACTTTTTATGAATGGGACAGCCTTGCTAAATAATGTATTTTATATTTAGATGTCATAAACTGGCAAATTATTTTCCAATGATAAATGGGCTTTTTGATATTCCACCTCTTTTACAGTACCAGGTGACTTTTCATTTCTTTTTCATTTTGAATTAGGAAAATTACTGAGAATGTTCTGAGCTTTCCATGTGTCTAATAGAAAGGAAACTGCAGAGTAGTGTCCCCACATTCAGATGGACCACTTCCTGTGCCTACTGAAATCTGGGGCTTAGACATCTTCTCCATATTCCACACAGACGTCTGTAAGCAGCCAATTGGTGTGTGAAAATTCTTCCTCTTTCCCTAAAAACTCCACTTTTTCTTTCTCACCTTTAAAAAAAAATAGGGAAAGTGGGGGGGGGGGAGGGAAAAGCTCAGTTTTTCTTTTCTGAAAAGGGCAAGCCCTTTCCTGAAAAGTCATCAAATGAACCTTACCTGGAAATTAGCATCTAATATTTTATATGAAGAAATACTTTAGTGTATGTTTATGCAGTATTTATAAGATACTTGTAACTGTATGCTCACCTACCTAGTAGACAGAGTTTCAGGTTAAGTGTTGGGACATGTACAGGCAATCAAAAATATTACTTTAAATGTCATTTACAAGTATTAAAGCCATATTTTAGCACTTTTTAGGTCAAGTAAAGTCTGATAAAATATGTTTTTTATCTATATTCTCACAAACTGTGTTACTGAAACTTACTGCAAGGCAAGGGAGATATTAAATTATTTAATTCTTATATTTTTATAAGCAGAAAAAACTAACAAATGGATAAAGTTGTTACTGATTATTTGTTTTCTTATCCTCCTAAGTAAGATGGTAACAGCCATTTTCAGCTGATTAAATGCATTTAGCTGATAAACCAAAATTTATTCTTTTAAAAAAAATTAAGCTATGTGGAATATGGACAAGATTATGTTTCTCCCAGAAAGACAGGCTTAACAGTAAATGGTTTTGCTTGATAAGAAGTGTGACCACCTTTGAGAAAAGGTTGTGACGGATTTTTTTAAAAATTTGTGAGAACCTCCAGGTCTTCTTCTTTAATTTATATATGCATGTGGTGATATTTGTATGTGTTCAGAAACATAAATGATGTTTTCCATATTTTTATTGCAAATTACCTTGTAAGCTGCTATGCGAATTCTGTTAAAAACCCCTCCCTATTAAAGAGTTAAACATTTTTGAAGCTTTCAGGGAAGATCTTAAGCACTTTCTCTGCTTTTTTGTATCTTATCTTGGACACTTATGCTGAATTATATTCTTATTATTTTTACTGGTTATAAGCTATTGATTGTACATAATATTTAAACTATCCAAATATCCAGCATACATTTCTATGTTGCTGTCATCATTGATTGATGCTGCAGTTGAAATGGCTGGTTAGAAAGCCAAAGGTCTTCTTTTTTCAATCCCTAATGAAGAAATAAAATGCAGACCTCTTTGGTCCTAAAGCAAATTACTCGGGTTAAATCTAAATATCTTTGTAATAAAAAGAGACATTTAAATTTGAGATTCTGTTTAAACTTTAAATTGCATTTAGCTATAATCATGTTAAAATTCTTTTTATATATCTCTATCAGATATGATATGTGACAGGTGGTATTATATTCTACCTTAAGTTTGGAAATCTCTTTCAGTTAAATTTGAATTGTTATTGTGGGTTTTTTGTGTTTTGTTTTTTTTTTCTTTTTCCTCCTAAAGATAGAAGTAGAGGAATCTGCCATCTCTACCATCCCTCTTTGTGGCCCTACTTTAATTGCCTGGTAATGGAGAATTAGTTCTACTTTTTACATACTGTCTTTAAAAATAGCTGCAGTCCTACTTGTTTTTTTGTTTTTGTTTTTGTTTTTGTTTTAGCTATTGTTTTTCCCACAGTGCTGGGTATATAGACACTAGATAAATGTATGTTGATAGACAGTTCTAAAATAATTATGCCGGGGAGCGTGTGTGGCTCGGTGGTTGAGCACCTGCTTCCCATGTATGAGATCCTAGGTACAATCCCTGGTACCTCCTTTAAAAGTAAAATAAAATTATGCTGTATAGCAGGATTATGTATTTTTTTTTTTTTTTTAGCAACATAGGAATTCCTATGCTGTAATTACATTAAGTGAAATTTATTTTACACTAGTAATAGACTGTTTAAATGACAGATTTGAAACCCTTTCATAAAAAATGAAACAAAAAATCTGGTAGATCAGTGATACAAGTTTATCTTATTAAAGGACAGAATTTCAAATTAAGATAAGGTACAATAAACTAGGCACTTAGGGCACATCTACTTTCTTGCCCCTTGATGCTAGCTAAACTCCACCTAGAAGAATGGTTGTTTTATATATTAACTTGGAAGACTAGTTTAACAAGATACTTTCTTTTATTTCAAAATTTATAAACTTGAGCTTAATTTCTTGCAACATCTTATTCTTACCTTCCCACTTTGGATGACTGAACCAAAGCATATTCTAGTTTTAAAAGTGAATCTGCATTTGATATGTGTAAATACGCCTTTTGCAGATGAGGGCTTGCTCTCCAATGAACATTTGCTTATATTTAACAAAAATCTACCATAAGAACTGTAATCCTTGAATTGTCCCAAAATAGACTGGTTAAAACTAGAAAGCCATAATAGAGAAATGATACTTCATTATATCATAAAATGAGATATCCTTGTAGAGTTTTAATTTCTGAGCCATCTAAGTACCTTTCTTAGTTTTGCTATTATCTTACCTCCATGCCATTAGCACACATGCTTTTTTAGTTTTCGAGTTCCTCTCTATCCCAATCACATATATACCATTGGAACCTGATTATTCTATCACTACTCTTCCAAAGTGATAGAAATCTCTTATGAATAGACAAAATGTTCTTTGGGTACTCAGAGAAATCTTAAAACTGCAAGGCTAATTAATGGCATGAATTTGTGTATTCTTTCATTTAATAAGCATTTATTAATGCTCAGTTCTGCACCAGGCACACTAAAGGGTCCAAAAGGAAGTACCTGCCCTCAAGTAGCATATAATCCATTATTTCTCAATCATACCGTGCCATCTATTTATCAAACACTGGGTAAGTGATTAACCACTTCATATTTTTACCAAAGTACATCTGCAGTTTTGTTTATCTGGATCTGACAAACTGGAAAAGTTTTAAAGAGATGCTTGGACTTTGATCCATGCCAACATGAAAGGACTCAAAGCATATTTAAGTAGGCCTTTCTTTTCATAATGCATGATTTTTTCATGCAAAATAGACTTTAAAAGGGGGGTGGGGAGCAGGTGTAGCTTAGTGGTTGAGTGCCTGCTTCCCATGTACAAAGTCCCAGGTTTATTCCCTGGTACCTCCTTAAAAAAATAGAGGGGGAGGGGGCTTTAGTTTGGGAAGGAGAACAGCATAAAATATCAATAAGATAAATCACAACAAGAAAAATTAAGCTCTCTTGCCCAAAGTGGATCAAGGGAATATCTTTTTAAAGAAATGCTTCTTTTAAACTATAAACAGCAATTTACAGAAATGTACATTTCATCTACCCCCTATTTCTAAATTGTGCTAATCCATTCATTTTCACACTGATATCTTTTAAACATCTCATTTGTTGACAGTAGTTACACATGGTAGAAAGTATTCATTAATGATAGATCAAAATGAAGATATTTAAAACTTAGCAAAATTCCACTTATTCTAGAACACTCTGGCATTCAAACTCAGTAATAAAAGCACCTAAGAAAAATAAGAGAGGTTGATTGAATATTTCCATAATTTTCATACAGTAACAGTCTCTTTATATCCATTTATAATGAGGGTCAGCTTTCTCGGCGACAACCGTAGTCATGACCAGAAAGTGCCTGAGCTGTGATTGGAATGGCTTGTGAAAAATAGTCAGATGGGGCCTGGAGTTCTGCACAAAAATTAGGTCATGCCTTGAGTGTCTTGGTCATTACTGTTAAACATACTCTTTGACAATCAGGTGCTAATGATTGTATATTACTGGAACCAGCACATAAGTATTGTAAGAATATGTAAGAATCTGTCCCTCCTAGGTTGGAAGAAGTACTTTTTCCTTTCATCTCTCTCCTGTTAAAATGGATTTCATTTATGTTTTTTCACTTTTGTGATTTTATAAGATTTGGGGGAGAAGAAATGATTTAAACTAAGTTTAAAGTTTATTTTAAGTTTCAGGTTAATTGGTTTAAGTTTCAGGCATAATCTCAATATTCTTCTCACCTTGTAACAAGTCTGCCCTAATCATAAGAACCAATTTCAGATTGTTTTCTCCAGTCTTGGGCTCCAGTGTTGGGTTTACAACCTGTTCGATGAGTTCAGCATTATAAGACTTTGGTGCCCAAAGAATGTTTTCCCTTTTGATACCAGACCTGAGGTCTTCCAGAAAACAATGTGACAAACCACTACCTATGAAGACCTATTTTGGCTAATCTGTGCAAAATCTGATTATACCCACTTGTACCTATTCTGTCCTGTGCAACTTACATTTTTATTAAATATTAAGGCTTGGAAAGCTAGAATAATACTTCTACAAAGAATTTGAAGTATATGATATTCTGGGGTTTTCTTCTTTTTAGAACCCTGTATTTAAACAAGACTTAACTTTTAAGTCTTGGATAAGATTAAAGTCTCAAATTTTCTGGCGTCACCAGGCTGCCAAATCAAAACCCCATGGTATATATGCTTTATTAGTATGTATCAATAACATTGATTTGTTAAAAACAACAATAACAACAACAAAAAAAAACAACCATGGTATGAAACAGGGCAGTATTTGTGCTCTTAATCCAAAAAAAAAAAAGGAAAAATGTTTTATGTGTACGCTATAAATATAGATGCATACACAACATTTCCCCTTGAGTTGCATATCAACACATAGCATTGTAAATTACAATAAAAATTTGTAAATACATATATACCTTTGTAACCTTCATATTGTAAATTAAAAAAATTTGCTTTAGACTTGTGGTTTTTTTGTTTTTCATTTTTTATGTGTTGAAATAGTTTCTAACCTACAGGGAAGTTTCAAAGACTTCCTACATCCTCTTTACCCAAATTTCCCAATTATTAACATTTGACCACATTTGCTTCAATACCCTCTCTTGTCTTTTCTGACGTGGTGCCCTATTATCCTTAAATTTTCTAGTGTGTACCTCCCCAAATCACACTCTCCTGCTACTACAAAGCTCTCCCAACTAGGAAATCAACTTTACAGAACTACCATCCAATCCATAGGCCCCATTCAAATGATACCAGCTATCCCAACAAGGGATCTTTCTGACCCAGGATCCTATCCACTACCACATGTTGCATTTGGTTGTCACATCTCTCCAGTCTCTTAAGTCTGGAACAGTTCCTTATTCTTTCCCTAATTCTCATGTCCTTGACAGTCTTAAAGAGCACAGGTTTTTCATTCTGCAGGATGAGCCTCCAGCTGGGTCCAGGTGGTCTTACCTCACTACCAACCTGGGTCATGCATTCTTGGCAGGAACACCACAGAAGTGAAGCCATGATGTTCGGAGTATCATATTAGGAAACCCAAAATGTTGGCCCATTCCACCACTGGAAACGTTAACTTGGATCACCTAGTCAAGTTTGTGACCCCACCATTTTTCTATTTGTTATTGAATAGCATTTTGTGGAGAGATATTCTGACATTATGCCAATATTCTGTTCTTTATCAAACTACCACCCACCAGCCTTAGCACACATTAACTCCTGCCTGAATTGATAACCACTGTGATCATTGTCAAATGATGAGTATCTATTACTACCATTCCTTCCACATTTATTAGTTGGTATTCAACTATATTCAAGAACTTCTCCTTCTCTCCCATTTATTGATTGGTTAATATTAAACACTTATGGATTCCTATTTTTAAATGGGTTTTCATTCAATGTTTATTTTGATGTCCAAATCATCCTAGATATGGACAGTGAAAACCCTTTCAAACTGGCTACTACGTCTTTGTTGTTACTGTTGCTTAACTTTTTATTTTATTTTTTTGAGGTACCAGGGGCCAGGGATTGAACCCAGGACCTCCTATGTGGGAAGCTGGCACTCAACCACTGAGCCACATCGGCTTCCCTGAGTTGGTTTTATTCTTTGCTTTGCTTGTTGTTTTTGTTTTTTCAGGAAGCACAGGGAACCCAACCTGGGACCTCCCATGTGAGAGGTTGGCGCCCAACTGCTTGAGCCACATTCACTCCCTTAATTTTTGATTTTGATATATTTTCAAACTTACAGGATAGTTACAAAAATAAAACAAACCCCATACAGAGAACTCCAGCATACTGCAACCCAGACATCCAGAACTACCAATTCCAACACTGCCACATTTGTTGCGTCACTCAATCTATCCATTTTTCTCAGTCTGTCTATCAATCCATTTTCTAAATACTTGAGGATAGGTTGTATACATCATGGTCCTTGAACACTTAATATTGCCCTGTACATCTCCTAAGAACAAAGACATTCACATATGTAACCACCTTAAGTGCAGTTATCAAGCTCAAGAAATTTAACGTTGATATAAATCTTACTGTCTATATTCCAATTTTTTCATATGTCCCAATAATGTCCCTTTGAGCCTTTTCTCCTCCCCTGCTAGACCCCAGCCAGAATCATGTATGACATTTAATTGTCATTGTCTCTTTAGCTGCTCTTTTTTTTTTTTTTAAATTGTGTAAATATATATACAACATAAACTTTCCCATCTCAGCTGACTCCCAAGCATTACCATTGAATGGGATTACTCACATGCACTATGTTGCAGTACCCACACCACCTTCTATTACTAAAACTTTCCCATCTCCCCAAAGAGAAGTCCAACACCCAATATGCCTCATCTTCCCATCCCTCTTTCCTCCTGCCCCTGGAAATCTGCACTCTGATATCTGTCTCTGAGCTTGCATATTCCCCAACATTCTCTTTGTAGTGACCATGGGGCCCAAATTCAACATCCTAAATCTACAATAATCTCATTTGTTTTGATACCAACCAACTTCAATAGCATACACAAATAATGTTCCTATATCCCTCTATCTCCCTACCTTTATGTAGTTCCTGTAAAAAAAAAAACCCACACGTTTATACATTATGCATCCAAACCATTGATTTATCATTACATTTTATGCATTTTCCTTTTAGATCCTGCAGGAAGTAAACAATGGAGCAACAAACCAAATATACAATAGTACTGGCATTTATATCTACCCATGTCTTTACCCTCACCAGAGATCTTTATTTCTTCGTGTGGCTTTGCTCTATTGTCTATTGTCCTTTCCTTTCAACCTGCAGAACTCTATTTAGCATCTCTTGTAGGGCCAGTCTAGGGTGACGGATTCCCTCAGCTCTTGTTTATCTGGGAATGTCTTAATCTCTCCCTCATTTTTGAAAGACAGTTTGCCAGATATAGAATTCTTGGTTGGCAGTTTTTTGCTTTCACACGTTTAAATACATCTTCCACTGCCTTCTTGCCTCCATGGTTTCCAATAAGAAATTGGAACTTAATCTACCCCCACATCCACCCACCCCGGCACTTGTTGAGCCTCCCTTGTATGCCACACATTGCTTCTATCTTGCAGCTTTCAGAATTCTCTATCTTTGGTGTTTGACAATTTGATTATAACATAGCATAGTATGGGTCTATTTGGCTTTATCCTCTTTGGAGTTTGTTGAGCATCTTGGATGTATATGTTCCTATCTTTCATTAAATTTGGGAAGTTTTCAGCCATTATTTCTTTGCATATTCTCTTTTCCCCTTTCTTTCTTCTCCTTCGGGGACTCCCACAATGTATATATTGGTATGCTTGATGGTGACTATATTAGTCAGCCACAGGGGTGCTGATGCAAAGTGCCAGAAATCTGTTGGCTTTTATAAAGGATATTTATGTGGGTTAGAAGCTTACAGTTACCAGGCCATAAAGCGTAAGTTACTCCCCTCACCAAAGTCTGTTGCCACATGTTGGAGCATGATGGCCGCCGATGTTCAGCCTTCCTCTTCCTCTTAAGGCTCCATGGTCCCAGCTTCCTCCAATATCAGCTGTAGGCTGGGATAAGTCTTGTTTCTCTCCCAGGGCTCAATTCTCTCCGGGCTCAGCTGCTCTGTTGTCTCCACAAGGTCAGCTGTAAACTCTCAGGCGAATGGCTCATCTCTCTTCCCAGGGCCTCTGCCATGTCTCCTTGAGCCTTCTCTCTGCTCCTCTGTATGCTTACTTCCCAGGCTCCAGCATTAAAACGCCAACTCCCTACTCTGCCATGTGGTTTTCTCTGAGTCCCAGCCCACCAAGAGGGTGGGGATGCACCATCCTACTGATGTGGCCCAATCAAAGCCTTAATCATTATTTAATCAAGTAAAAAAACCTCTGAATCCAATATAATCTAATATGCCTGGAGGGACAGACCAGTTTACAAACATTATCCAATATCTATTTTTGGAATTCATAAACAATATCAAACTGCCACAGTGTCCAACAAGTTCTTCAGGCTCTGTTCACTTTTCTTCAATCTTTCTTCTTTCTGCTTCTCAGACTGAATGATTTCAATTGTCTTAACTTCAAGTTCACTGATTCTTTCTTCTTCCCACTTCAATCTGTTATCGAATCCTTCTAGGGAATTTTTAATTTGTTATTGTGGTCTTCAGCTGTTAGATTATTTTCATAATTTCTATCTCCCTATTGATATTCTGTTCCCATAATTCATTTTTCTGATTTCCTTTTTTTTTTTTTTTTTTTAAGATTATTTATTTATTTATTTATTCATTTATCCCCCCCTTGCTGCTTGTGCTCGCTGGGTCAGCTAACCACGCTGTGCAGGCAGGCTTGCCTTCACCAGGAGGCCCTGGGAACCAAACCCGGGGCCTCCCATATGGTAAACGGGAGCCCTACTGATTGAGCCACAGCCGCTTCCCATCTGATTTCCTTTAGATCTTTGTTCATATTTTCTTTTAGCTCTTTGAGCATATTTAGGACTTTTTTTTTTTTTTTAAGTCCTTTTCTGAATGTCCCAGTTCTAGTCCTCATTGATGGTTTATAATGCTTTAGTAGTCTCCTTTGCCTGAGCCATTGCTTCCTATTTCATTTTTTGTATGTTTTGTAACCTTTTGTTGAAACCTTAACATTTTGGTAGAATTTAGACTCCATGGTGTCTATCCAGCTAGTGTTGTGACAGAGCGTTCCTTGAATGCCACCATGCAAGTGATTTCCTTCAGAGCTTATCCATACAATGAGGTTTATTTTTTCAAATTTATTACAACTTCCCCCAACCCCGAGATGGTTCCCTTGTCTGTCTGCTTGCTGTGTCTGCTCGTCTTCTCTAGGAGGCACCGGGAACCGAACCTGGGACCTCCCATGTGGAAGGTGGGCACCCAACTGCTTGAGCCACATCCACTCCCTCATACAATGAGTTTAGACAATAGCTTGAGGTCAAAGCATAAGGGCCTCCCTGATCCCTTCTGTGTGTGCATCTTGCCTTGGGCGTGGCCCTAGGAAGGTTCCCCATGTCTCCTTTTCCCCAGGAAACAGTTTTCTCACTCTTAGGCGCTGCACTATATATTTTACAGCAGAAATCCCCTTGCCCCAGGCAGCCACTTGACTACTGAGGAGCTCAGTTAGCTGCCTTCTATATGCAGGGTAAGCTCTGAGACAGAAAGTCCCTCAGGTCACCACCAGACAGATTGGGCCAGGCATACATACTCCCAGTATGTACACAAGGATTACGCTGCACCTTCCAGAACCAGGAGCACAGGCCAGTTCTGCACCATGCTGGTTGGGGTGAGGGGCAAGCCAGGACACCAGGAGCTCCTACTACTTTCAAGTGGCCTTTTTCTTGATTTGGTGCATACCCTGTTACTGCAGTCCTTTCAGTTTTCTGGAGCTTGAGAAAGATGTTTCTGCCAGATCTTGCTGATCATTCAAAGCTTCTGTGGGGGGACGGAGGCCTGAAGCATCTCACTCCACCATCTTGATCCTTTTAATATGTCCCATCATTCTTTATTTTTTTTTTTTTTTAAGATTTTTTATTTATTTATTCATTCATCCCCCCCCTGCTGCCCGCGCTCGCCGGGTCAGCCAACCACGCCGTGCGGGCGGGCCCGCCCCCACCAGGAGGCCCCGGGAACCGAAACCGGGGCCTCCCATATGGCAAACGGGAGCCCCACTGATTGAGCCACAGCCGCCTCCCCCCATCATTCTTTAAAACGTTTCTTTATTTCTGGCACAACAAAAGCTCATCTTGTATTTTCTTGCTCCAGTCCTGGAATTGAATTGGCCATTCCTCCAAAAAGCCCAGTTTGTTTGTTTGTTTGTTTAGTGTAGATTGGTATTTAGAAACCAAAGATCTGCATGCTCAGTTTGCTCATTGCTAAAGAGCTGGGAAAATGTATGTGTGTGTGTATATATATATACCCAAATGCACATACACTTATATCTATTACTACATTACATATTTTAAACCATAGGTTCTCACTGATACTTCTGATATATGAGGGTTCTTTCTGACTTCTCCCTTTCCATGTTTGTAAATCCCTTATCAGAAACTTGACTCCCGCTATTCTCAATACATTTGTTTCTTTGCTCAATTATTTATTTGCTTAATGTAACTAACATCACAACTACTCAGGCCATTGCCTCCACCCCTGCCCCTCTGGACACAATGCCCCTGCTGCCTCTGCGTGGCACATCCCCTCCCTACCCTCCCACTGCTTGTCCTTGGAAACTGACTGGGGGCAGAGGGGGGAAAGGGGCAGAGAGAAAGGAAGGGAAGTAATATGTGACTAGAATGATTTTTTCCCTGAATATTTTCTCTCAAATGGATCAATTGCCTCTGGTGCCTTTTTTTTTTTTTTTTTTTTTTAAAGATTATTTATTTACTTTATCCATTTTAAACCGCCCCCTTCCCCATTTGCTGTTTTGTATCCATTCGCTGGGCAATTCTCTGTGTCTGTTTCCTGCCATCTCTTCTCATCCTCCTCCTCCAGTCTTCACCAGGATTTGATCCTGGAGACCTCCAAAGTAGGAGAGAGGTGGGAAGCGGCTGTGGCTCAATCAGTTTACCAGGGCTCCCGTTTACCATATGGGAGGCCCCGGGTTCGGTTCCTGGGGCCTCCTGGTGAAGGCAAGCCCGCCCACACGGCGTGGTTAGCTGACCCAGCGAGCACAAGCAGCAAGGGGGGGATAAATGAATAAATAAATAAAATCTTAAAAAAAAAACAAAGTAGGAGAGAGGTGTTCTGCCACCTGCGCCACCTCGGTTCCTGGTTTTCGGAGCTTTCGGAGCATCTCATCTTGTCTCTCCCCTGCGTCTCTCTCCTGTTACATCATCATCTTGCTGCATGGCTCCTGGGTTTAATTTTACCGGGAGGTTCCAGGGATTGAACCCAGGTCCCTCCACATGGCAGACAGATGCCCAACCATTTGAGCCACATCTGCCCCCCTCTGGTGCCATTTTAAAGCAGCTTTAGAGTAAGCTCACTCTTCTTATTTTCTGTGAGTTGTGAGCTTAATCACTGGATCAATCTGAACTTTATCATGTTGTGAATCATGCAGCAAAGAGGAGAGTGAGAAGGGAGTTTGTTTCTCAGGAATAGCATTAGGAATCATCAATGCTTTAGGTATTAGGGTGTCAGCAACTCACTTTGTGTGGTAGCTCAGCAAATTCTGCACTGGCCCTACCTCCACCAAAGCCTTATTGACTTGAACTTTGTTTGTTTCCTCCTCCTCCTACACTGCTCTTAGCCCCATCCAAAGGATTCCTTGATGAATTGTTGAGAGCCCGTTCCTTAGCATGAGTCTCTGAATACTGGAGTCTGTATAGTCTGATTTTACTAGGTTGTATTGACTAATTAAAATTGATTCAGGGAAACGGCTGTGGCTCAATCAGTAGGGCTCCCGTTTACCATATGGGAGGCCCCGGGTTCGATTCCCGGGGCCTCCTGGTGAAGGCAAGCCCGCCCGCACGGCGTGGTTAGCTGACCCAGCGAGCACAAGCAGCAAGGGGGGGATAAATGAATAAATAAATAAAATCTAAAAAATAAATAAATAAATAAATAAATAAATAAATAAATAAATAAAATTGATTCACTGGTCCAAGCTTGGGTTTATAGTACATGCCACTTTCTCAGCATCAGCAGAATCCAATCTAGAAAACTGCTGTGCAAAATAGAACAATAAAATTGTACATTTTAAAGTCAATGACTTTCTATTTCAAGTGTGGAAATTGAGAATCCATTTCTGCTATAGTGAGAAAGTTAGAACATGAATTATTGATCTGATTCCGAATCATCAAACCTAAGCATGCAACCTGTTCCTGCCCACAAATAACTTCAATGTAGTGCCTTTATTCTCCCTTTTCCTGTTCCATTTACTCCCTCGTTGCCAACAATGGCAACAGCACTTCAGAACTGTGAGTTTCTCAGAGTCTGTTTCCAAGTTATCATCTGGCTTCCAAGGAGAACGCCTACAATGGGAAACCAAGTGGGACCTAGCTGCTGGGGACAGAGCTGTGGGAGTTGCCAAGAGGAGAAGCAGCTCAAAAACCAGATGGAAGAGGAGGAGGGGAGCTGCTTCTGAGGAGATGGAGACAGTCTTGGGAAGCTCCCCTTGTAGCCATGGTCAGTGTGGGGATGGCAGCCTCAATGAAAAACAGAAGCAAAGCAGGTAGTCAAAGAAGGCTGGATAGGAGAAACAAAGAGAAGAGGAACACAGCCAGTGGATCGCAAACAGCCCTTTTCTAATTATAGGGACCTGTTTTAATTCCATCTTTCAAATTAGGCAGCACTTCTGATGTGTGAGGTTAATATGTTCTCAACTTATCTGCCTCACTCTCCTCATCCACCAGTTAGGGCCCCTTGCTTTTGTTTGTTTGCTTATTAATTCTTTAATTATTGCTTCTTCCAGCAGATATTAAATGAATACCTTTCTTGTGCTAGGCCCTGGAAAAGAGCCAGCCCTGCCCTCCCAGTGATACAAAAAGAGAGCGACTGTGCCAGGTGCGTAGCAGCAAACAAAAGCCCTCCCACTCAGCTCCCTCCATGTCTGAAAGAGCAGGGCCAGAATGTTCAGTGTCCATCAGGAGCCTCGGCCCCCGTGCTGGGGAGTGTGTGCCTTCCCACCTCTACCCAGATTCCTGAGAGACCCTCTGGCCACTATCCTGACTCCAGTGTCCACCGGAAGGATGACGCTTGGCCTTTTGGTTCCTTGACCTCCTCATGTGCTAGTACTTCCTTCACTCTACCTCAAACCACCTCCTGCTCCCATAGTCGCACCCTGGACTGTGTTAACTGCCTGAAACCAAACCATTTCAGAAATGAGTAACTAAGCATTCCTCTCCAGCTTGCTCCCCCTGTGACTATCCTTCAGGCTTTTGGATCCTCCAATTAGCTCAACTCACTTTTACCTCTCCCTAGTCATTTTCCACCTTACCCAGCTTAGATTCCATAGCCTAGTTCAATAACACATTTGGCAAATCTGTGAATTCCCTTGCTTCTCTGTCTTTTCAGCCATCTGGATGAACCCAACCATCTTCTCTCACTGTGTCTACACCTCATTAAAGTCCTGGGGAGAAAAATCCAGGGCAAATTGATAACTATAAATTTATAGATATTGTCAATCTCTACCAGGTTTGCCCTCAACACTGCTAACTTTTGGCTCACCTGAAATGATTTTTCAAACCATCTTTACTCTTCTCAAACCCCAGACCTCCTCACCTCTTTCTCTTAGCAGATGCTCTTTCCTCCTAATTCACCGAGAATACAGAAGCTATCCAAAGGTTAACTTCCACTTCGTGTTACCTTCAAGTCTACCTAGGTAGACATCTATCTTCTTCCCTCCTACTATCCTCTTATAAAGTGTAAAGCCAATTCTCTAGCTCCACCTATGCTTTGATCCCTTGCCTACTGATTAGCCTTCTTAACTAGGTTCTTCCTTGTGGTTGTTAAACATGCTTTTCTCCCATTAACAATCATCAAAAAGCCCTTCCTGGAATTGCCCAAATTATGCTGTCTCTAAAACCTGACCTTAGACTTCCTTTTGGTGGTGTTAGAAGTAGAGTTCTCAGGACCCTAATATTTAACATTGAAAATTGTCACCAGTCAAGTAATGGTTAAGGCATTTATTCAGCCAAGGCAATGCCTGAGAGCCATCTAACACTGAATCATTTGCCACATGAACAAATGGGTTGACTCTGTTGTGGCAAGAGAAGTAGGTTAGAGGAAAGTGATATTTATTAAAAGATTTTAAAATGGTGTCAGAAGCCATTGTGAACTTAACTTTGATGTGAGAAAAATAATCAAGATCTCATTGGCATAGGATTATTTTTAAAACCTGCCTATCTAGAGTTAGAACCAGCATTTCTAATATTGTGAGTAACAGTATTTTTTTTTAAACTATGGCATTGTCAGACCTATTTGCATAATGTTGCAAATGGGGCCCTTTTTAAAAATGGATAGGTAGTTTGTGGAAATCACTTTGTACCCTAAACATTAGTGTCTTCATCCTTATCTGAAAAAGTCCCTTGTGTCCATAAATTATAGCTATATAATTATATATGTACATATCCTTGAATGTACAATGTACATATGTGTTTGCATGATTTACATTTTTATTTTCAATAATGAAAATTCACCATAAAAAAAAAAAATCCTTCCTGGACCCTGCAACTCCCACAGCTATTGCCCTAGGCCTCCCTTTCTTTTCCTGGTCAACTTTCTGAAAGAGTTGTTCCTACTCAAGGACTCCATTTCCTCCCGATCCATTCACTCCCCTGCCCACTGCAATAGGGTTCTGCCTCCATCAACTGACTGCAACAGCCCTGGCTGAGGCCTTCAGTGTCTTTGATATCTGTCTGCCTTCTCAGCTACATTGGGTACTGTTGTCCTCTCTCTTCTTATCAGCAGTCCTCTCCCCTACCTCCCACCCCTGAAGACACCCCTCCCTTGACTTCCAAGACACTCTTCTGGCTGTCCTACCTCCCCAGCAGTCTTTCTGAGCTTCTTTTGCAGGCTCATCCTCCTCTGATTGGCCCACAAACCTCAAAGCTCCGTCCTGGGCTCTCTCCTCAGATCTATACTCCAGTCCTCTCTAGGAGATCTCACATAGCTTCCATCCCCACCTATATCCAGATGTCTCACAGATGTGATTCTCCAGCTGGCATCTTTCTTCTTAGCTACAAATGTAAATATATCCACACCAACATTCCTTGGTGTAGAATGTTTCAGTGGTCTTCCTTACCCCCGCTCCCCCAAACAAAGACTTCAAACTTGTGATCTTCCTTAGCCCCCACCCCAACAAAGACCTCAAGCTCATGATCTTCCTCCCCTATCCCCAAACCTGGTCTTTGTCCAGTGTTTACTATCTCAGAGCATCACCATTGCCAGCTTCCAAAGTCAGACACCCAAAAGTCATCCCTGTCCCCTCCTGCCACTCACCATGCCCCATATCCAGTCCATTCCCAAGTACTTAGTATTTGTCTTCCAAAACCTCTCCACTTTGCATATATTTATCCATGTTCCTACCCCCTGGTCTCCCTTCTGGATTAGGGCAATAGCTTCATATTGTAATAATCCCTTCCCACTCCCTACAGTCTGTTCTCCATACTAGGAGTAGAGTTGTCTGTCTGAAATGAAAAAACAAACCAAAACAAAGAAACACTTTAGCATAGTCAAATGCTGCATGTCCAGGCCCCTACCCACTTCCCCAGCCTCAGTTCACATCAGGTGTTGCCTTGCTTTCTGGCTATCTTGACCTTCCAGTTTCTTGGAATCCACCAGTGGCCTCCTCAGAGCCTCAGGACCTTTGCACAGGTGTTTCATTAACTTTGAATGCTCTTGTCCTCCTCAAACCTCAAAAGTCCACTTAAATGGGAGCCTTTCCTGACCCCCTATCTTTGGACAGCTACCTGTCAGAAACTCATATTGCACATGTAAGAAGCTCACCTAGCACATGGGTCTTCACATGTGGGCCTCAACACACTGATGAGCATCATCTTTCTCCTTAGACTGTCAGCTTCACTAGAATTGTTTTGATCATTGTAACCCCAAGCATAACACAAATACCAGCACATAGTAAGTATTTAAAAATATTGTTGAATGAACGAATGTAAACAGTCTGCTGTGCCTGGTTACCTAAGTCCTCCAGATTCGGAGGTTTAAGAAAAATGCTGGAAGCAGATGTGGCTCAAGTGATTGGGCTCCCGTCTACCATATAGGAGGTCCAGGGTTCGATTCCCGGGGCCTCCTGGTAAAAGGCAAGCTGACACCTGCGGTGAGCTGGCCCACGCGGAGTGCTGGCCGGTGGGGAGAGCTGGCACAGCAAGATGACACAACAAAAGGAGACACATAAGAGAGACAAATCAGGGAGCTGAGGTGGTGCAAGAGATTGAACAGCCTCTCTCCACTCCAGAAGGTCTCAGGATCCGCCTGAAGAGAAGACAAGCAGACCAGGCAAGACTGTGTGCAAGAGCACACAGAGAGCAGACAGCGAGTGCAAAACAACGGGGGTGGGGGGATAAATAAATAAAAACAACTTAAAAAAGAAAAAAGAAAACTGCTTTCCTGAGGAAAAATTAGAAGGGTTAATATTCAAAATGACAACAACAAACTGGCTTTAGACAGAGTCACCAGCATCCTAACAGTTACCAGGGACTGAGCCCTCAATATAGAGCACACTATGCTTTCCGAAAACTAGCTTTACCGTTTCCCCCAAAAGCCAGGCCAGATAGGTGCTAATTATTATTATACCCTATTTAAAGATGGGGAACCCAAAGCCCTGGGAAGTTAGTTTTATTGTGCTAGGAAACCTACTGTATAAGCAGGTGGGGTCCAGGGCTTGAGGATTCTACCCCGGCTTCGGCCCAATCCCTTCGCGCCCTCCAAGGCTCCACCCCAGCCTCCGCCCGCCCTCCTCGGCCCTCACCCCACCCGGGACACACTCCCGGGCCCGGCCCCCTCCCTGCCCGGACACGCCCAGCCCCGCCCCGCGCCCTGACTGCACTGTCGCGGGAAACGGTACCTGTAATGCCGGCTGCGGCCGCCAGGGGGCAGCCGCTCGGCTCGGGCCCGACCGCTCTGGGCCGCGCTCCTCGCTGGCCCTCGGACTCGGCTCCCGCTGCGAGGGGCCGCCCTGCCAGCGTCCAGCCCCGACCAGCCGGGCTGCCCGCGCCGGACCCGCCACCTCGGCTCCCCGGGAGCCGGACGGAAGCCGCAAGCAGCACCACGGGGTGTGGAGAGGACCCAGGAGATGAAATGACAACGTCAACCCTCCAGGTACCTCGGCGCGGCGCGGCCCGGCCTGGCTTGCGGAGGCCGAAGGAGGCGCGGCGGGCCCTGCGGGCCGCGGAGCGGGGCGGGCGGGCTGCCTCCTCGGAGCCCGGGCCTCGCGGCCTCCTTCTGTCACCCCCATCCCTGTCCCGTCCCTGTCTCCTCCTGTTTCTGTTTTCACGCCCTGGGAGCCAAGGGGTGCCTCCCCCGCCAGGGCGCCCCGACCCCCGCCCGGCCGCCCCGACCCCCGCCTGGCCCGCCGAGCCCTGAGGACGCTATGTGCAGCTGACGACCCGGTACCGTGGTGTTCATCAGCCTCACCCTCACCCGAGGAGTCTCGGGTCTCGGACCGGGCTGGGTGCTCAGGGAACCATGCTCATCCCTGCTCCTCAGTCCTCGGTTCTGGACGCCCCTCTACTCCCCTTCCAACAAGCCTCGGCTCCTTCGTCCGTCTCTGACTTCCTCTTCTCTGCCATGGGCCCCTTCATTCATTCCACATATCGTGCAGGGTTTTTGGTGCTGGGGTGACGCCACCTGGATGAAGGACTGACCCACCCTCCAGGTGCTGCCGGTTATGCCAAGAAAACAGAAACATGCCCAGGCCTCAAATCTGGGCTTGACTCTTGGCTCTGCCACTCACTAGTATGAGACCTTTGTCTAGTTATTTGATCTTGGAACCTCGGGTTTCCTCGCCTGTAAAATGGGAATAGTAATGCCGTAATACATTGGGCTGTTATGACGATGGCTCTAGATTGAATAATTACAGTGCCTGGCACGTGGTAAGTGCTCAGTGGTGACAGATAAAGTGCTTGGGGAGTTAGACAAGACTTCATGGAGGAAGGGGCATTTGACCAGAGCATCAAAGGATAGGTAGCTTTCAGGTAGGTGGGACTGGAAGAGGGATGTTACTCCAGGTGGAGGAAAAAATGGGAATGGAGGCATAGAATAAACTGGGATACTAAGCCAGGAATTAGCTGAAGTGCAAAGTACCCCATCACAACCCCCACACACAGCCCCGCCCCAAGCTCTGATCTATTACTTCAGGGTTCCATAAACTTCAGTTTTCCAGCCAGATCTGACCTGCCCAGAGAGATTTTGAGCTATGAATGTTTTTTACATTTTTTAAAACAGCTTTATTAAGGCATAATTCCTATACCATACAATTCACCCATTTCAAATGTACAACTCAGTGGCTTTTAGTACATTCACAGAGTTGTGCAACCATACCACATTCAATTTTAGAACATTTTCATCACCCCAAAAAGAAACCCAACACCTCTCAATCCTGCCATCCCTTCCAATCCTAGACAGCCACTAAATCCACTTTCTATATCTATAGATTTGTCTATTCTGGACATTTTATATAAATGAAATTCTTTATATAACCTTTGTCACTGGCTTCTTTCACTCAGCGTAACGATTTCAAGGTTCATCTATGTTGTAGTTTCCACATTTTTAGATGGTTGAAAAAATCAAAAGAATATTTAGCAACACATGAAAATCATATGAAATTCGAATTTCTGTGTCAGTAAGTTTCATTGAAACAGAGCATGCTCATTTGTTTATGTATGGCTGTTTTTGTGCTACAGTGACAAAGTTGAGTATGGCCCACAAAGCCTGAAATGCTTACTCTCTGACTCTGCAGGAAAGTTTGCCGACTCCTCTGTTAGGACATCATCTTTACCCTTTTCTTTCATTCTCATCCTTTGCCATATGTGTTACTAGGAAATGCAGCCGAGCTGGCAGTTTTATTTATCACCTTACCCTACTCTTATGCAAAAACTTCTCTCCACATTGAAACTGAGGCATCCTGCCTGTGAAAAACTCCTTGTGGTTGCCAGAAAAATCGAATGCACTCTTAGGTGCATTACTTAATAAAGTGTCTAAAGGAGAGAGGGGACAGGCCTGCTCAGCTGGCGGGGGGTGGGCAGAGTATTGTTCTCGGCCCCACCTTTCAAAAGGACAGACCCATGCTAGAGGGTGAATAGAGAGATCAAGCCAGTGAAGGCAAACGTCCAGGGTTCTTGTGCTGGTTCTAGAGAAGAGAAGCCACAGGGACTGGAGTGCTGTCTTCATGCCTTATCTGAAGGACGGTCATGGAGAGAGACTAGACCAGTGAAGCTTGTATTTAAGCTAACCATCCAAGAAGGTTCAGGGCACCAAGCCCTTCTTTGCTTGTAGGTCGTGGAGGAGGTTGCAGCTTGAAAATAGTACCAGTGCTCTCTTACATCTTTCCTCATCTCTTCAATCTGGTTAGTTGTTGTATTTTTGTTTTTGTTTTTGTTTTTCTGGGAGGTCCTGGGGATCGAACCCAGGTCTCTCCATATGGGAGACTGACATCCACCCCCCTGGTTAGTTCTTTTAAATTAACATCAACCTGACCTAACTTAACTTACTCCAGTCTATTCATTTAGCTTTGTGTCTTGCTGAGATTTCTTAGCTTCAGAGGAGGAAGAGCTACACAGATGCCCTGGCCCTGCCAAGGCTGGTTAGGTGGTTTCCTGTTTGCTTTGGATGGGGTTTTAGGGATACGATGGGATCGGAATGCACAGTGAATGGTGCTATACCTGACTGAGGATACTTTCTGGTAATGCTTCCTGGGCTGGAGTAGGTGTGGGGCAGCAGCCTGAAAGACTAAGCATGCTTTATGTTCAGTCTAGGGCACAGGCCCACAGGATTTATGAGATTCACAAAGATAATCATGCCCTCTCACAGAGTTTTCAGAAGGCTCCAGAGGACAGTTCTCTCCATTGGCAGCATGTATTTGTCTCTGGAGTAAACAAGGAATTGTCTTGCTGTAGCTACTTGGGTATTAAATATAGTGTCTAAGCATAACTTTCCTCAGTACCAACTTTAGGAAAACTCTTCTCTATTCAGCCTAGAGAAGCAGGTTGAGTTAGGACAGTAGAAGATAGTTAAGGTCTCTAAATCCATCTCATAGAATCTCTACAGGTCCATAAAGGACTTTGCTAGCTGGCAGCTCTTCTCTGGCCCTGAAAGCCAAGTGCAGTTTCTGGCCTCTATTCTGAGCTTTACAGCAGATTTGTTCCCGTGATTCCCCTATTCCAGGCTCTCAGTCCAGATCTGTTTTCTTCCCTTGAGGCAACAGAATAGCAAATCCTGAGAACGCTCCCTTTTGAGACCTCACCTATGAGATATCAGATCAAGTTCTTACTGAAATCTCGAGTAAGGGCTGAGGAGGAAGTTGCTTTTAATTGTATGTGCGTATTGTGCAGAGGGGTGGCTATCTTCTGAAGCCTCATTTTAAGACGGATCTAGTTGATGCTAGAAAAATAGGCTGACATAGTGGTCTGTGACTGACAGATGCCCAGGCCTGGCACTATGTCCCACAAGGGTGTTCCTGCTGCCTGTGACCTCAGGGGCTTTCCGGAATCCTTTGGAAGCACTGAGTTACTTGCTTTGCCTTTCCAGAAAGCCATTGATCTGGTGACAAAAGCTACAGAAGAGGATAAAGCCAAGAATTACGAGGAAGCACTTAGGCTCTACCAGCATGCCGTGGAGTATTTCCTACACGCTATCAAGTGTGAGTCATGCGCAGGGTCCTCCTTGACTGCAGAGCCCCTGCTGGAGGAGGCACACGATGCTTATGGGTGCCCCTCTCTGTGTCCCCTTTTGCAGATGAGGCACACAGCGACAAGGCCAAGGAAAGCATTCGAGCCAAGTGTATGCAGTACCTAGACCGGGCAGAGAAGCTGAAGGATTACTTACGAAACAAAGAGAAGCATGGCAAGAAGCCTGTCAAAGAGAATCAGAGTGAGGGCAAGGGGTGAGTATGGAGGAGTGTGGGCTGCCCGGCCTCTCAGCAAGGACCAGGCTGCCTTGGCCCTCCCTGTGCCTTCCTTGTGAGGGGTTCTACTCATCATTATGCTAATCCTTACAGCTGAAGGTGGAACTCTGTAGCTAGCCTGTCAGGTGTAACCTGGCTCTGCCACTTCCTCGCTGTGTGGCCTTGGACAAGTGCCATGATCCCCCTGTGCCTCCAGTTTCCTCCTCTATAGAAGAGGGAGGATAATGGAACTTCTCTCCTAGTGTTGTAAGGAGCAAATGAGATAATGTGAGTAAAGCCCTTAGAGTAGAATTTAGCACATAGTAAGCAGTGAATAAATGTCAGCTGCTATTAGTAATTAAAGAAGTATCATATTCTGACAGATGAGGCACCAGACTCAGAGAGGGCACGAGATTTGCCAAGATCACAGAGCTAGTATGTGAGGGCCTAGACTCACATCCAGGGCCTCTGTTTCTGAGTCTAAGGCCACTGTTCTCCTCACCTCTCACCTCAGATCTGTGGTACACCCACCATGGTGATTCCAGATAGCTGAGCACAAAGGCCAGCGGTGTCCTGGAGGCAAAGGGGAGGCCGCTGGTGCAGGAGGGTCAAGGGTGGAAGAGAGATGAGGATCAGAGCCAACTGCCTCCCCAGAGCCACACCTCTCCTCCTGAATGGACAGCATGTGTCTTTTTATTCCCCAGAATGAGAGGCATTGTTGGGAAGGGTCAGGAGGCCAATGGTAGAAGAGTTTTAAGGGTGGCAAATTACTTCAGAATAGGAATTGGCCATTGAGATGGGAACAGTTACCATATTCTTTTTCCCAGGTGTTCTCCCTTCAATTTAAACTTTTATCTCTTCTTCGTTCTTGGGAACGTGACTACTTTGGAGTCACAACCACTTGCTGTCTATTTCTAAGTCTCTGTGAAAGGCTGACAGCTACACTGGTTGACCTGCTGCTCTTTAGATGCAGCCAAAGCAGATTTCTCTCACCGATCTGGAGAGGGCAGTCTTCTCTATTCTTTCCTTAATGAAGAAACAGGTGGGTTATAAGAGTTTTCCGGGGAGTCCAGAGGCAAATTGCTGATAATATAGCCCTAACATCATCAAGGTACCTGCTTACCTGTCGCTCAGCAGTGCTGAGCATGGAACGTTTTCCTTGACACCATGCTGGCGCCTGACCTCGCTCTCAGAGTCTGCTTGCCAACTGCCCCCTGCTCCCAGGATGAAAGACCAGCTTGTGATCTTCTATCTCCTTTCCAGCAGTGATAGTGACAGTGAAGGGGATAATCCAGAGAAAAAGAAGTTGCAAGAACAGCTGATGGGTAAGAAGCTCGGGGCCCCATGGCAGTGGGAGGGGACATGGCAGGGGTCCTCTAGTGGGTCGGCTCATGCTTGTGGGCCGGGCTTTGGTGGAAGTGCTGCCTCCCTGCTGCAGGTGCTGTGGTGATGGAGAAGCCCAACATTCGGTGGAATGACGTGGCTGGGCTGGAGGGGGCCAAGGAGGCCCTCAAAGAAGCTGTCATTCTGCCAATTAAATTCCCACACTTGTTCACAGGTAAGAGTTGGGCCACTGTAGGCCCAGATGTAAAATATCAGGCTTCTGAGGGAGCCGGCTCAGGGCTCCCAGTCTGGAGGTATCCAGGAGCAGGCAGCAACTCAGCTGCCTTTGCCTTGAGAGGACAAGGGCTCCAGCCCTCCCATACCATCTTCAGGGCCTGCTCATCATGATCCTCTACGTCTTGGCTTCTTTGTGGTATCAAAAGTGCTTTTGTGACTAAAACATTGAATTGACCATCCCCATATGTGGGCCGGTCAGGAACCAGCGAATGTCACTTTGCAAGGTCATGGGGATCGTTAGCAGGGACTAGGACTAAGCTCTCAGCAGATAACTTAATTCCCTTTACTCCTTTGTTTCTAGAATCAGTTGTTCTATAGAACTTTTTATTTCTGATTGTATTTACAGTGACTAAGAATTCTGCTTTTTTCTGTCCACTTTCCCCAGTCGGGAAGAAGCTTACTTTGGTTTATTCTTTATTGTAGGCAAACGTACCCCTTGGCGAGGGATACTGCTCTTTGGACCCCCTGGCACAGGGAAATCCTACCTGGCCAAAGCTGTGGCAACAGAGGCTAACAACTCCACCTTCTTCTCTGTGTCCTCCTCAGACTTGATGTCTAAGTGGTTGGGAGAGAGTGAGAAGTAAGTCAGTGGCCAGGCCATGCTCTGCTGGGAGTAAGAAACAGCTGCTACTTGTCCAGCTTCCCTGGCCCTTGCAGTCACCTCCCAGAGGAATTGCTGCTTGATCTTCTGTGAGAAGCGGCCAGGAGAGAGAGATCTTGTTAGCATATTGGACAGGACACTGTCTTGACAAAGAGAGTTGAAATTGGAAAGAAACTTAGAAGAGATGAGGTACTCAAGAAAGGAAGGGAAAAGAACTAATCATAACTGAGTATCAGTTGAATATCTCCTGTTTGGTCACTTCCATACCTTAGTTGACTTATTCCCCAAAAACTCACTCCATTTTGCAGGTGATAAAACTGAGACTCAGAGGAAGGAATGTGACTTGTCCTAGGGCTAGAGCTAATGAATGGGGCTACCAGGATTTGAAGCTGAGACCAAGGCTTGCCCTTCCTCTTGGTACAGTGCTACCAGAGGATTTGTTATTTTTTTTTTTTTTTTAAATCCAAGCATGATATGGTCTCAGCCTCCCTGTGGGAAGGACAAGAGCAGTGGTGACTGGGACCCTGAGTGGGCAGGTTTATGAGTGTCCAGCCCCCAGCTTCACGTCTCACCTCACAGGCTAGTAAAGAACCTGTTTGAGCTGGCCAGGCAGCATAAGCCCTCCATCATCTTCATCGATGAGGTGGATTCCCTCTGTGGATCCCGAAATGAAAATGAGAGCGAGGCTGCCCGAAGGATCAAAACGGAGTTTTTGGTACAGATGCAGGGTGAGTACTACTCCTGGGTCCCCTCCTTGGTTCTCGTTCCCCCTAATGCCACCCCAGGGCTACGTTATCTAGCTGTGGCTGAATTTGATTGTCCCTAGGGTAGAGAGAGAAAAATCAGAGAAGCAGTTCTCGGCTCCATCTCCTCAGACCTCAGGTGGGCTTTTCTTACAGAGCAGGAGGTTACTGAGGCCTTCACCATCCCTGCCTCCCTGCCCTCCTGTCACAGGCAGTGCTGGAGGCACTTCATCCCTAGCAAACCCCAGACCAGCATGTGGTTCACTTTCACTTGTAACCCCTGCCGGCAGTGGTGCAGTGATTTCAGATCATGACATGAAACTCCTGAGGCCCTCGCCCCAAGGTCCTACTAATTATTGGTGTTTTCAGAGTCATCGTCTTTGTTTTCCTTTCTCTGCAGGGGTGGGGAATAACAACGATGGAACTCTGGTTCTTGGTGCCACAAACATCCCATGGGTGTTGGATTCGGCTATTAGAAGGAGGTAAGTCATCCTTAATGGATGTCGGGGCTGAAGTCTTTCTCCAGCCACAGTCAACCTGCTGCAGCCTGACCCCGTCCTCCGGGGCTTCTCCGTGTCCGTGTCCGTGTCCGCATGGTAAGCAAAGAGCCCTGGGTGAAGCTGCTGCTTTAGGACCATGCCGCTGGCCTGTAAAGTTCATCTCATTCCTCTATAGAGTCTCCAGACCTCCCCTTTCCATGAATGCGGTTCTGTCCTCAGCTCAGTCCCTCCTGTGTGCTTGGCTTTCTAGGTTTGAAAAGCGAATTTATATCCCATTGCCAGAGGAAGCTGCTCGTGCCCAGATGTTCCGGTTGCATCTAGGGAGCACTCCCCACAATCTCACAGATGCTAACATCCATGAGCTGGCCCGAAAGACAGAAGGCTACTCAGGCGCGGACATCAGCATCATCGTGCGGGATTCCCTCATGCAGCCTGTTAGGAAAGTCCAGTCAGCAACACACTTCAAAAAGGTGAGCGGCCCCAGCAAGGAATTGCTTAGAAAGTGTCACAGGAAAAGGGGATATCAGTTTTCTTTACCAGCTTCATGGTCCTGGTATGTGGCTACTCAGGTGACACATTCCTGGTCTCCCAAGTGTAGAGGGGGTGGGTTGCACATGCTCTCCCCTTCCCTACAGTTCTTCCTGCTTGAATGTGACAGCCTCGGATTGTATGCACCCAGAGGAGGGGGAGCTTTGCTGACCACCTGCCCTAACCAGCCTCTGCAGCCAACGCTGTGCCTTTGTGCGTGGTGCACTGATAAATGTGTGGGAAATGTTGGCTTATAAGATTACAGATTGGGAGGAGGACTCATCCATTCATTCAGCACATCTTTGCCAGGGGCTTTGCTGTGCGTCCCACTATGTGCCTGGCACTGTTCTGGGTGCTGGGAGACACTGGTAACAACAGACAAAACTACCTGCCTTCTGAAGCCCCATTTTTAGTGGGGGAGACAGACAATAAACAAAATAAATACTAGCATCTTGGAGGGTGAGGAGAACGGGGAGATAGAGCTGGGTAAAGGATATCAGAACTTTCAGAGACTTGGAGGGTGAGGGGTATAGGTTGCACCCTTAAAGGATAGGCCATGCTGAGGCAGCATTTGAAGAGTGGAGACTGAAGGAATGCACCACGGGGTTATTTGGGGGAATATTGCTAGTGGAGTAGAATTAGTGGCAAAAACATCTTTGCTATCACTGCATTTGTAGTGATATCTGGTTAATGAGGAAAACATAAGGTATTTGGGGTCACAAATTGAGATTCTGGAGAACAGTGGCTGGAATAGCATGCTAATAATGAACCTTTGAAATCAGACTTCAGGTCACTTCAAAGCCAGAGGGTTCTGAAGGGACACCCCTCTTTAGACTTCCAGTGATCCAGAAACCCAAGCATTCAAGCCTACCATTACCTTCTCCTTAGGATTCAGAAATGAGGCTTCCTGCCCCTCCCCGAAGTACCAGTGGGCAGCCATTCCAGCCAGTCCAACTGCTGTTTGTTTTCAGGTCTCTGGCCCTTCCCGCACCAACCCTAGCATTATGATCGATGACCTCCTGACTCCATGCTCGCCAGGGGACCCAGGGGCCATGGAGATGACTTGGATGGACGTCCCTGGTGACAAACTCTTAGAGCCTGTGGTTTGCATGGTAAGTGACCAACTGGAAGAAAGGAATGCACAGAGCCCGGAAAATTGGGAGCTTAGGTTCAAAAATAAAAAGTTTCTCCAGCGATAATGAGAGCTATGCCTTAGGCTGGCTTCCTTATGGCCCAGGGATGATTTCCATGGTTGCCACAGCGGTACATGCATGTTGAGTTTATCTTTACCTTTTCTGTAAGTTGTATCAAAACATCTACCAGGGAGCTGATATGGCTCAGTGGTAGAGCACCAGCTTCCCACATACAAGGTCCAGGGTTCAACGCCTGGCCCCGGTATCTCAAAAAAAAAAAAAAACCCATGAAAAAAACCATCCACCAAGTTCTTTCATTTGTACCATTCCTTTAAATAAAGTGATTTGGTACCTCCCCCAATAAATAAAACTAGTTTCTCCCCTTCTCTGTCCTAGGCTGCTGTGGCTCCACCTGAACAGAGAATGGTCTTTGTGGTTCTGGGTGGTGGGGCTCTTCTGCCATTAGACCCAGTGGACAGGGGACATGGCAGTTAGGGTTTCCTTTTCTTCAGCAAGGAGTAAAGTCCACAGAATGTGGTCCATCATTCCATGGCTTGGCTTATTTTGGCACAGGGGGAACCAGTAAAAATATGTCAGCATAACCCAATGCAGTTGCAAAAGCAGCCACTCACCCAAATAGTCTTGACCTCTTGTCATCTTAGCTTTGCTGACTTACTTGCTTCTGCTCTGGCAGGTATCTGCTATTGTGGCTGGTGGGATGGGCAAGCAGCTGAGAAAGAGCTACTACTGGGAGTTGCAAGATACTGGGAGCTTAGATTTTTTTCAGTCCTGAAACAGGCTGTCTCAGGAGGGGGCTCCTGTCAGAGAAGGCATTCAGTTCAGGTGGAAGCCAGGCCACTGTAGGGAGGTGCTTTCCAGGGGGTGGTGGGTGGCTGGGTGACCTCAAAGGCAGCCCCTTCCCATCCTGAAGTGCATGGTTCTGAGATGAGGGGAGGCCAAGAACCTGGGAGCCTGGCTCCATCTCAGCTGCATGCTTGTGTCTTTGCAGTCGGACATGCTCCGGTCTTTGGCCACCACCCGGCCCACCGTGAATGCAGACGACCTTTTGAAAGTAAAGAAATTCTCAGAGGACTTTGGACAGGAGAGTTAGAAGCTTCTTCACTTGGGTGATGGTGAAGGTGGGAGGTTGATCGGGGCAAATCCACTGCACTCCCCATGTCAGTGGCCAGACAGGTCTCTGGGGCTCATCCTACAGTTGCTACAGCATCTCCTCTGCTGTCTGGCCACAGCTGGGGTGGGGGGTGGGGGGCGGCGAGGCGGGCAGAAAGGAAGGGATTCCCCAGCTGCAGAGATGCTCTGAAGCACATTCGGCACATGGTGGAATACTGGCTCTTCCTGCTTCCTCTTCCTCTTCTGGATGTTCACCAACTCCTTTTCCTGCTCCTGGTTTTGTTTTGTTTTTGTTTTTGTTTTTAATAGCCTTTTTTCTCCCCCTAAATTAATGCTGCTTGGATTTTCTCGTTTATAAAAATAAAATCACCTGAAATCATCAAGGAGTGGGAGCAGCCCATGCCCTGGGATTAGGACAGCAGACATTGAGAACGGCTCACCAGGCCTCTGTGGCCTGTTCCTTGTAGACCCAAATTTTGCTCCTTGAGAACAGACTGGCTGCTGGCTCTGGATTCCAAGCTTGAGCTCTGCCTACAAAGATCCCCCCTCAGGAGACCTAATAATCAAGACAAGCCGTCCCCACCCTCCTAGGTGTGCATTCATGGCCTGTCTTCCTTGCAGGAGGAGGAATTAGTTTTTGTGAGCACAAAGCTGTGTAAGTCTGAGTGAAGACAGACAGGCGGCTTCTCACTGCTGCCTCTTCCCTCTGAATGTGAGAACACTGAACCCAGCCACTTGCCTTGGACCCTGTTCTTAGATGATGTAATAAATCCTTTTCCTTCTTGAGCCACCTGAGTGACCTCATCTTTGACTCTACCTGAGGCTCTTTGAAAGCCCAGTAAAAAGGCTCTCTGATTTTCTTTCCTCTCTCTCTCCCGTCTCTTCAGCAGAGTAGGAGGTAGAAATTGCTCAACTGCTGCAGTCCTTGGGCCTGTTCTCAAGGCGGTTTGTGAGGCCCCTTTCCCCCTAAGACCTTAGAAGTTTGGCTGGGGGGCAAGAGGGACCTAAGGGAGGGACTTGGACAGTTCTTGCTGTCTAACCTCCAGATCAAAGACTGCAAACTGGAAGGCCCATAGGACAGACATGGCCTGCAGGAATGGTTGGTTTGGTCTGCTGTCAACATTTTAAAAATCAGGAGAGTTGACATAAAAATTGGGATTTCTAGCTTCCGAAAGATTAAGATAGGTTATGCTGGGCTTGTGTTCTCATGCAGCCTCTAGCTGCAGCTAAGCAGCTACTGTCCTGTTTAGAAGGCTGTGAGCTCTCCAGTGAGTGCCTCACTCATTTGTGTTACCTACAGGAATCTGCCCTGAGAGAGCCAAGGCTCTAGAGCTGGCCACCCTGAAAGTGCTGTCTTTGATGGGGAACAGAAGCAGTAGAGAGGCTGTTACACAGTTATGTGTACATGAACACACCAAAGCCAGACCACAATCAGACAGAAAAGGCCTGATATGGTAAAGCTTCTACCCTGGGGGTGGGGGGTAGGGGGCTATTCTAAAAACTGGTATTCCTCTTTATCTTAAAAACCTAAATAGTCCAGAACTAATCACATAGCCAGCTCTTCCATCATGTTAGCCTTGCATCATGGTGTTTCTTTTATCTGGTCGGGAGCATCTGCTGAATTGACAACTTGTAATTGGTACCTGCTCTTCCATGCTGCTCTCCAGTGTGGAGATATGTTCCCTGAATATGCTCCCTGAAGCATCAGTGAGTCTGGCCTCCAGGTGGCATCTGTGGAGCGACTGGGACCTTGCTTAGTTATGTGCCCTCAGTCAGCAGTTAGTGTCTGTAAATGCTGTAATAAAAGCCAGGCTATGAAACTGCCTCCTGCCTATACTGCTACACTTCAGCTAGTTTACAAGTACTTCTTAATTCTATCTCTAGTTGCTTGAATCAGGTCCTTGCTCTTTTTTTTCCCTCCTGCTTCCTCATCTCTTCCACTTCAAACAAGTCATGGGGGTTAAAAGAAGCTTCAGGGCTGGTATAGTTCATCCGTCTAGCTCTAGTAACAGCTTTCTCAGAATGTCTTGCTGTTCTGGTCTCATCTGATCAGTGAACAGGGTGAATGAATGTCCGATTCATTACTGTACTGAAGTGAATAGTGTCCCCCTCAAAATTCATGTCTACCCAAAATCTTGGAATATGACTTTATTTGGAAATAGTCTTTGCAGATGTAGTTAAGATGAGGTTACACTGGAGTAGGTTGGGCCCTAAATCCAATGACTTGGGTCCTTTTAAGAAGAGGAGACATACAGAGGCATAGAAGGCAGAGATTGAAGTAATGCAGCTAGAAGCAAAGGAATTGCTGGCAATGACCAGAAGCTAGGGGGCAGCCATGGAACAGAGTCTCCTCTCCAAGCCTCCAGAAGGAACCAACACTGCCAACACCTTGATTTCAGACTCCCAGCCTCCAGAACTGGGAGGAAATGAATTTCTGTTGTGGTGGTAATTTGTTAGAGCAGTCCTATGAGGCTACGATAACTCTATGCTGAACATTGGACTTCTTTATTGCAAGGACTTGTTGCCTTGGGCTGTACCATCTTGAACTAGTTGACCAAACCTGGTGAAGATGGTCAATCATACCTGCATTTTCACACTTTTTTTTTTTTTACCGGGAGGTCCCGGGGATCGAACCCAGGTCCCTCCATATGGGAGACGGACGCCCAACCATTTGAGCCACATCCATCCCTCCCCCCCCCTTTTTTTTTTCCCATACCTGCATTTTTAAACAAGGATTCCCACCAGATATTTTGGGACTACATTACCATCAAATCTTGGCTTAGAATAGATTATACACTGGTCTTATGAAATCATTTCTACTGAGAATGGTTATTTATTTGTTCCACTGATCTCCACATAACATTGTTAGAAAATGCCACTCCTCCAAAAGGGGGTATTTTTCTTCTCAAGTTGAAGGCAATATTTTGTCCATAGCTGATTTCAAGGCAAACATTACTAACATCTTCTTACAATAGGGTTTGGCTTGCTTTGGCAGTAAATTGTTTTCTGTCGAATATGAGTAAAATAACGTGTGCCCAGCTCAAAGCCACAGTGTGTGTGTCCTGGTCAGAAGCAGCAGGAACACTCTAGTCATTCACCTCCATCCAGTGGATGTTTGTAAATGTCCTGCTGTCCATTTTGTCAATGAACAGGCAGCCCTGCAAGTGGTCCATCTCATGCTGGATTATACGGGCTGCCCACCCGCTCGCCTGCCACACCACTGGCTCTCCTCCTGGGTCCAGCCCTGCAAAGGGAGTTAGTCTGGATGAGGACATGCCGGCCTGTCACAATCATCTTCAACCTCTTCACCCTATTCCCTACCCCTGCTCCTGATTGTTCCGGTTTACAAGAGGCAACGTCAGAAATGGAATATAAACAGCAGCCCCTATGCTTCGTAGAAACTGCCAGTTATCAAGTATTAACCTGATTTCCCACCTCTGAAGATTAGGTTATTGGGATCACCATAAGGCAGATGTAAAATTATGTTCTTCTGATATGAACACTCTTTCCGCCTCTGAAGTCTGCTATTTGCTTTCCATTCCTAATAAAAGTATTGCACCAAAAGTATTTGGTACAATATAAAATAAAGGGATATCATCGACTTTTAACCCTCGTGGACTGAGTGACTCTGGTATGATAGACCGGGACTGGCTCATCTCCCCGGGCTGCTCTCAAAGGAGGCTCCTTCCTCTTCACAACCTGTCAGTCCTGAGCCCCGTCCACTCCCGGGCCCTGCTCTATGTTCATGCCGGGAGTCTCGGCTGATCAATCATCAACAGGTCTGCCCTTTAACTGGAGCTTTGCGAAAACTCAGTGGCGTCGGATCCGTGGGCGCCTCCTCCACAGGCAGGGAGAAACGCAGCAGCTATGCAGCCACCCCAAGGTCCCCGCCGCCACGCACCTGATATCTGTACGGCCTGGAAGCGGGGCACGCAGGCCAGGAAGCCGGCGATGCTCTCGCAGCCCTCGGGGAAGGTGACCGGGCGGCTGTCCAGCACCCGCAGGCTGGGGTTCACGAACACGCGCAGGGGGAAGGCCTCCATCTGCCGGGCGTCGCGCAGGCGAGGCGCGCAGGCGCGGTAGAGCGCCTCGGGGAACTCCAGGGCCAGCACCTGCAGCGGCACCCCGAGCTGCGGCGCGCTCAGCCCCACGCAGCGCCGGCGCCGCATCACCTGCACCAGCCGCTGCACCAGCCGCTGCAGCTCGGGGCCCGCCAGCTGCGCCGGCTCTACTGGGGCGGCCACGGCCCGCAGCGCCGGGTCCCCTACTTGGCACACGTGCGCGTACGGCGGCTCCGGCGGTCCCCGCACCAGACGTCTCATGTAGCGCCAGTAGGACCGCGAGCGCGGAAGGCCCTCCAGGCCGGCCCGGGCGGGCGTGGAGCTGTAGGCCCGGGCGTCGCCGGCCACCGCGCCCCCTCCCCACCGCAGGGCCGGCTCCACGCAGCGACGCGCCCGGGCGAGCAGCAGCCGGCCCCACAGTCGGGCCATAGTGAGCTCGGAGCGAGCACCGAGCGGCCTCGTCCTGCCTCCTTCCCGGCCTCCGTAGCCAGGCGCTTCCGCCGCCAGGGGCGCCGGGAACCAGGCTTCGCAATGCCTTCTGGGAAGCGGCCGGCGCGGCCAGCTGAAGACCAAGAGGCCGCCAGCAAGAAACCAGCTTGCCACGAGGGGAGTCAATCAGCTTTATTATTTAATTCCATTTTTGGGTTGAATAATAAACAATTTACAAGCATAACTGGGAAGCCCCCCCCCTTTAACTTTTTTCTCACGAACACTTGAGGCAACAGTCCGCAGCCGCCTGTCCCGTGCATTCCTAGGTGAGATTTCCCTGGCCTCAACACTGACAGCAGCTCTTCCCACCGGACGCTGCATGTAAAGTCCCTGGTCTCCCAGGGACGAAGTACTGGGCCCAATTCTGGAAGCAGGGAACATGCTAAGCCCTGGCACTGGGCAGATCAGCCTGTAACTGCTCCCCTTGCAGCAGGTCCCCCTGCAGTAACTCCCCTTGCTGGGGCTCCTCATGCAGTGGCTCCTCTGATTCAGCCTCCTCTGGCCCACCTGAAGGAGAAACTGGAGTGATGAGGTCCAAGCTCGGCTCCTCCACTGGAAGTTCTGGGGCTGGAGCTGTGAACTCAAGCACTAGTTCTTTTTCATCTAGAGAAAGAACCATCTCTCTCTTTGGCAGGATAAAAGCGAGAGGCTCTTGGATGACACTGATGCTCACATGCCCAAGGTTCCCATACTTGGACAGCTGAGCGGGTGGAATGCCTGGCAACGAAGGGAGGGAAAGCAAAATGGGAGAAAAATTAATGAAACTATGTAGGTATCTCAGAAAAACAAACAAAAAACACTAAAGCCCTAACAGACATAATTACCATATTTTCAATACAGCAAAAGCCATCTTTTTTATATGGGACAGGAACCTTTACTGTAAAGCAAAACCAGGAAGGTAACTGGGAAGGGCACAGTATAGGGCAGTTTATGGAACAGCTAAAAAAAAAATCTCAGTAAATGGGCCTCTTCATGAGAAAAGCTGGGGAGAAAGCAGAGAGCAACCACTCTTTGCTGATGTGATCACTGATCCACTGCTGTTTCAGAAGTTGTGCCTTCCTCCACTTCTCTGCACCTCTCACCACAGGCCACAGAGGCAAGTGAAGGTGAACTGGGAAAAATATTTTAAAAACCCCTTTTCCTGGACATTTCAGATAAATGGAATCCTACAATACGTGGTCTTTTGTGACTGGCTTTCCTCCACTTAGCTAGACATAAAAGACCATATATTATAGGATTCCATTTGCATAAAATGTCCTAAATAGGCAAATCTGTAGAGATAAAAAGCAGACAGTGGTTGCCTGGGGCTGAGGGTTGGATGGGGAATGACTACAAATAGGCATGAAGGATCTTTTTGAGGAAGTGTTCTGAAACTCGATTGTGATAATACACAACTCTGCACATTTACTAAAAACAATTATCTGTACACTTAAAATGGTGGAATTATACAGTATGTGAATTATATCTCAATAGAGCAGCTAAAAAAAAATTCTTTTTCTTACCTAATGTCTGTGCTATCTGAGCTGGTGGAAAAAGGACTTGGAGACAACGATTTAAATAAGGAACGAGGTCTTCCAGGAAGACAGTGCAGAACTGGACGAAGAGCTCTTGCTCCCCAACACTAAAGGCAGCCTCCTCAGCACGATGGAAGGCCAGGATTATTTTGGTTACCTAAGAGACAGGGGCACCGTCAATCACCTGGTAGACTGTCACCATTGGCAGTACATGAAACAAAGCACAAACGTGCGCCCCTCAAGTTTTCAAGAGGAAAATCATTGCAAATAGTACATTAAATTGTTCTTGTTTAAACTCAGAATTGTGGTGACTCCTGAAAATTGTCACTTCATTTATGTATTTCTGACCCAGCTTGTTTCATTACTGGCATAGGTTCCAATTCCAGTGGAGGAATGTCATGAAATTAGAGAGAATACAGATTCTTGACTCCTATAGGGAGACAGACCAGAATTGTGATGGATCCAAGAATATGAAGCTAAATATAAATTTCCACCAAGTAAGGCCTGTGTAGCTCCTGGAAGACAGAATCACTAGAAAATTGTAAAGGATATATAAAGAGCTGAAAAAGAGAAGTTTCATAAACCAATAACCTGTAGCTGACATTACAGACAGGTGGTGGTGCTGAACTTCCTGGCTGTGCCACTTACTGGCTCTCTGGCTTCCAATTACTTAAGCACTCTGTGCCTTTGTGCCTCAATAGCCTCATCTATAAAGTAAGGTGTGGCAGACTGAATTATGGATCCCACCAAAGACATGTTCTCTTAATCTTAATCCGTGTTCCTGCAGGTATGAAAAAAATAGGACCCTTTTAAGGTGCACTTTTTTTTTTTTTTTAAATGTACTACAAGCTTTATTTTTTAATCATTTTGCTGGCTGTCAAATTCAAAGAGCTGACTTAATTCTGCTTCTGTTTTAAACAAATCCTTGTCATTTTTCCATGAAACACATTTAGTTAATACTATAAATGGGATTTATCTTTTACAAATGCTTTCATGTATATAAATTATGAAAAGCAGTAATGTTGCTGCTACTGATAATTACTATAGAACAGAGTTCCAGCTATAACCTCAGGAAGATATCAGAGGGAATGACTACATTTCCCCACAAATCCCTTCACTGTATATTTTATGAGCCCTATGGAGGACCTGAGGCTGTTAGGTAGTCAGGGTTTTCCAGAGAATTGGCTCATGTGACCATGGTGTTGGCAAATGCAAATTCTGTAGGGCAGGCTGCAGGCTAGAAGTGCCAATAGATATTATTGTAGTTCTTAGTACCAGTTCCCCAGGAAAGGTGGCTGGCTGGAAATTCCAGCAAGAGACAAGGTGGATGTTCAGGAAGACATTCTTTTTTTTTATTTTTTTAATTTTTTTCTTTTTTGTAGGAAGACACTCTTCTGACTGCTGAAGTCCTCAATTCTTGCTTTTAAGACCTCCAAATGATTGCACGAGATTACCACATTTCAGAGAGCAATTTTTGTTGAAAAAGAGATGCAAATTGTGGATGCAAATCCCATTTACAAAACACCTTTACAGTAACAAGTAGGCTGCTGTTTGACCAAACTACTGGACACTATAATGTAGCCAAGTTAACACATGAAATTAACTCTCATCATTTACCCCTTATCACCTTAGCACCTGTACACATCTCCTTAAACCAAACTTAATCTCCAAATAAATAAAATAATATAGTCATACTTCCACTAAACATGATACATCTGTCCTGCATACAACTGAAAACATACTAACCCTTTCCCCAAAAGAGGATGCAACTCCTTGGATGATGTTCACTCTTATCCTAGATATCCTGTATCTTAAGTACAATGACAAAAGTTAATACAAAAGTTATATGACGGGAAGCGGCTGTGGCTCAATCAGTAGGGCTCCCGTTTACCATATGGGAGGCCCCGGGTTCGGTTCCCGGGGCCTCCTGGTGAAGGCAAGCCTGCCTGCACGGCGTGGTTAGCTGACCCAGCGAGCGCAAGCAGCAAGGGGGGGATAAATGAATAAATAAATAAAATCTTTAAAAAAAAAAAAAAAAAAAAAGTTATATGATAAGGGGATGAGAAGAAATAAAGTTATGATGGATACACAAAACACATTTGTAATGAAACAAGAAGAATTACTCAAAGCCATTAGAGTCCTCATTTCTGCAACTGTTCCTATGGTCATAGCTTACATTTACAAGTATCTTCTTCCACTACCCACTCCACCGTCTATCTAGGTAGTCATGGTTCTTGACATGGTGGGGTGACCAAAACCTTCATTCCTGAATGTTCTGTGCCATCACGAGTCTTGCCTGGACTGGATCACGGCAGTTTTTAATTTGTTTTTAATCACAAGACACAATAATAATAAGAGACACCCTAAGGGATCTCCTGTATCTCCATTACCTTACCTCCATTATATAGTAGCAGTCCAGTTTCCCCTTGAAAATCAGGATCAATCACCACAGTCAAGACAGCAATTCCCTTCCTTGCCTGTTGATTCAGAGGCATGAGGAACCCATAGTGGCCATGTGGCCATCTTAACTTCCAGTTAAACAGCCTCTATTGTGTCTCCTGGTGGAAGTGCTCCTCTCTTTGTAACCAAAACCTCTAGCCCAGCATAGCATATGGTCACAGGGACAGAAAACAAATTTTTTTCTAGTGGATCATTAGTGAGTAGTGCCACAACCATTTCCACCCCTTGATTACAGGACCCATGAATCCTGGGTATGGGAGAAAGAGCAATGTAGGTTGGATGCCGGTTTAGAATCATATACAACCCCAAATCCAAAGAGGTCAAATCAGTGTGGTCCCTCCTTTTTGGTTGGAGGAGGGGCCAGATGGAACATAAGGTGTACTATTAATTAAGGTGTGGACTAATTTGTGAATAGGCTTTTCTAAGATCCTATTTAGGTGTGGCCAACTGAGTTGGCATGATCTTATAAAGAGAAATCAGAGAAAGCCACAGAAAGAAGCCAGAAGCAGAAAAATAGAACAGACACAAGGAGACAGAAATTGACATGGGATGGGAAGCTGAGATGCAAGCCAGGAAACCCAAGGACTACGGCAAGCCAGCACCAGAACACTATAGACTTCAAGGAGAGAGCATGGTGCCAATGCCTTGATTTTGGACCTCTAGCCTCTAAAACCGAGCTAGTAAATGCTTACTGTTTAAATGAACCCGCTGTATGGTATTTTCATAACACCTCTGGCAAACTAAGGCATAGGGCCAATAATGGGTTGTGAAGATCAAGTCTTAATATGGATAACAAGTGCAATATAAATGCTAACTGATTATTATTATCTGAATTTTACTGACTAAAAACTTCAGTGGGCATGCTTTCTTGCTCTTACAAGAGGACATCAACGGAAAGGTTTTTTGGTTTTTTTGTTTGTTTGTTTGTTTGTTTTTTTACCAGGAGGTCTCGGGGATCGAACCTGGGTCCTTCCATATGGGAGACGGACGCCCAACCAGCTGAGCCACATCCGATCCCAACGGAAAGGTTTTATACAACCATGTCACAACTGCCGTGTGGCCGACAGCAATAAGGTGTCATCAACTTTAAGAAGTATCCCAGGGAAATGGACGTGGCTCAAGAGGTTCGGCGTCCGTCTACCATATGGAGAGACCGGGGTTCGATCCCCGGTACCTCCCGCTAAAAAAAAAAAAGTATCCCAATATCTAAAGGTTTAAAGTAATACTAGGATATTATTAATATTAAAGAATTCTACGACAACCCTCATAATTTCCACCTCCTAGGTATCCATTCCTTTGTGTAATCACCTCCCCTTGAGTGCAGGCAAAACCTGGTGACTTGATTCTAACGAAAAGAATATGGCAAAGGTGAGGGATTTTACAGGTGTGTAATTATAGAGTCCCCAATCAGCTGACTTTGAGTTCATCAAAAGGGAAATTATCCTCAGTGGGCTTGACCTAATCAGATGAGTCTTTTTTTTTTTTTTTTGAGGTATCAGGCCAGGGATTGAACCCAGAACCTCTTATGTGGGTATGTGGGAAGCCAGCCAGCGCTCAACCACTGAGCCACATCAGCTCCCCTGAGTTAGCTCTGTCATTTGTTTGCTTGTTTTTTTTCTTTCTAGGAGGTACTGGGGACCAAACCCGGGACCTCCCAAGTGGGAAGCAGGCGCTCAATGGCTTGAGCCACATCCACACCCAGATAAGCCTTTTAAAAGACGATTCAGGCCTTTGAAAGAAGAGATTCATGTAGGAGAGAGACTCTCCTGTTGGCCCTGAAGAAGCAAATAGCCATGTTGTGAATTACCTATGGTGCAGGGTGGCCTCTAAGTGCTTAGGGCCTCAGGCCTGCAATTGCAAACTGAATTTCTGCCAACTTGGATGAGGTTGAAAGAGCTCCAGATGAGACCACAGTCTGGCTGAGAATTTGACTGGAGCCTTGGGAGACCCTAAGCAAAGGACCTAGCTATGCTGTACCTGGATTTCTGATCCTCAGAAACTGTGAGATAATAAATATATGTTGTTTCAAGCTACTAAATTGGTGGTAATTAAATAGCAATAGAAAATGAATACATTACTGAATCATTGCTGCAGGTGAGCTACTTGTTCTAGGTCCTATGAAGGGAGAACTAGCCAGAGTTTCTCAACCAGAAAACTTCTGAAATCCACTAAACTTCTCCAAGTCAGCAGGTGGAATGGTTACTGCACAATTCTGGTCACCTGTTACCAAAGAAGGCCTGGAGTAATAGAAAGCCAACAGAATGTGCTCACCTTGGCAAGGGCATCCTCCAAGACCCCAGTCACATCCTGCGCCAGGGCCACAGGGCAGCAGAGGCGCAGGTCATTGAAGGCGACCAGAATGTTGTTGAGGAAGCAGGCAAGGGGTGGGAAGTCTAACAGCACCATGGGCGGCTGCAGTGTCCCTGGCTGAGTCACCGGCACAGCAGCAGGCATGTTACTGCTGCCCAGGATGGCAGGAGCTAAGATGAGAGTGTAGGAGTTCATTTCATCCTGGAATTTCTCTATCGCTTCCTGAATTGCTTTCTGGAAAGTGCAGATGGCCACCTGCTGGAAAACTGGAGCCAACTGACCCCGGAAATCAGCCCCCACTCGGCTGAAGGACAGACCAAAGTACATGCACTGGCCCAGGAGAGAGTCCAGGCGGCCACCAACTCCCCGGAGAAGGTCAGTCTCCAGCACCTGCAGGAATTGTGAGACTTTCTGCAGCACCCAGCCATGGAAGATAGCACTCTCATTCATTGTGTATTCACCCTTGGCAGGGGGCAGCAGTGGGTCCTCATCTGAGAAGATGGCACGATACTGAGTTATGATATCGAAGAGATGGACACGGCAAGCCTCAATGGTTTTTGTGATATGGAAATACGGATCATCATTGGGGATGGCAGTGAGAATAGAACGGAGCCAAGTGTCTCGGGCCTGAAGAAACTTCACCCTCAGCTCAGCCTCTGTGAAGACATCCATGCGCCGCAGATAGCCAATGACACGGAGGCAGGCAGGGAGCTGGATGTTGGTCCTCAGTTGCTGGATCAGCTGGCTCAGCATCAGCTGCATGGACTGGCGCACTTCATTCACAATGCCCTGACAATACAGTGAGTTAGTCACACCACATTGGGAAAGACACTCTTTGGAACCCATTCCACTAACCCTGAACATTGCACAATAGCATTCTTATTGCTTTCCAAACATATGAAGTAGATTTTCTAAAGCTGATGCTTTCAGGTTCACAACAAAGATCTGGTTGGCTCATTCTCTTGCTTAAAGTGCAATCAATAAAATTCACACTACTCATCATGGCCTACAGGCCCTGCCTGGTTCTCCCACTTTGCTTCCTAATGCTTCCCTCTCAATCCAGTCACACCAGCTGTATTTGTATCCCTTATGCATTCCATCTTCTTCCCATCTCAGCTGTCTCTGCTTGTTCTTCCAACTTTCTGGTTTGTTCTCTCCCCAGGTCTTCATGTGGCTGGCTATCTCTCTTCATTTGGGTCTCAGCTTAAATGGTTTCCTGACCACTCTACCTAAAATAACTGACCACAATCTCCCTCTACCCCATTTTCTGATTTATTTTCTCCAGACACTAATCACTGTGTGAAATGACCATATTATTTATTCATTTATTTGTCAATTATCAGACCTCCCACTATAATGTAAGCTTCATGAGAACCAGGGCCTTGTCTGCTTTGTTCACACTATATCCCAGCACCTAAATCAGTGCCTGGTGCATTAATAATACCTATCAGTTCAGTCAAAGAATGAATGAATGAGTGCAATATGTTCAAGCCTACCTGGCAGGCAGAAACTGACATGAAACACATAAGGGGTTTCCCTAAGAGATCTGTCTACAGGTTCAGTGATGACCACAGAATGAATGATTTTGAGAACATCAGTTTGGATCCCCTCTGTGCAAGCTGGCTACCTGGATAACAGGGATGGAGGAGTATTTCCTTTCCAGTCGGTGTACATAGGCTGCAAGTTCCAGGGCCTCTTCATAATAGCTGTTCCGAACACAGGTGTCCATGAGTTGAGGAATCTCCAGGATTTCCAGAATTTCCGTGTGCCGGTTCAGAGTTAAGGTGTTCATCCGGCGGTTGGAGCTGATCTCCTCAGCCTCCTTCATGAAGTTCCTAGTAACAATTAGGAGAATGGTGGTCCCTCACCACTCTGTGTCCAAACCTTAGCTACAGTTACCAAGTACTTACTTTGAGCCGGGTGTTGGGCTGAATGGATTATCTGCTTTAACTTTAACCTATGAGGTAAGTATTATTATCCTTGAGAAAATTTTAATCTTTAGAGAGACCAAGGCACTTGTCCAATGTCACACAACTAATAAATTATTGATAGATTTGAACTCAGATATGCCACTTACCAGCTGTGGCAAGATACTTAACATCTTTAAACCTGTTTCCTCATTGGTAAAGTCTTAACAGAACCCACTGCACAAAGCTGTGCAGATTAAATGAGATGCTATGTATATAGCATAAACTCTGACATAGTAAATGTTCCTTTAATGAGATTTACTATAATTAAATTCACAATAAAGCTAGCCTAGAAACCATAAACCTTACCCCCAACTTTTCCCAGCCTCTTACTCTTCTGTGCTATTGTTAAACCTTAGTTCTCACCCTAGTCTACGTTCTCCATTTCTCCTGAATAATTACAGAGACCTACTTTATGAAGTCACCTATCTATTCCGGGAAACTGAAGACTATAAAAGCTGTTGTCAAAATTCCAAAGGCATAAAATAAAAATTAAACGTTTCCATGAAGGGCTGGAGGGCAGAGTTAGGCATGTGGATTGAGGATCTAGGGAGGCAGCATATGGCTCAAAAAGGAGGAACTTTTTGATCGTCTTTGAAGGCCCCAAATGGGAGAATTTCCTTGTCAGCTTCCTATCACTTAAAGTTTTAGTGCATGCTGGTGTGTGTGTGTGTGTGCATGCCCCCCCCCACACACACACTTATATAAACATGCATGTACCTATTAAGCTGACATTTACAGAATGTTAACTATGTGTCAGACTTAAGAAGTACTTTGCATGGGTTCTCTTTAAATGTTCGCCACAACCCTATGAGGGACGTGGTCCTGGGTTCCAATTCCGATTTCAAAACTTACTAGCAGTGCCATTAAACAAGTCACTAACCTTTCTGTGTTTCAAGTTCCTCATATGTAAAATTGAAATAACAGTACCTACCTCAAAGGCTGAGGTGAGGATTAAATGGATTAATAAGGCTCTCGGAGGGGGGCCTAGCACAAGACGAACGATATGTAAATGTTAGCTATTTCTATTCTCGTAAGTCAACTATTAGAGGTGTTTTAAAGCCGGTTCAGAGCCAGGGCCGCCGCACCTGCAGCTCTGCTGGAAGCTGGGCAAGCGGTCGAGCAGGCGGCCAAGCGACGTCTCGACGTCGCCGAAGAGGCGGTGGATGCGCTCGGTGCACTCGGCCCCGCGGATGAAGGTCTTGTAGTTGGCGAAGGCCAAGTCGCGCGTCTGCTGCAGCAGCTGTGCCCGCTCCTCTGCCAAGCGCTCGGGCTCGCGTCGCAGGCGCTCCAGCCCCGAGCCGCTCAACTCCCGGAGGTAGCGGCCTACATCAGGCCGCTCCCGCCACTGGGCCTCGGGGAAACGGTCTCGGAAGAGCGACGCCAGAAGCCCTTCATCTTCCACCTCCCCGAGAGCGGCCGCCGTAGCCGCGGCCGTAGTTGAGGATGTGATAGCTGCCATCGCCGCCATCTTCCCTGCTGCAGCGTCGCTTCCCCTCCGGAGCAGTGAGGGCGCTAGCTCCGAATCTAAGACCGGAAGCAAAGAGAACACACTTCCGGTTTCCGTGGCTTCTCATCCCCCTAACTTTACTTCCCGACGGTGCTCCGGGCTTGGGGCGCTAGGGTGGGGAACGATTGGAAAGTGGCTAGAGAGGCAGGCTTTGTGGTTGCCAGGAAGCCGCAGGCGGCTAACTTCCGTTTCCGGCGACTGAGGCACGAGGTTTCCGTGTGGAAAAATGCGGCCTCTGACAGAGGAGGAGACCCGTGTAATGTTCGAGAAGATCGCGAAATAGTAAGAGGATGCGGGGTGGAAGAGGGAATGTGTTCGGTGGAGAGGGGAGTGGATGCAGTGGGGGCGCGGGGCAAGGACGAGTAGGTTCGGGCGCCTTTCCAGTTCTCCTGCTCCTTCCAGCATCGGGGAAAACCTTCAGCTGCTGGTCGATAGGCCCGACGGCACCTACTGTTTCAGGTTGCACAACGACCGGGTGTACTACGTGAGGTGAGGCGGGGCTGGGCGGGCAGCATGGACCCGCATGGGGGCCTGGGTCCCAGCCCCCTCCCTCACCTCCCTTTACCCCCCTTACCTCACTTTAGCGAGAAGATCCTGAAGCTGGCCGCCAACATCTCCGGTGACAAGCTAATATCGTTGGGGACCTGCTTCGGAAAATTCACTAAGACCCACAAGTTCCGGTTGCACATCACAGCTCTGGATTATCTTGCTCCCTATGCTAAGGTATGTAGGATGGTTTCGGTCTGCCCCTCCAGACGAAGGAAGTTAAGGATGAGGGTCACAGCAGAACTAGATTATTAGGCAACGGAATCCCCAGGCAGTGTTTGGGTCCGTGCCAGCACATCTTGTTGCTTGTAGGAGTGCTATGCAGCTGCTTAACCATAGTTAAATCCTGCAAAGCGGAAAAGTCTCTGCAGAGCCAGCTCAAGGTGAAAAGCAAATAGGTGGCTGCGATGAGGGAGAGTAGTGGGGTACAGAGAAAAGGCTGTTAAACTGTCAATGGGAGAAAGTACTTGTAGAGTTGAGGGAAGAACCTGCTGGCAGTTATGTTTAGGAGAGGAACCGTTTGAGGGAATATGCTATGCTTTAAATCCTTTCAAGAAGTTAACCACAGTTTTAGCAGCTAGCCTAACTGTAGGAATGTATCTGTTGGCATTTTTGTGTCTTTTGGGTTTTTCTTCCTTATAGTATAAAGTGTGGGTAAAGCCTGGAGCAGAGCAGTCTTTCCTGTATGGGAACCATGTGTTGAAATCTGGTCTGGGTCGAATTACTGAAAATACTTCTCAGTACCAGGGAGTGGTGGTGTACTCCATGGCAGACATCCCTTTGGTGAGTAGAAATGGTAATTGTCTGTTACAAAAATGATTATCTTTTTATTCAAGAAGGATGTATTTTCAGACTCTGTGCTCAGGAACTGAGTTCTCAGCACCTTTTGAATTGCTCAAAGGCAAGAGCTGTGTATTTGTTGGTTTTTTCATCTTTGTTATTCCCAGCCCTCACATATGTGCTTATTGAATGACTTTAGTGAATTGGTGTCTCTTCTCTTGAATCCCAGGGTTTTGGGGTGGCAGCAAAGTCTACACAAGACTGCAGGAAAGTAGATCCCATGGCGATTGTGGTATTTCATCAAGCAGACATTGGGGAATATGTGCGGCATGAAGAAACGTTGACTTAAAATGGAGTCATCGCAAGGACTTATGGCTGTGTGGAAAGGCCTAGATTTGTTTCCTTTGTCTGTGTAGGTTCCACCGTGGTGTTGAGTTTGTCAACACTGTAACCTCTTCAGGGACTTCTTAGTTTAATATTTCCCTATTACTGGCAAATGCAGGCTGGATTCTTATTATACAGAAATGGCTTAAAAATGGAGTTTGTGTTTGTGACTAAGTAGAATACTGTGTTTTATATTTGAATCAGAGGGCTTCTTGTTCAGTTTAACAGGTTCTAAATCATTGGAACTAGGGATGAGAATAGTTTATTATTGTTATCTGTGATAACTTGCTTTCCAAACTCATAATACAATGGATTTTCTATGTTATTTATTCATATTATGTAAGAAGGCTATTGCCCTATCAGAACCCTAGGCCATATCTGGGATTTTATAGATGAGATTTAGCTAAGTAATAAGATCAGTTTATTCTGCTGTTTTTCAATATGGTAAGCGCTGTGTAGTGCGGTGGGGAAAAAACCCTGGATTCAAGCCTCAGTTCTGCCATTTACCAATTTTATGCCTTGGGATGAGTCATTCCATTTTTTTAAGCTTCATTTTCTACTTCAATGAAAACCAGCTTTAACTGTCTACCTAAGAATGGTTTTAGCACAGTACCTGCTGAATGATGGGTATTCAATAAATGGTAAGAATAATTATTTTTATATTGCATATTCTGAGTATTTTTATTACTAAGGATAGGGCCTTATGGGTATAATTTGGCTATAATATCTTGGTTTCTATATGCTGTTTTCATGATCTTTTTTTCTTGTATGTTCCCAGGCTGAAATTTTTATCTGTCTGGATTGGACAAAAGGCACTAGTCAGAGACCCTAAAATAATTCAGCTCCTTCTTCCTTCCCCATGCCTCCAAAATTTATTTTTTAGAATTTAAAAAAATTTTTTTAAATGATTTATAGACAAAAATCCCCCAAAATTACCTGTATTGTAAAACAAAACAATTTATTTGATAAATATACTGATTATTTTTAATTGCAAAGGTGATGCCTCTAAAAATAAAACATTTTTCAGTTGCTAAATGGCGCTTGGTTACTAACTCTTATTTTTATATGTGAGCTTTAACTAGATTTTGTTCCATCTCTTTCAACTCTTCTTTCTAAGGCTAACCTTCAAATACTGCTATATGATGGTCAGCATTTTGATGGTAGCGTTAAGTGCATACTTTATTTTTATTTTTTATTTTTTTAAAGATTTTATTTATTTATTCATTTATCCCCCCCTTGCTGCTTGTGCTCGCTGGGTCAGCTAACCACGCCGTGCGGGCGGGCTTACCTTCACCAGGAGGCCCCGGGAACCGAACCCGGGGCCTCTCATATGGTAAATGGGAGCCCTACTGATTGAGCCACAGCTGCTTCCCTAAGTGCATACTTTAGAAATAGCCAAGCCCAAAACTTTTGCATTATTATTTTATCGTCATTGTGCCTTTATAGATGAAGGCAATAAACTAAAACTTTGATTTAAATTAGAAAATCAATTTTCCAGGATCTTTGGAAAACTAATTTGCTAGTTTCTGCCCCAGAAAAGAGCCAGGGGGTTGTAATCCTCCTCGCTTAGCATGTTGGCTTCCTTGTGCCTGTAATTGTTGGAGCATTGAAGAGACGCTTCAAGAAATACAGCTGCAGGATTCCAGAAAGAACAATGACAAGGCTCTGGGCTGTTGACCACCAGTTCACATAATTATAGTTTGATTGGAGAAGGAAAAAGTCAGCCATTTTCCTCATCCGAGCAAAGTTGTAGTACCGCCACATGTGGAAGATATTGTTCTGTACCTTTCGTGTACTCTCCTATGGGAAAGAAATGAAGTAAAGAAAAGGAATGTTCTCTCCCTTTCCAACATCACCTGGGTGCTCACAAGCACTAACTTAAATTATCTGAAAGTTGATGATAAATTATTAATTAGTTTTGCTGTATATGAAAAAAATGGTTTGGCGTTTTTGTTTTCTTTTTAATGCTTTTTATAATGAAAAACTGCAGTGCTCAAACTAGAGAACTCTTCCGAAGATAGCTCTAGATGTAGACATGTACTTCAGCACATTATTGCCCCTTACATGTGATATCTTTTGCTTTTTTTTATATTTGCTGTAAGACAGGCTGACAGACTTTTTAATAAATATTTTAGGCTTTACATGTCATACGGTCTCTGTGGCAACTACTCATCTCTCCCATTGTAGTGCAAAAGCAGCCGTAGACAGTATGCAAGGGATTGAACATAGCTCTGTTCCAGTACAAAATTTATTTTTAAAAAAAGGCAGTGGGGGAAACGGACGTGGCTCAAGAGGTTCGGTGTCCATCTACCATATGGAGAGACCAGGGTTCGATCCCCGGTACCTCCCGGTAAAAAAAAAAAAAAAAAAAAAAAAAAAAGGCAGTGGATTTTCAAAGGCTACTATTGAGAATAACAGGAAATATTTGTAAATCATGTATCTAATACAGGTCTAGTATCCAAAATATGTAAAGAATTCTTAAAACCTATTTTTTAAATGGGCACAGGATTTGAATAGACATTTCTCAAAAGATTTACAAATGGCCTTATAAGCACGTGAAAAGATATTCAACATCAATATCATCAGGAAAATGCAACTTAAAATCACAACGAGTTACTACTTGATACCCACTAGAATTGCTATGATCCAAAAGATATAACAACAGACATTGTAAAGGATGTGGAGATATTGGAGTTCTCATACATTGCTGGTGGGAATGTAAAGTGGTGCAGCTGCTTTCCGGAATAGTCTGGTAGTTCCTCACAAGATTGAATATAGTTACCATATATATGACCTGACAACAATTCCACTCTGGGTATACATGCAAGAGTAATAAAAGCACATCCACACAAAAATGTGTGTTCATAGCAGCAGCATTCATAATAGCTGAAAGGTGAAAACGACCCACATCTCCATTAACTGATGAATGGATTAAAAAAAAAAAAAAAAAAGGTAATATAGCCACACAATGGAATATTGTTCAGTCACAAACAAGGAATAAAGTTCTGATACATGCCAAAATATGGATGACCCTTGAAAGAAGCCAGACACAAAGGGCCCCATATTGTATGATTTCATTTATTTGGAATGTCCAGAATAGGCGAATCTACAGAGATGGTTGCTGAAGCTAATGGGAGGGGAGGGATGGGGAGTGACTGCTAATGGGTATGGGGTTTCTTTTGGGGTTGATGAAAATGTTCTGGAATCGATTGCACAACCTTTTGAATATTCTAAACACCCCTAAATTGTACTTTAAAAGGGTGAGTTTTTTGGTATGTGAGTTATATCTCAATTTTTTAAAAAAAGGCAGAGGGCCAGATTTGGATTTCAAGAGTCCCAAGCCATAAGAATGTATTAAAACTAGGAGTGGGTGTAGCTCAGTAGTTAAGTGCCTGTTTCCCATGTACAAGGTCCTGGGTTTAAACACTAGTACCTCAAAAAAAAAAGAAAATAAAAAAGTATATTAAGGATTCAAATCCTCTGGACTGTTTTCACTCAAATAGTATTACTTCCATAAATTTAATCTTTCCTCTACTTTAAAATCAGTTTCCATGGATATTTCTCTTTCACAAAACATTTTATTACCGTAATTGCATCCAGAGTATCATTCAGTTGTTTTCTTTCACTTCTCTGTTTGTGGTCCATCTCAGGCCCCTCATAGAAGACTCCAAAGTTGAGGTACACTTGAACAGAACCAAAGGGGTTTTGCTGGTTTCTTAGACAAAGCTGATAAAAACCTATAGGAATCTGTAGGTCATTACCAAGTCTTTGGTTTCCAGCCCTTTAAGTTTTTCCCCAGAGATATCTTTGTCCCAGTTTTAATTTGCTACTACATAAAGTACCTTCTTTTTATTGGGGAAGTTCAAAGATCCAATTTTTGACATGCAAGACAGTGATCTTACATGAAATTTATTTTACAAAATACCATTTATAATTTGTCAAATAGTAAATTTAATTTTATACTGGGTAGAAAATAATGTTTTCTCTTTTCCAACTTGTAGTTACATCTCTTTTAAGGAAGTCCTCATTGGAAGATTAAGACTCGAGTTGAAACTGAGAACATGGTGTTTGCCTATTCTTTGTGTACCCCATAAGAGCTAGGGGATGCCATCTTGATATTAGGAAAAAAGTTGATTTTTGAAACAACTCTTGTGCTGGAAGTGAATTCCCTGCACTGTGGTCTTTGTGATGTGCTGGTGGTTTGGGGTATGAACTGGTGCAAGTTCTCAGCTGGGGTTGCCTCCCTTTGTGTGTATGCGTAAAAGAGGGTAATAGAAATGTGTGGCACTGGTTTTGATTCACATTGATTGGAAGACACTATTGGCATCTAGGGGCCGAGGTTGCTAAATACCTGTAATGCTGAATATCTTGTGCCACACAATAAATAATTGTCTTGTGCCAGTGGTGCCCCTATTGAGACACTTTTTTAGAATGCTATGCTAGTTAAAAGGGCAGTGAAAGAATAACATGCTTTCACTGGGAATAGGTTCTATCTGGATATAGGAATTTTCTGGTGACTGGTGATAGCTGCTTTGTTGTGGAGTATAAATATTTCACGTAACCATCTATTTCCTTTTGCTTTGAATCTGTCTTTTGGTAACTGGCTCAAGGATTCTGAAGACTAGGAAGAAATACTACCCCCCCATAATTTATTATAATTTTGTATCATAAATGGGTCTGTTTGGTCACTTTCCCAGAATCTGATTATTTGGAGATAATGAGATTAAAATTGAACTCTGGAACCTGGAATTATAAGAATTTGATTATTATTAAAACTGAGCTCTGGACTTGGAGACCCTGCTCCCAGACTGCCAGTGGACTGCTGCTTGACATTCTTGTACATCAGCAGTCTCCAGGAAGACTGCAGTTGGCTAATGGTGTTGAAGGCTGAATTTTTTTTTCCTATTGTTTTTTTATCCCTGTATGGAAAAGCCAGGACTTTAACATTTTTCAGGGACTTAATTTCAGTACTTTCTCATTATTTCCCCAATTTCATAGAACCCTATGATAAAATTTTTATAATAGTTACAATGAGCGAAACAGACCTGTCTCTTGGGTTGAGAAGTTAATCTGGCCCCGAACATCCTGGGAGGTGCCTATGAGGGAACCCTGTGGGGTATGTGCAGTGGCGAGAACATGCCGGTCGTGTGACATTCCCAGCGTCCGCTGAACCTGCCAAGATACATTAAAGAGGGAGAAAAGTCTCTGCTACATCACCAACAAGCTAGCTAAGTGGTAAGGTTGACATCCCATAATCAAGCATAGTGGTTGCCAACCTGACTTTTGGGGGGATGTGGAATTGAGCAGAGGCTGTTTTTGGATTGTCACGATGAGGGTGCAGCAGTGCTGTGTCCTGTATTGTTAGAATCAAAAAACAAAAAAATTGGGAGCGGGTGTAGCTCAAGTGTTTTGAGTGCCTGCTTCCCATGTACAAGGTCCCAGGTTCGATCCCCAGTACCTCCTAAAAATAAACAAAAAAATCAGCTCTCATTGGGAAGCAGATATAGCTCAGTGGTTGAGCGCCTACTTCCCATATACAAGGTTCTGGGTTCAATCCCTGGTACCTCCTTAAAAAAAAAAAAAAATTTGGTATGTAGGATCAAGAATAGTCTTGCCCAAAATGCCAGTGGTGCTTTTCATCTTTTCGCTCAAAGGAGGCCAAAGATTCAACTTTCTTCCATCACACTTCTGAGTTCATCCACCACCATGCTGCCCAAGTTCGACCCCAAGAATCACAAAGTCATGTACCTGAGGTGCACCAACGGGGAAGTTGGTGCCACACCTGCCCTGGCCTCCATGATCTGCTCCCTGGGTCTTTCTCTAAAAAAGATTGGTAATGATATCACCAAGGCAACTGGTGACTGGAGGGGTCTAAGGATTTCAGTGAAACTGTCTGTTCAGAACAGACTGGCCCTGATTGAAGAGGCACCTTTTCCCTCCACCCTGATCATCAAAGCCCTCAAGGAACCACTCAGAGCAGAAAGAAACAAAAACAATAAGCACAGTGGAAATAACACTTTTGATCAGATTGTCAACATTGCCCAACAGATGCAGTACTGATCTTTAGCCAGAAAAAACTGCAACCATTAGAGATTTGAGGACTGCCCAGTCTGTGGGCTGCAGTGTTGATGGCTACCACTCTGATGACAGGTGATAGGTGAGATAAAGTGGTCAGTGAAATGTCCAGCTAGTTAAGAACTACAAAGGAAAACATATCAGAAAAGGATCATTTGGCTGAAAAAAAAATGCTAGTGTTACCCCAGTTGAGAAAGGCATGTCTTGGACAATGTGGTTGGGGTATATCAGTTGATCTGTATTCTGGCTGTAGAGTTCTTGACTGAATTTGCTTGGTTGCTGAGCTCCTTGGTGATATCCCAGGCTTGGGCTTGTTTCCTGCCTGGCAGCCTGCACCTACTCCACAGTCACTCCACAGACACTGGGTCTTCATAATCCTAGGCTGCAGTGAGCTGACTAGTAGTTACTGTTCCAATATGAACTTGAGAGCTCTGATAAGTGAATTTTAAGTTACAGTGGAATGGAGTAAGATCAACAGTCTTATACTAGGTAAACAGAAATTAGAAAGCTAACAGGTTTCTCAGATAAAGAACAAAGGAAGATAAAGAACAAATAGCCTCGGACTTTAATATTGAGCTTACCTTCCTTGGACACTGGTGTAAGGCCACAGTATGGGTAAAAGTGCTTGGCCTTTGAGGCACTTGAGAAATTCAGAACCACTGAAAGATATTTAAAATGATCTGCCTGACAGGTTCCTCTTTACAGCTGGTAATTCCAGCACAATTCAAGTACTAGAGTTTTAATATGACAGGTAACTTGAAAACATTTACCTTCCTAAAGAAAATTGGATTGTCTGGCTGAATAGACAAACTTTGTGCCAGTGTTCTCTAGTTTGACAGATTTACCCCTACAGACTGGAGAGCAGGTGTTGCTCCCCCCACCCCATAAACTGAAGCAGGTTTCTTTGAAATCATTTATTCTTTCTTCTCTCATCCCCAAATCTGAGTAAATTTTATTGCCTCTGTAGGAAGAGGCACCCTCTTTGTTCTCTGGCTTTGAGCAAAATTCCATAGCCTGGGGCTTGAAAGGCCAAGCCATATGTTTTTGCTCCCATTGATCATTCACTGGAAGTTTCCAATCTCACTGCAGTTCCATTTCATTAGTAGGTGGGAATCAGCATAATAAAGACGATGAGAACCTTGTTTTGGTGTAAAGCATGTCCCATTTACAAAAGGAGTGAAAACCCAAGTACCCACCTCATAACTGAAATAGAAGTAGCCCGTCTGGTGGGCAAATTGCCAAAAGCATTCTGCGCCTCCTGGTGAGATCATGATAGCAAAGTCGTATCGATCAGCTCCACGGAAGAGCAGTTGGTCCCCAGAGCCACTTAGAGGTTCTGTCTTCCGGCTCCTAGCAGAGGCTAGTAGGGTAAGAACCACCAGCCCAACCCCAAAGAGTAAGGGAGACATGCTGCTTTCTGGAGACTTCCCTGCAGGTGTACTGCTTGCAGCCCAATGGAATGAAGTAGTTTAGATGACTGTTGGGGTAATCATTAACTCCACAAGTCACATTTAGGCCAATTTCAGGGACACACACAAATATCCCATAATAGAACTGGCATGATACTCTCATGTTTAGCTCACAGTAAGTTTTTGCTTTCACCTTAAAAACCCTGGCTTCCCAGACCTACTTGTGGGTACTAGATAGAAGCTACCGCCTCTGAGTAGATATATCCACACTTCCTTTCGGCTGTCACTTTTCAGTTCTTGCTTCTTGGGAATAAAACCTTGGGAAAGTTTATTTACAACAGCCTAAATATACTGACAAAAGTTGACTGGGGAGATTTTTCTCTCCTTATTCATGTGAAAATGCTAAGTGACACCTAGAGCTACTGTAAGGTATGTAGGGCAATTTTTTTCTCAGACTTCTACCCTATGCTACAGCTTAGATAGCAAAGTACAACACTGAAACGTGTGCAAAGACTTAAGTGAAGGAAGAGAGAGCAGCAAGAAACAGTGATCAGACCCTTCCGCATGGTCCTTCTTGTCTGCTACCTTCCCCCTGACTGGTAATACTCACTTAAAGACTATTATATTGTTCAAAGCCTCGATCTTGGGTTTTTTTTTTTTTTTTTTTTTACCGGGAGGTTCCGGGAATCGAACCCAGGTCCCTCCATATGGGAGACAGATGCCCAACCATTTGAGCCACATCCATTCCCCATCAATCTTGGTTCTTTTACCCATGACTTCTTCAGCACCCACAGGGGGGAAAGGTCTTATTTAACACCCACTTTGTGGCAGGCACTGCACTGCACCAGATTTGCCTGCATCTTACAGGGAGGTTACTGTTCTCTCTAGATGAGAAAACTGACCTTCAGAGATTCAGGTGACTTATGGATGGTCTCACAATTGCAGCTGCAGAACTTGGGCCCTCATTTAGCAGCTCACACTCTTAACCACAAGGACAGGGTTTCTCAAACTGTCAGTGCCTGAGTTCTGGGAATGCCTGAATGTTTTTATTTCAGTTAAAATCTTAACAGACCTAAGTGTGGGGTTCATTTCTGGCTAGGGCCAAATACACCATAGCACTCGAGGCACAGTGATTCTGCAGTCTTTTTAAGTGACAGGTGAGACTGGAGCCATCTCTCAGTTGACAGCAGTAGCACAGGCACACCCTACCCCAGGTCCTAACAACTGCTGTGTCATAAACAGCATTATATAGGTTCAGCAAAACAGTCATCAGTTCACGTTAAGTTTTATAGCTCTATAAAAGCTGTAAGCATAGTTTCATGTTTGTACACATTTCAGTAACACTATAATAAAAATAACACCTTAGTTACGTGAAAAATGTTAATGGATCTATGCATACATCAAGTTTGAAAACACTGATTAGGAGTTTCTTCCCTAAATGCATTGCAATTTTGCCCTTCTACCTAGAGAACACCATCCAATGATGTGAAAGTTGACATAATAAGTTAACACTGGACTTGGCATTTAATGATTTTTGATGTCCTGCCATTTCATCTAATCCAGTTTCAAGGGAGACCACAACTGGCTGCAACCAGGTTACTAGATCCAGAGGGGATCAAGTTCTCACCTCAGTGTCATTTAATTTGGGGATGGTTGATGGAAAAACCCCAAAACACATAGTTGGTAATAAAGGTGTGTGATGTTTCCAGCTTGTAACTACAGGATGAATTTTAAAAACTTTTCCTTAAACCTTGCCTCTTACTCTCTCCAAAGCAGGGGTTCTTAACCGTTTTTGTTCTATGAACCCCTTTGCCAGTCAGGTGAAAACCATGGACCCCTTACTAAGTCCCCACTATACTGTGTATTATTTAATAAGTATATCACACCTGCACCAACACAGCCCCACAAGAATAATGTATTTTTGAATTTCAATTCAAGCTCACGGACCCCTGGTTATGAACTCTTGCTCCAAAGTGAAAAGGGGCAAATTCTTCTCATGTGAAAATCTATATAAGGAAATTTACAAATTAAGTTCACATCATCTGTTTGACATGGCTTCCAAGGATCACAACATCCAATACAGTTTGACAACAGCTTCTTGATCAACATAGTTCAGCAGAGTTTGTTCAACAGTTTGCTATCCCATCTGGTAACATGTGCTGTGCTGCAATTAAACAGCTACTTAGATTCGAGAGAAGCAAGACTTTAATGAAGAATGCTACAAGTTATGGACAAGAATTAGTTCTCATATTTTAAAAAAAGATTACAGAAAACACTTTACTGAAATTTTTTGCTAAAAAGACAGTCTTCAGGGATGTCCAAGAGAGACGGCAAGCACAACACAGTACAAAAGGAGAAGGGAATGTTGAATTCCAGTGCAAGACACTAACACGGCACAATTAGGGAATCAGGCAGTAGCAACCATTTCACAAAGAATGGAATTAGGCATTTATATTCAGTCGGGGCTTTTTGTTTTGTTTTGTTTTGTTTTAAAGCTTTAAAAGTCCACCATAAGGAAAGGAACTGAAGGGAATTGAGAAGGGAGGATTTGGGGGGAATAAGGGGGGTGGGAGGCTAAGCTTACCTATTATCACCATTTTACCAAAAAACACAGTGGTTCAACCACACAGGAAGTGTGCCCAGCAAATATTAAGAGCAAATGCCAAGGCAGTCAGGTCTACATATGGATGTCACAACTGGCTAAAAGAGACTCTGATTCCACAAGGACTGGTCTGTCATCAACCTGGGCTCAGATGAAGTTCCTTACATCTGTTTCAGAAGGCCAAAACTTTACCTGGAACAAGTTCACTCCAAATAATGCTCACGTTGCTGGTTTTAACAAGTCATGAAGTCATATGTGGCTCCTAATAGACGCCACCATTTCCTAGGAGAAGGTTCTACTGATTACCGGGGCTTTAAATTCAAGCAAATCACTAAAGAAGAGAAACATTAATGATATCCTGGCACTATATAAGCTGTGTGCCTGTCACGTCTGCCAAGGATGTGGGGGTGGGCTTGACTTGGCTTCATCTCCAACAGCACTGAAGTGGAACTGGGACCTCCCCCACCTAGAGGGAGGTTGCCCAGAATTCTCATCCCAGCTCAGCTTCTGAAATAAACAGCACACTATCAGGGGCTATTATTAGGAACCATGCTCCTGTTCATTCTGTGGAAATGAAAGCCTGTTTCAGTTGATGCCAAGTCTCTTCATGGTCCGCCAGCGATCCTTAATCATCACAGCTGTTCGGTTAACAAATGGGTAATTTTTAGAAATGGCAGCCCAGTTTCCTTCTCCATACTTCTCTACTCCAGCCTTGACCCACTCGCTTTCTTCTACAGTCCACTTCTGCAAAAGAAAACCAAAAGACTAATCACAACCTGTCTGGACACTTATTCACGTTTTCTCCAATATGCTGAAGAGAGAAAAATCGTAGAGAACAATCTGAACCCAAAAGCAGGGTTTTAAAACATGTCATGAATAATAAATTAACACTGTGGATTTTGCACTTAATGATTTTTGATGTCCTGCCACTTCATCCTGAACTAATAATCACATCTCTCTTCAAAACTGTAAACGTGTATGTTGTCCATGGTTCAGAAAGTGTGGCAGGGTTCTGTCTGCCTAGATGTTTCTTTCAAAGAATAACTATTACTTTAACTTAGTTCATTTTATCTGGAAATCTCAAAATAGATTTTCACAAGGCGCCTGGGTAATATACACCTATGGGATGTAAACTTATCTCTGTTCTATCCACAGAACCAGTATCAGAAAAGACAATTTTAAAATTACCTGCTTTCTTGTCATACTGGTTGCAGTGTCTTCCTCTGGTGCTAGAAAACATTAAAAGGAGGCTAATTTCAGAGTTCACCTTTCTCTAACACAAACCACAAAAAGAAGACATAGTGCCCCCAAAGGAAAATTTAATTCAGATTTCACAAATGTAGAGAAGTGAAGGGACACCACTAAATGATAGTTTACTTTTTTCCTTTATTTGCAAGACACCAGTCATTTTATCCCATGGGAATCTGAACAAAGCAAGTGCTTTACAAACAGGCACTCAATAAATGTCCACTAATGATGGATCTCAGGCTCTTTAAAAAAACCAACATCACTTTCTAAAATTACTGAGAGATTGTGGGATTTAAAAACAATATAGGGGGGCGGCTGTGGCTCGATCAGTGGGGCTCCCGTTTGCCATGTGGGAGGCCCCGGGTTCGGTTCCCGGGGCCTCCTGGTGGGGGCGGGCCCGCCCGCACGGCGTGGTTGGCTGGCCCGGCGAGCACGGGCAGCAAGGGGGGTATAGATGAATGAATGAATAAAATCTTTAAAAAAAAAAAAAAAAAAACCAATATAAATATATATAAAATTTCTTCTTAATAAACCTTGCTAACCACTGCTTTTAGGTAACATGGGTTTTATTGTTTTATGTCAGAAATCGCAAACCACTTTACCTAGGAATGAATTGGTTCCATTTCCTACACAAAAGAATGGAGTTAACAATTATTGCTCTGCATTCCCACAGACCAGGGTGAGATCTGCTCAAGATCTACCCTCCTCTCTGAGAAGGCCTCAAAACACATGCATCAAGATAATTTCTGAAAACGCCAGAGGGCTACAGGAAGGTACACAAGTATAAAAGTCATGCTCTTTCAAGCCAACAAAGGCTGATTAAAAACTTGCAAAAGGCAAATTTGCATAAACATGAAACTTGCCAGAGTGCCCCAGCAGTCATTACTGTCCCAGCAATGTTTCCTAAGCAATGGAGGAAGGTGGCTGAAGAAAAGGAACACTTACAGGAGCAGCTTACTTATTTTTAAATTATAAAAGTTTTTCATATTACAGTGGAAGCAGGTTTCTAAAGCTAACCAATCTTTATTGCATTGGATGGGGATATCTGCTAGAATTTTTATATCCTGCTGTTTTTAAATACTTAATACTATATATTTTTTCTGTACTTCCCATTTTTGTCTGATTTTTTTTTTTTTTTTTTTAAGATTTATTTATTTACTTTATCCATTTTAAACCCCCCCCTCCCCATTTGCCGTTTTTTTTGGTGTCCATTCGCTGGGCAATTCTCTGTGTCTGTTTCCTGCCATCTCTTCTCATCCTCCTCCTCCAGTCTTCACCAGGATTCGATCCTGGAGACCTCCGATGTAGGAGAGAGGTGTCCTGCCACATGCGCCACCTCGGTTCCTGGTTTTCAGAGCTTTCGGAGCATCTCGTCTTGTCTCTCCCCTGTTATGTCATCATCTTGCTGCATGGCTCCTGGGGCCTGGCGGCTCACCGGCACACAGAGCCTGGCAGCCCATGCGCCTTCTATATATTTTTTTTTTATTTTACTGGGAGGTCCCGGAGATCGAACCTAGTTCCCTCCATATGGCAGACGGACGCCCAACCATTTGAGCCACATCCGCCCCCTTGTCTGATCTTGATCTTGCCAACTATGTTTGTGCCAGTAAAGGTACTTTTCAGGCACTAAACTTTTGGGATCAGCAACAGGTCACTGTTGTCTATGTTAAAAAATCTATAGAACCCCGAAAATTTAAGTTTAGCATCTGGATATTTTCTATTCAAATGCAAAATATGTGGTGGGAGAAATTTTAACACACAAATGCTATGAAGTTTAGAATTATGAAAAAGTGATGTTTCTGTTCTTAGGAAAAAGCATTTCTATATACAAACTGGTAAGAGATCTTTTACTTAACAAGAAATGCAGGGGATAATGTTTTCTACCTATTCTAATTAAAGCACATTAGGAATAACACCAACCAAAATTAAATACCACAGCATTTAGTAAAACAGGAATTTTCTTTAAACATAAGTCCTGCTTTGCTTATGAATCCAAATGAGGTCAGGAACTTATCAAGCTTTTTCTAGTTTGGAGAAACAGGTTCTGGAACATTACATGTGGCAGTAACATGCATCCATCCTTCAGCAGGGGTTAAGGGGAGGCCAAGGAGACTCTCCTAGCTTACCATGAACTTGAAACAGTTCGTCCTCTTCCACCCAGGTCTCTTTTTCTTCAACCCCATTAGAGTTGTTCCACTTGCTTTTGGGTACTCTGAGGGAAGATCAACGAGAGAACAAGGTTTAAAACAAATTCATCCTGGGTTGGCCCCACAGTATGTCTTTGATTCACCTGCTGCCCTATATTCTATATTCCTCCCTGTCATCTAAATGAGCACATTTGAGATTCACCCACACATAACTCACACATCTACTACCATTTTTCCTGAGCCGGCTGGACATTTCTACCTCAACATCTCTCAAACTTAACACTGAATCCCCCCTCAAAATCTACTTCATGGGATTTGTTTTTGGGGTTTTTTTTTTTTTTTCCATTCTTTTAAGTCTCAGTATTCTTCTAGCCTAGAAACTGTGAAGCTGCTAACTCCTCCCTCTCCTTCACAGACATGCCCTATTTCTATTTCCAGATTGATCGCCTTTCTCTTCCCATTCCCCTAGTTCAGGCCCATGGTCCCTCTTTCTCCATTATTATGCTAGCCTCTGAAATGGAGTCTGCCACTAGCTTCCTCCTCTTCCAAAGTCCTAGAACAACTACATCCCGTCTCTACTCAGTGATGGCGTATCACTGCCTAAGAAAGGAAACCTAAATGCCTATATGGGGAATCAAGACCATTCAGTGTGGCCCCCGTCAATTTCCCACCATCAAGGCCCCCTCTCCCTTCCAACTCCCTCACCACACCCACAGCCATAAAAACAACAGGGACACACTGCTCTTCTCCATATTCCTCCAATAAACTTTGCACTTTCTTACCTCTCTCTATACTGTTCCCTCTGCTTGGGATTCCCTTACCTGCCAAGTGAAATCCTACTTATCTTTCAAGGCCATCATTCTCAATGAAACCTTCCCTAACTACCTTTCTTCCCCAGCCCAGCCGCTCGGTCCCTGTGGCACAGTACTTATTCAACAGCCATTTTATAACATACCCTAACCACAAGCCTCTCAAAGGCAGGGGCCACATCTTCACTTGTATACCCCAAACACTCAACACAGTAACACACACCCTAACATGAGCTGGAGAAATATTAGCTAAACTAGTACTGGGATTATCAAAGAGCTGCAAAAGATGAGAGTAATAAGCAAACAAGAACCCTTCCTATGAATGTAAAACTAAGTACTTTGATGTAGCTAAAAAACCCCAAAGCTGAAAAATAATCTACAACTCCAATGATTAAATGAAAACTATAGTCTTTTTTCCTAAGTAACTTTTCCTTAAATTCCATGATTTTTCTATGAAATTACCTAACCAAGTAGCTGAGACAAATGGTGGGCTATTTACTTTCCTTTGTTTATAAATGTAATCATATCCCCAAAACGTTTTTGTTGTTGTTGTTTTAAGGAGGTACCAGGGATTGCACTCATACACGTCAAGGACATGCTACACCGGCCTCCACACCAAAATGTTATTTCTAAGATAATTAATTTTCTTGAGACAGTGGGTAAAAAAAATTGAGGGTTCTTCTTTCTCAGGCTATTAAGACTTGTTAACGATTTACAAATAAAATTCAGACTGGGTTACAACTTAAGTTTTCTGTCTACCTTAGCTCAGTGCTGGGATAAAACTGATTCTAACTTCTGTGTTCTCTAGCCCTTCATCTTCACGGAACTACCCTCTTCCTGCATACAGTCTTCCCTGATCACTTTAGTAACCTTTCCCTCCTCTGAACTCCCAGCACTGATTGCCTGTACAGATGTTTCGGTACTGATTTTATGCTGCCAAGTGGTCTTTCAGGTGATGGTGGTGTGCTGACTGCCTCTAACTTTAAGGGGCTGAGGTCTAGGTTCTACTCTAATCTGTCCTCACATTCCTCATTGGTCAACTCAGAACTTGGCAATGGTCTGTCACTGGTCAGCAAACTACAGGCTTTGGCTGCCTGTTTTTCTCCAGCTCTGGCACTAAAAATAGTTTTACATTCTTAAAGTGCTGTTAAAAAGATGTGAGAGACCTAATTTGGCCCACAAAGCCTAAAATATGAACCCTCTGGCCTTTCACAAAAGTGTTGGGTATAATCCCTTAAACTTCAAGAACCAAGGATTATTTGATTTGGTTAGTATGTGTCTATTAAGCACTTGCTCTATGCAAGATGCTGTGAGCGATATAAAAGTCTCTTAATCATGGCTCCTGCCCTCCAGGTAACATACCCTTACCTTGTCTTCCCCTCCTGGTTTCTCTCAGGCCTGTACTCCTCACTTGACAGTATTCTTCACCCACCCTCCCTCCAGTCCTACAGTGCAAGGCGGATGTCAAGAGCGCTCAGTGATGTCTCATCAGGGCTTCAAGTCAGTTGCATTATACCTATCTGGGGCCTACTTAGAAGAGCAGATTCTAGAGCACCCCCACCCCCACTTTCTAATTTAGCAGCAGGAACCTGGGAATATGTCATTTTAAAATATCCCACAAGGAACTGTTTGAGAACCTCTGCCCAGTAGGAAAAAAAAAAAAAGAGAAACTCTGTATCTGGCCTATCTACCAATCCAGACTGTTCTCCCTTCATTTCTCTTCTGTGCACTGTATTCTCCTGCCATACAGACAACATGGAAGTATTCTGAGCATACAAGGCTTCCTCACGCCTTTATGTAAGCAGGCACCATGGCCTAGAGTCCCCAGCTCCCCGATATACTTGATGACCTCCTCTTATCTTCAAAATCAGCTCAACATTTGCTCCTCAGCAAGGTGTCTCCACCAACAACTTTGCCAAGCAGGCTCAGGTCTTCTTACTGAGCTCCCAGGGCACCTCACAGGGTCACTAGGCTTTTTCTGTAAAGGGCTAGAGAGTATTTTCAGCTTTGCTGGCCATACTGTCTGTCTCAACTACTGAACTTGCTTCTTACCTAGCCTTTGTAGCAGGAAAGCAGCCATAGACGATATGTAGATGGATGGATGTGGCTGTGTTTCAATAAAATTTTATTTATAAAAACAGGCAGCAGGCGAATCTGGCCCAAAGGTCCTATTTTACCAGGGTACTCTAAAGTATGCATACTTCATAACATACCCTCGACGTATGCGAGAGGTGGCTATGTCTGAGACCTTCACAAATCCTCATATTTACAAAGACCACCACAATCATGCACTCTTCCCTGAGTTTCCTCATCTGTTCGTGGGAACACCACCTACAATTCACAGGATTGCTGCAAGGAGTAAATGAGATCATGTTTCAAAGGAGAACGATAAAAGTGTGTTGAGCTGCACCTGCTTGCCCATCAGCTCTGCCCATTTGCCAGCAAATTACTCACTTCCAGTGCAGGTGTGGAGAGTGCAAATTTGTGCCTGAGTATAAATTACTTTTCAGATACCACAGCCCTTCCAGGGTCCCTGCACAGCTACTGTATAGAGCAATGGTACAGATGACAATGGCTGGAGGGTGGGTCACTTACAGCAAAAGTGACCAGGAAGTGTTCACGGAGAAGGCAGAGTTTTAAGAGCAGCAGCGCGGTATATGTCGTGTACTGGACATGGGCTTTGTGTCAAACTGACTTGGATTAAAATCTCACAGCCCAACTTTGCCACTTTTCAGCTGTGTATCTTCAGGCAAATTATTAACTTTTCTGAGCCTTCCTCAATAAAATGAGGCTAAAATATCACCTCAGAGTGAGGACCATATAGATTCAATTAAGATAATATGTGAGGGGGCGGATGTGGCTCAAATGGTTGGGTGTCCGTCTGCCATATGGAGGGACCTGGGTTCGATCCCCGGGACCTCCCAGTAAAATAAAAAATATCTATAGAAGGCACATGGACTGCCAGGCTCTGTGTGCCGGTGAGCCACCAGGCCCTGGGAGCCATGCAGCAAGATGATGACGTAACAGGGGAGAGACGCAGGGGAGAGACAAAACGAGATGCTCCAAAAGCTCCGAAAAACCAGGAACCGAGGTGGCACAGGTGGCAGAACACCTCTCTCCTATATCGGAGGTCTCCAGGATCGAGTCCTGGTAAAGACTGGAGGAGAAGGATGAGAAGAGATGGCAGGAAACAGACACAGAGAATTCCCCAGCGAATGGACACACACACACACACACACACACACAAACAGCAAATGGGGAAGGGGGGTGTTTAAAATGGATAAAATAAATAAATAAATCTTAAAAAAAAAAAAATATGTGAAAGTGGTTGGCTCACAGAAAAAAAGAGGAAAAAAAACTTCAGCTTCTCTTTCCTTTGAAGGACGAATGGGATTTTGACAAGCAATGATGAAGGGATGATAGTCCAAATGTGGGGCATGAGAGGAGCAAAAGTACAGTAGTAGAAACAAACACAACAGGTTCCAGAGAGAGCAATCAGACCAGTGTGCCTGGAGGAAGGACTTGCAACAGGGCATAGAGAATAGCAAAACTTGAAAGCCAGGTCTGAGTCATGTCATTGGGAGCAAAATTTAATCATTCTAACCACTGTCCCACAGAACCTAGCAGAATGTGTGAGATCAGTAAATGTCTGAATTTGCCAAGTCTCAAATGCTCATAAAAGTGCAAAGCTGTAAATATTCATCCGTCTCATTTAAGGACCAAAGTATAACAGCCCAATTCAAACAAATTTCTTTTAACAAAGACTAATGTTTAGTAGACAGGCAACTCAGAAGTTTGCTAAAAATGAAGCTAGCAATGAGTAGGAGGCTCTGAAACCCTTCCATTCCCACATATGCCCTAGTACAATGCCTAGAAGCCCATGTTTGGGGCTTCAGAATTGGTAGGGATGGCTAAATTGTCACTTCCCACTCCTGAGTCACATTCTAGCAGTCTGGGCAAGCCTTGGTGGTGAATAACTTAGCTGATGGTTACTTCATTCATGGAAGCAATAACAGGCCCAACCAGGACCACCAACCAGCCCCAAAACCGCTACAAAGAGGGTCTTCATACTTGGAATTCTTCTCCCCAAGAAGGGGTTGGTTGAGAACGGTGGGCTTGGAAGGTGATGCCGGAATAACCTCCTGAGAAGAGTTGAGGCCCACGCTTGGCTTAGTACTCTGGCTGTCCTCCTCCAAAACCAATCTGCTTATTGTCATGCGCTTGTTCTTGAGCTGCAGTTCAGAACCACCCTCAGGAGGGACTGAACTTTCGTTTTCATCTTTTCTCAGTCTCTTGTTTTTGAGGGCTGGTGATGGTAGGAACGCCTGATTAGGAAATTCAAAATCCTTCTGGTCCAGTTTTGAGAAAACTGCCTCAGAATCCTGTGCACCGGATAGAGCCTTGAAAGCTGCTTTCAGGGTCATAATTCCAATTGTGGTTGGCGTATTCTGTAGGTGCCTAAAAATAAAACATACAAGGATCAGTTTCATGACCGTTGATGTTTATCCAAATAGCCACAGCTTTTTCAAAGTGTGATGCTTCAACTTAAACAAGGGACTTCTCAAGTTAAGGATTCTCCATTAAAAGAAAGTGAAAAAGAGGGTGACTTAACCTGACATTTACTTATGAAAGACTATTAACAGGTGTAAATAAGGTTTTAAATATGATAAATATATTGAATTATAGAGTTTAATTCCAAATAAAAAAACCTTAAAGGAACTATGGCCAATGATATTCCCTCCATTGGCATGTTTAACCTATGTGCTAATCTAACTCTTTTAGTTCGTATGGCTCAAAGCAATGTTTTCTATTATGTAACTCTGAATAGTGCTTAACTACAAGTCCACCTGGGCAAACAACTGATAATCCAGCAATCTCACCTTGAAGTCTAGACTCTTCTTGCAGCCGTCCCAATCCAACCCTCATGTGAATGAAGTAAAAGACTTGTCTCCACTCTTCCCCTTTCTCCTATAATACACTTATGAATGGGACCTTAAGAATTCTCAGAATAAGAAGCATGCCATACTATCTTCGGACAATGAGAAAACTGCCTTTTAAAAACATACTTTGGGGAAGCGGCTGTGGCTCAATCAGTAGGGCTCCCGTTTACCATATGGGAGGCCCCAGGTTCGGTTCCCGGGGCCTCCTGGTGAAGGCAGGCCCGCCTGCATGGCGTGGTTGGCTGACCCAGCGAGCACAAGCAGCAAGGGGGGGATAAATGAATGAATAAATAAAAATTAAAAAAAAATAAAAATAAAAAAAATAAATAAATAAAAACATACTTTGTTACAAAAAGTAATGATTAATTTTATTCAAGGAAAATGTTCCTTCAGTGGTTAATTTCTGTTTATGTATTTTGGTATCTCCATGTTTTTAAAATAAAGTCACAAAATTATCTTAAAAAAACAAACAAACAAACAAAAAAACATACTTTGTCTATCATTTGGAATAGCTAATACGCTTTAAGGAAAAGTTATTAGGAGAAGGGAAACAGGCAGCCTGTAGGCCAAACATAGCTGGCAGATTTGTTTTGTTGGCCTAATCTTTTTTTTATTAAAAAAAAAAAAAAAAAAGTTGGGATTAACTGCCAACATTAAAAATTTGGGAAATCTCACACAAATACTTGAACAAGCAAAGACTGGGGTGTTCTTAGACATTCCCCCATAGTAACAATCACACAAAGATGAAAAAGCATATCCTCTGGTTCACAATTCCACAGTCAGAATTGTCTTATCCTAGACCCACTTCCCTCCCGTCATTTCCTGCCAGCTCCCCCATACCCCAAAGCATCTAAACTTGTGTTCCCTGCTTTAGCAACTGGTCTTGAGAATCCAATTTACAGCTCTGAACACTGCTTCTTGAATGGAGTAAGAGAGCAGGTATTCACAAGGACGTACTAAGTAGATATGGGCAAGGCAAGGAGTGAGAAACAGGACCTCTGAGGAATAGCTAGTCAGGAACTTGTGAGGGGTTCTAGACATCCTGTCTTCAATATTTTTACTTTGACCCAAAGTATGCCATGTTATCTCCCACAGTGCCATGTATAAGTCGCCAAGAGGAACTGGTCCTACTTTAGGAAGACTACTTTGCTTTCAACTGGTGACGCCCCAGTGTTTCATCAAAGATCACAAGAGGGCATCCCTCTCACCTTGCAGGTTCTCTGAGTGGCTTTTCCACAGGTTCTAGTACTGGCTGTTTATCTTCCTTCACTGTACTTGAGGCAGCAGACTCAGATTTCAAAGCCTTTTTGGCCATCTTGGAAAGGAAGAATGTCATCAGGAAGAGGAACCCACAGAATGTCATTAATTCTCTACTTCTTTCACCATGAACACACTCAATATGCAAACAAGTTCACTTACAAATCCAATCTAGGCATAAACTGGAGGATGTAAAAAGGGAGAGACCTTACAAAGATTTTCCAGCTACCTGGAATTCAAAGGAAGGGATTTCAGACTAGACTCTAGTATCCTGACACTTGCTCCCCAAAGATTTCAAGCTACTTGCTTTTTCAAATAATTTGCCAAATTACTGCTAGGTCATTGACACAATCCTAATAAAGACCTGGCAGATCTACTGTTATAAGACAGAATATTTTTAACACTCTCAAAATCCTGGTTTAAAAAAACCATCACCACAAAAAAAAACACACCTCTCACTCAGTGTTCCCTTATCATGGTCTACCACGTAGGACAGCCCAGGTTCTACTTCTTCCACATGCTGTCCCCAGCATCAGTGCTTCTGTTCTGTATGCATATCTCTTTGATCCAATTAAAGAATATCTTCATCACGTGTGCTCTTCTGACCTTATTCTACTTCTAGTCATAACTTTTATCCAAGGTTATGCCTGCTTCCTAGTAACAACTCCATTAGGCCACATCTACCAAACCACTCTTCCTCCAAAAGCTTAGCTCAAGTTTCATCTCCTTTGGAGTGAAATGTTCTCTTTATGCACAACAGATGAATCACAGTTAAAGGAGATAAAAATGGGCGCAAGAGAGATCAGGTGTTCTATTTGCCTCTGCCAGGATCTCTGCTTCTGTATACTTAAGGCATTTTATTAAGGAAGATAGAGAATATAATCCAAAGTCTTTTTTACACATTCCATATTCTCACTTCTGAAATAAGCTGTCCCTGTTGTAAATTCCTGCATATCCTCAAGGTCACATCACAGTATTGGGAAGAGGAAAGGCTAAGACTCACTGTGAGGAGGTAGGGCTCTGCATCATCCAGGTGGCTCTCCAGAAAGCGCAGCATCTTCTGTTGGAAGGTCTCATAAGAAAAGTTCTGGATTACAGGGTGGGCCAAGTTCTTTTCACGGATAATATTCAGGAGATCATTTCTCAGCTTCTACACAATGGACCAATATTTATATCATGAGAAAGGAGAACTCAGTAAAAAATCAAGGATGAGTTAAGAAGGAACTCTATCAGAACTTTCATAACGAAATGAAAGTTTGTGTACCAATGAAAATCACTGGTACACAAAGAGGAAAAGAAGTTCAACACAAAGGACTGGTCAATAAATTATATAGGATGCATTACTATGCAGTTATTTTTTTAAAAAAGGAGGAGAGCAGATGTGGCTCAGTGGTTGAGCACCTGCTTCCCATGTATGAGGTCCAGGGTTCGCTCCCTGGTAACTCCTAAAAAAATAGGAGGAAGAAGCACCTTATGTACTAATATAGAATGATCACCAACATATATTAGTAGATAAAAAGAGCAATTTTAAAAGGGTTCATAATATAAAGAATATGCTATCACGTGTGTGGGAACAATAGGAAACTTAGATATATATGTGTGTCTGAATACACAGATATACACACACACATGCACATGTGTCTGCTTGCATATACATGGAGTATCTTTAAACAGATAATAGAAAAAATAACACTGTTGCCTCTGAGGAGGGGAACTAGATAGCTAAGAGTCAGGCATGAGAGAAATTTCACCAGACCCTTTTGTACGTGTATTACCTTTTCAAAAAATAAATTTAAATTTTAAAAGAAAAAAAAGTAAAGCAAGATACCAAGTTTTTAACCCTATACAACTGAGTGTTAAGTCCTCCCTAAGGCAGATTCTCCTTGAGTCTCCGGGATCAGCATTTATGTAAATAACATTAAGAAGTGTTACAAAACTTGTTAGCTTAATACATGGTGCTGATGGCGTTAAGTATATAGTCTGTCACAAACTAGATAAGATTAGGGCAAGTAAATAATTTATTTAACTTGTCTAGTGAAAAATAAATGTTTGAAAAGCCAATCTAATAGTAAGTCATCTTTAGATATGAAAGACAACATGCTAAAGATATATATAATATTCCTGACAAAGAACCCTTTCCTTATTATCCCACAGAAAGCAATGGGATGGATTTAAACCCTGGAAGCAAAAATATATCAAATTTACCTGAGTTGTGGGGTCTTTGGACATATGCTTTTTCAAAATTTTTGAAGCCTTTTCAAATTCTTTGTTTTTGATACAAATAATGACAGCCTACAAAAGGGGGAAAAACATTTTTTTAACTGTCGTAACAATGACATGTAATCAGGATATCAAATATCAAAGTAACATCTACTAAAAAGTAAAACTGAATCTTACATACCCAAGAACATTTTCATATTAGGCCAAATTCCCGTCCTTAAAAGTAACAATGTTCAAGTATCTTGAACCCACAGAGGTAAACTTTTATTCCATAGGGTAGTAGCTTTTCAACATTACATTGGTTTTTTTTTTAATGACTGACACAGCAAAATCTGATGGATTATAGACCATTTACCCAATTTGAATAGGACCTCCTAAGGAAAGGCAAAATGGACCAGAGTCATTCCAGTTCCCTGTAAGATCATGATTGGCTCTGTCCTTTTATGAAGCAAAAGCTTTGATAAAATTTTTTATGAAGTATTCTGTAAAAAAAATAATGTGATTTGCTGACCACAGAGTTCTGCTTGTTCCTTTCAGGGAAGATCTGAGGTCAATTCTATTAGAGAACCAACACAGCCTCTCCCTACAGTATGGCAAGTTTAGTTAAAATGTACTGGAATTACTGAGACTAACAAACCCAGCAGCAAATAAAGAGGACAAAGTACTAGGTAGAATGAGATGATCTTGTCAGCAATAGAAAAAGAAAAGTATTTTTGAAAATAAAAAGGAAATTTTAAAGACATCCATGCACATTTTTAAAAATTAGAAAAGCCAACTAAAATTGGGAGCATTTGGAGTATCTAATAGGTTACAGTAGCTACCTTAAATTCTGTCTCAAAGAGAAAGATAGAGACATAAGTAAATTTGTTTTTAAAAGACCACATACAGGGAAACAGATGTGGCTCGATCGATCGGTGGGGCTCCAGTTTACCATATGGGAGGCCCCGGGTTCAGTTCCCCGGGGCCTTCTGGTGAAGGCAAGCCGGCCCACACGGCTTGGTGAGCTGAGGCAGCAGGACGACCCAGCAGGGGGAGACAAGCAGACACAGAAAAACGCACAGCAAATGGACACGGTGAGCACAAGCAGCAAGGGGGGGATAAATGAATAAATAAATAAAAATAAAAAATCAAAAAAAAAAAACAACCAAAAACCACATACCAAAAAAAAAAAAAAAAAAAAAAGGAAGGGGGAAGCAGATGTGGCTCAAGCAATTGGGCTCCTGCCTACCATATAGGAGGTCCAGGGTTCGATTCCCAGGGCCTCCTGATAAAGGCGAGCTGGCCAGCGCAGGAGTGCTGGCCCAAGCAGAGAGCTGGCGCAGCAAGATGACAGAACAAAAAGAGACACAGAGGAGAGACAATAAGAGATGCAGCTAAGAAAGGAAGGGAAAACTCATTTATAGGTATTTTCAGTCTTCACAGGAAGAATCTTTAAGAAGATAGAGACTAAGAGAAGGAGAAATAGCATCTTAGTGATTCTGTCCTCAACATGCTGAGCACAGCTATACAGCACAAAAGAAAACTGGTATGAAATGCTCTTGAATAAGCAGGCACAACCATAAGTTTTTGTTGTTCAAAGAAGGTACAAAGTCTTTTTTTTTTTTTTTTTACTTATTTCCTTTTTTTTAAAAATTAATTAATTATTTTTAATTTTACCGGGAGGCACCGGGGATCGAACCCAGGTCCCTCCATATAGCAGACGGATACCCAATCATTTGAGCCACATCCAGCCCCTCAAAGTCTTTTCATTCATTTTAATCAGATAATCATATCATTTTCAACAGAAGACTATATTTATACTTTCTTGAACACAAATAAATTTTTATAAATTTATAAAATTATTAAATTTTTATAAATTATATCATATATTTTTAACTTACTTGCAGTAAAATTAAGTTTTTTTGGTGTACAGTCCTGAGTTTTAACACATGTATAGACTCTTGTGACCACAATAATGATACAAAACCACTCAATCAATCCACAAACCGCCCTAGTGCTGCCCTCTCTGATCACTCTCCCCATCCCTAAACCCTGGCAACCACTCATCTTTTCCCATCACTTTTCTGTCTTCTCAAGACTGTCCTATAAATGGAATCAGAGTATGTAGCTTTCTTGTTTTAAAGGATGTAGCCTTTGAAATGGCTATCACTAAGCATGTCTTTGAGATTCACCCATGTTGTTGCAGTATCAATAGGTCATTCTTTTTTATTGCTGAGTACTATTCCATTTTATCTATGTCCTACAGTTTGTTTCCATTCACCCACTGAGGGACGTTTGAGTGGTTTCCAAATGTGGGTGATTATGAATAGAGCTGCAACAACATTCATGTATGCAGGTTTTGGTGTGAACATGTAACTTTTCATTTCTCTAAGGTAAATATCCAGGAGTGGGGATGCTAGAAAAGTTTATGTTTTACTTTATAAGAAACAGCCCAACTGTTTTCTAGAGTGGCTGTACCATTTTGCTTTCCCGGCAGCCAACATACGAATTCTAGTTACTCATGTATACCAGCTCTTAGGATATATTTTTAAAGGTTTAACCATTCTAGGAAGTGTGTAGTGGTAATCATTATGGTTTTATTTTGTATTTCTCTAATGGTTAAATGATGCTGAGCATCTTTTCATGTGCTTGTTAACCATATGTTTTCTTTGGTGAGTCTTTTGCCAATTTTTAATAGCATTTTATAGGGTTGCTTGTTTTCTTTTGAGTTCTTTATATATTTTGGGTACAAGCCCATTATCAGATATATAATTTGCAAATATTTTCTCCCAGTCTGTATTTTGTCTTCTCATTCTCTTAAGTCTTTATCAGAGCAAAGGTTTTAAATTTTGATGAATCCAATTCATTAAAATTCTTTTATGAATCATGTTCTTGGTGTCACATCTAAGTACTTCTTACCTCCCGATAGTGAAGATTTCCCTTTTTCTAAAAGTGTTATAGTTTTAAATAGGGTTCATTTTTTTGCATGTGGATATCCACTTGCTTCAGTACCATTCGTTGAAAATATTATATACTTTTTCCATTGAAAATACTATATCCTTTTTCCATTGAATTGCCTTTGCAACTTAGTTAGCAATCGATATTATATTTGTATGGGTCTATTTCTGGACTCTGTTTCATTAATCTATTTGTCTACCCCTTTGTCAATACCACACTGTCATGGCTACTGTAGCTTTACAGAATTTCTTAGAATGAGGTAGTGTGACTCTTTCAACTTTGTTCTTCTTTTTCAAAGTTGTTTCGGTTATTTTAGTTCATTTGCCTTTCCTTAAATTTTATAATTAGCTAGTCTGTATCTACAGAAAAATCCTGCTGAGATTGTGATTGCATTAAATCTGTAGATGAATTGGAGAGAACTGATATCTTAACTATATTAAATCTTAAATCCATGAATATAGTATATCTCTACATTTACTAGGTCTCGATTTTTTTTCATCAGTATTTTGGTTTTTCCACACACCAATCCAGCACATGTTTTGCTAGACTAATACCTAAGTATTTTTCTTTCTTTTCTTTTTGGAATTATTGTAAATGGCATTGTTTTAGTTTCATTTCCAATTGTTCATCACTAGTAAATGGAAATACAGTTGAATTTTGAGATCTTGTACCCTGCAACCCTGCTAAACTTATTTAGGACTTTTGTATAGTCCATGGGATTTTTTATACAGATGCATGCATCTGCAAATAGGAAAAAAATTTATTCTTTCCTTTCTAATCTGTGTGCTTTTTATTTTTCTTGCCTTATTGCACTAACAAGGCCTTCCACTATGAGGCTGAATAGAAGTGGTGAGAATGGATGTCCTTGCTTTATTTCCAACTTTAGGGACAAAGCATTCTATTTCTCCATTATGTATGGTGTTAGTTGTAAGAATTTTTGTAGATGTCTTTATCAGGCTGAGAAAGTTCCCTTCTATTGCTGGATTGCTGAGTGTCTTTATCATTAACTAATATTGAATTCTGTCAAATGCTTTTTCTGCATTACTTGATATATCAATTGATGTGCCCATAGGGTTTTTCTTCTTTAGACTATCAGGGTAGATTAGATTGATTTTCAAATATTGAACCAGTCTTGCATTCCTAGGCTTTAGTTTCCCCACTTTGTCACACATTTCAAACAAATGCATCTGCATCCAGGGTTCAACAGCAGGACAGAATGAAAAAAACAAAAGGGATTGGTCAAGAGTTCTGGGGGGGTCACAGCTCCTCTGATAAGACAGAGTTCTTCTTCAGTTTTGGGGGCTCACCCAGGTGGCACGGTCAAAACTGGGCCACCACTACTGCCAGGCAGTATTGCCTGGGGGCTGAGGCAGGCGACAAGGAAAAAGAAAAGAAGGAAAATAATGGGGATTTCTTCCACCCTGATCTTTAGGAGATCCCTTTCCTGCTCCTCAGGCTAAAGAAGGCTTCTGTTGGAGTCTTGCTGTTCATGCCCAGAGTGCACTTTCAGGTTTCCTGCTGTTTTTGAGGCCAGGCCAGGCGATATCGGGAAAAAATGGTAGACTCATCACTGGTTTGGTGGAATTTCAATTCTGGTCTCCTTTCCCATCCACCTACTACTGGTTACATTTCTGCTCCACACATTCTGTCCAGGATTTATAGGTGCATTTAAGTGGAAGAGCCACGGAAGAATATGCTTACTCCATTTTCCCCAGAAGCGGAATGCAGGTCTTACTATCTTTAATTTGTGAAACCAGAAAGGAAACCTGAGTGCTTTCAAAATTCTTAATTAAAAGTCTGCCTCCAGGGGAGCGGGTATTTCCCAGTGGTTGAACGTGCCTGCTTCCCATGTACAAGGTCCAAGGTTCAATCCCCGGTACCTCCTAAGAAAAAAAAAAATTCTGCCTCCAAAGCTTGTGCAGTGAACTTAACTTTTAAAACTATACATTAATTTCCTGTGAAATTTCTGTTTTTAAAGAGATGAACCATTTGCTTTTTAACTTGGTGGCTTTCAAATAAATATAATTTCTTTCTTATGTATCTGTTAAGGTTCTTGAGGTATAAGCAATAGCAATGGTCTCTAACTTATACAAAGAGAATTCAAAGCACAGATTTCAATACAGCTGACATTGGTTTATGATGGAGAGAACTGTCAGAAAAAAACATATTAAAAACAGAAAACCAAAACTCGCAGAAATGGGGGAAAAACAAACGAACATGAAGCAGACTTGAAAGAGAACATGTCTGATATACCAGCTCCCCAGATGTGGGCACGGTCCCCTCATATAAGTCCACAAAGTGTGGTAAGACCACTAAGGAAACTCAAGGTGCTGTTGTTACCAAGAGTACAGGGGAAAATGCTGCACAGCAAAAAAAAAAAAAAAAAAAAAAAAAAAAAAGCAACAAATAAATGCCTCCCCCCAAAAACATGGCACACGTTGTTCTTCCCTGTTCTCCAAAGAAATCTGAGGAATCTTTTTAGTTAGGAAAAAAAGCCGATTATTTTCAGTATAATAACAGCTTACAGCATCAGCTTTAAAACTTTTCTGGTCTCAGAATTCCTTTTTACTCTTAAATGTTAGTAAGGATCCCAAAGAACTTCTGTTTATGAGGATTACCTCTGTGGATATGCACTGTATTCAAAATATAAAACTGAGAAATTTAAAAATATTAATTTGGAAAAATAACAAACTCGCTATATGTTAACGTAAATAACATATTTTTATGAAACATTACTTTCTAAGACAAAAGTTTAATGAAAAGGGTAGCATTATTTTACATAATAAGATGAGCTGGATTCTCACATCTGCTTCCATATTCATGGTGTTATGATACACTGTTTTGATCAAAGTATATTTAAAAAAAAAAAAACCCAACCTCACATAGATATGAAGGTAGAAAATGGAGAGGTTTTTTTTCTGTTTTGTTTTGTTTTTAGGTGGTACCAGGGATTGAACCCAGGATCTCGTACATGGGAAGCAGGCACGCAACCACTTGAGCTAGATCTACTCCCCTGGAGGAATATTAATAGCCTTTTCAGAAAATTATGAGTATAATTATGAATATAATTTTGATTCTAGACCAAATTTTAAGTGAACTTTTCATACTTCATTACATTAAAATCCATTAGTCTGTCTTGCACATTAAATAGATCTTTTTTTACCCATTCGTGTTTTTATAATGTCATGCACTGATCATCTGGAAAATATTGTTCACCCCTGACACACTCATTAAAAATATTTTTAAAATCACATTTGTTAATATCACCACCAATCTCATCAAGAAAGTCTAAGTATTGAAAGCTAACAAGCTCATGAATCTAATTTTTCTAAAATTCTAATTTCCATTCAAAATGAATTTTATCATTGGCAGCAAACACTATCAATTGTTTTCCTTCACGTTCACTTTGCTCATTTTCAGGAAAATGTCTGCCAAACACCAAGTTTGAAGGTAGTTGTTCTTTCAAGGGAAATGGTGTTCTACTAAAAAAGCAGCTAGTTCAGTTTGCAACTCAAACCACTAGTGCTTTTCCTCAAAATAACCATCATATTTTGGTATGCAGTAAAAGTGCTTTATGCATACTTCCTATGTTGTCACATAAAATCCTAAGAAGATATTTATTCCAGAGTCTAGATTTAATAATATAACTTTTACTATTTCATCAAAGACATTCTTAACTGAAAATGACATTTTTTTTAAAAAAAAACTAAGTATGTCACAATGAAGAATACAAAGACTTGTGGTACAATTTGCCACTGCCTTGATTGTGCTGAGGTGCCAGCAATTTTACCCAGCATTGCTCTTGCACCATCAGTGCAAATGTCAACACTGTGAAAAAGTTAAGTGACATTTTGGTATTGTTATGGAAACAGTTTTGACCTCATGAAAGGGTTCAGGAGACCTCCAGAGATCCCCAGATATACATACAATGAGAACTTGTGGCTTGACAGATACCTTACTTGATGTATGTTTAAAAATTTTAATATACTTTTAAATAAACTCTTGTGACACTTTACAAAACTTAAATGCATTATAAAGCCTCACTGAGCCTAGAAATCCCATGTTATTTTCCCTAAAGATGACTATTAACAGATTCTATGGTTCTAAATGAGAATTTTAAAAAAATAAATTGAAGAGACAAATGAAGTATCATTTAATCACGAGGAGACCAAGGTAACTGTGGCAGCCAATCTCTAAGATGGTCCTCTTCCCCACCCTACCAAGGTTGGTCTGGTCTGTGTGACCAATAGCCTTTGGCAGAAATGATGATATGTCACTTCTGAGATTGGGTTATAAAAAGACTGGGGCATGAGTCTTGGGCTTTTGTTCTCGCTCTCTTGGATTACCTGTTCTCTGGAAAACAAGCTGCCATGTTGTGAGCAGTCCTTTGGAGAGGCAAGGAACTGAAGTCTCTGGCTAGCAGCCTGCAAGGAATTGAGTCCTACTAACAATCATGTGAGTGAATATGGAAGAAGCTCCTTCAGCTCCAGGTGAATCTTGAGATGATTGCAGCCCCAGCCAAAAGCCTGATTGTAACCTTATGAGAAACTGAGCCAGAACCACTTAACTAAACCACTACTAGATTCCTGACCCTTGGAAACTGATAGATAATGTTTATTGTTTTAAGATGCTCAGCTTTAGGGTAATTTGTTACACAGCAATTGATAACTTATATAGTCAGTATAACAAAGAGCTCATACCTGGTAGAGAATGAAAAAGCAGAAATGAGTCAATATGAGAAAATGGTTGACTATTTTAAGGGAATTTAGGTTGTGTTAATAGATATTCCTAATGAAGCCCCCCCAAACAAGAGATTTATAAGCTCAAGTAGTAAAAAATAATAAGACGAAAGCCCACAAACACCCTTCCAGAAGAGAGACCAAATGGCAAATGACCCTGGTGTTCTGAAGGAGCTGCAGTCCTGAATTAGCTACTTAACAGGAGCTGCATGAATTACTCTTTATTGGTACCATTTCTTCCCATTCAAAAGATTCTTAGCTGCTCTGACAATAGGCATGGATTTCTCTCCTTTGCTAATAAAAATGAGTTTTTAGTATTTTTCCCCAACACAAACCTGACTTAACTATATTAAACATCTATTCTTGGATCACATTGCAATGGCAGATACAGGCAATTATATACTTTGTGAAAACCTATAATGTGCAGTGCAAAGTGTAAACTATAATGTAAACTATTGATCATGGATAGTAACAATGCTTCAACATGTGTGCATCAATTCTAAAAAATATACCACACTAATGAAAGATGTTCATGGGAAAATGTGTGGAAGGGGGAGGGTATATGGGAATCCTATAATTTCAAGGTATTATTTATGTAATCAAAGCTTCTTTAAAAGTGAAATAAAATAAAAATATGAATGTAAAAAAAAAAAAGTCTATTCTTGAAATTATTCCTCCTTGGAACTGGATGAAGTTTAAAAAAAGAGCTATTAACCAAATTACCTAAGCATTTTTTACAAGACCAAAAGTAGTTCCTACCCAATGTCCTTAAATCTCTACCTCACACACCAGTCATTGTTAACAGGGTTACTGGTACTGTGTTCACAGTCAAGGGATAGAGGGTCTTGTCCAGGCCTTTACTGTAACACTAAGTTCTGGCTTTGGAGCACTCATGAAGCAAGCTCCAGGTAGCCGTGCTTCAAGGGAGGATGGTTCTGGCCCACAGAACCATACCAGATCATTGTACCTTGGACTTAACATACAGAGTTCCTCTAAACCTACCTAGGAATAGTCCCCAAAAGATACCAGGATTTCTACAACCAAAGACATTAAAAGATAGGCATGTTAGTTTATGATAAGGTCTCATTGCTGAGAGCCTTCACCAACTCAGGTGGATAGGCAGGCAGGACTAGAGTCTAGCATCCCTCACAAACTATCTTCAAAACCACAATACCAAATAATCGGGACTGCTAACAATAAGGCAAACCAGAGACAAGTAACAGCCCATGCATAGCTCCTTCCTTCCACCTTTTCTCTCAGGACCAGACTTTGTAGGTGGTATACAAAACCAAAGAAGACAGACCAGCCACATAAAAATGGTTGCTGTCTATGAGGGGGGTAGGGAAGCCCTTTCTCTAATAAGCTGTCTCCTTCCATTCTTGAACAGCTTCTCACCTGATGGCTTTTTCTTGCCCTCCTTTACTGTAGCAGTTAAGCCTGAGTCTCTCCCTCCAGAAATTTCACTGAACCGTCAGCAACCAACCAGCCCTTGGCTGGTACCCATTCTTACATACAAAGCTATTCTCTGCCACTACTCAGACAATTGAGTAGGTTTTCTCCTCCAAGACTACACTCCTGGAGCTCACAGCCCTTCCCTCTTCATTTCTATCACAGGCTTCTCCCAACAATATCCTTGTTCATTAAAGGACAGTATAAACATAAGATTGAAAAATTCACCCTAGACTAAGAAAATCTCCATGCATAAGCAGTGTATTTAACAGGTAAAGTACAGATACATAGTTTTAATACAGCACTTACTAAGGAGCTAGCCTTACTATGATTTTCCTTGCTAAGCCAGAAATCCCACCCTTTATTTGGGGGGGGGGAGAGGGGCAGGGGGGTCTTTTCTTACCAGTGTCCAAGGCAATGCTGAGCTCTTTTTCTTCAGCCCCCACCTCCCACATCTGCTTCCCTTCTCTCAGTGCAGTTATTAGAGAAGAAAAATCTTTTTCTGACTGGTTCCCATAGCTACATCTATGTTTTAGATAAAAATAAATTCTAACTACTTGAAGCTACCTGAGCCACAGTAATGGTCCTAAATTCCTAGATACTCCAACTCTACTAGTTTTTTCTCCTTGGTTTCAAGAACACTGTATGTGCCAGCCTTCTATCATTACTGTAGTTTTCTAGCCAGCTGATTATCCCAGCACATCTGATTCTAATCTTCTGTTCAAAGGGAATATTCCTTAAGCCTCTCTTTCTGTAGACAACTGCATGAAACAGTAACACTAAGTCAGTCCCACATTTCCCAAGGCCCCAGCTATACTCCTTGGTTTATTATAAACAAAGATGACCAAACCCTAGGCCAATTATGTCTAGCCTTTCAACAGTGCTCCTGAGTGGTACAAAAACCTCCAAAATTTAAGACTCTTCAATGCCAACCTACTTCCCGGGTACTGTGGCCCCTCCTGGTAGGGCCACATAAAAGACCACTAAAATCACAAAAGCTGTGCCCCTGCCATTAATGGTGCTTTCCAAGCATGGGAAAGGAAGGGGATACCTAAAGAGAGTCACATTGGTATGTGTGTGCACACATGCTGGCATGCTTTCCTTCTTGCTTCCTGCTTTTCCTCTACCCTACATAGAAAAGATGAAGCACCTGTATCCTCAAAGACCTCCAATTTTTGTTAAAAGAAGAAAGAAAAAAATAAAATAAAAAACAGAGCCTTACAGCCTCCTTGACCAGTTTTCTACTGGATTCGATCACTGCCTCTGTCAATGTAAATTCCGTTTTAATCATCTCCAGCACATTGATAGCTGATTCCAGTGGTGTGAGCTCAGCCTCCATATCAAAGGAACAGTCTAGGACAAAGAGCACAGTTTTTTCACTTTAAGCTATTTTCTACGGAATGGAAAAGTTATGCCATATATATAATTTTTTTTTTTTTTTTAAAGAAACATGCACTTATTTTAAGATTTGCATTTAATTTGTTGAATACTGGCTACTGGCTTACAAATATGGCCTTCAACAGTTGAAGAATGAGAAAAGGAGGATCCAAATTCAAATCAATGAATTTAAAGTGACCACATTTTAACGCTTTTCAATATAGGTTTAAAAATTATATTTTAATATATGCATTTGCCTCTCAAATTTAAAGATACACACGTCCTCCTCAGGTACAAATGGCCAGAAACTGATGACGGTTTGCTAAACAACGGTTAAGTTCAATTCAGAAATAAAATGTGCTCATGTACTGGAAAAGTCTACCATGAAGGAAGAAAGTGTCCACCTTAATATAATTCACCTTAGATAGCAGCACAGTTGACATAAGCAAGAAACAGGTGGGAGAAAAAAGTTAAAAAATAAAAAAACAAAAAAAGAGAGAGAACTGCTGTCAGAAGAGCCTTAATTAGAGAAAACTAGAGCTGGAGAACAGACCCGTCCTAGAAGAAAAAGAACCACTGCGATCGAATCATGGTAGCTAGCACACCTTAACACGGTACCCTTCAGTTCCGAATATAAGTTTGAAAACAACATAATCCTACGTAAGTAAACCCAGAGAAGAATACAAAAAAAGAGCCATACCTAAATTTTCCCCTTCTTCAATGCGCGACAGACACTGCATAACACGCAGCAGCCGGGACACGGTATGCTCCTTCCCCAGGGGCCTAACAAGCAAAGCTGGGAAAGAAGACATCGTTGGCTCGGTGACCCCCAGCCCCGACACCCGGTCCCCACGGGTCCCCTTCCCCGGCGCCCCAGCTCCCTTCCCGCGGCTGGGCCCTCACCCTGCATGATGTCCCGGATCTGTCTGAAGTCCCCGTACCGGCTACCCCGAAAGGCCCGCAGCGCCTCGTGGAAGTAGAACTTGAGCACCCAGCGGTTGACCGCTTCCTCCAACCGCGACTCCCCCGCGCCCCGTTCGGCGGCGCCCCCCAGCCCGGGCTCTTGGCGGCCCCGCCGGGCCCGACCGCCGCTACGGGATGCCCGCCGGCCCGCCGCCCGCCCGTTGCCGTCGCTGCTCCCGCCTCCTCCCGCCATCGCGTCCGACAGCCGCGCGCCCTCCCCGCCCTCCAGCTTCCTCGGCTGTGACGCCGCGGGGTCACGTACGACGCCCGGGCCGGAAGCAGGGCCCATCGTGCCGGCTCCCGCAGCCATGATACCGACGGCGTTCCGAGCCGCCCGCGGGCTTCTGGGAGGGAAAGGACCCTAGTGCCCCCGGCCTCCTCTCAGACCCCGTAGTTCCCTGTGTGCTGGCCGCAATGGCTCCTGGGATTTGGAGTCCACGCCGCCCTGGCCGAAAACTCAACCTGGGTTGGCGGTCAGGTGTCAACTTTTGTCCCGATATCACAGGGGACTGTACTAGATACGTGGTAAGATATTGAAACACAAATATGCGCGGCTTATTAAGCACTTTTGAAATTGTGAGTAACATACATGGAGAAAAGCTTAAATTTACGTTTTAACAAATCATTATAAAACGAAGTCCAGTTAATAATAGTCTGATATTTTCGCATAATCCGTAACAAATGTTACCCCACGGTGTGGTGTGTTGGCGAAGGGATGTTTTATGAGAATTCTACACATGTACAGGATTGTTTTGTAAGTTCACAAGTTCTGTAATAAAAATGTATTTAAAAAAAAATAGTAGAGTAGTTTGGGGGGAAAATACACCAAATGTAAGATATGGACTATAGTTAGTAGTAACATTTTGACGATATTCTTTCGTAATTTGTAACATGTTTCACAGCAATGCAAGGTGTTTGTGATGGGGTGATGTATGGGACCTGTGTATGATGTTATGCCTGTTTGCTTTGTAAATTCACAACTTTCACTATACACTTATTGTTTATGTATGTTCATGTATGGATTGTATACTTCAATTAAAATTTTTTTTTAAATTAAAAAAAAGGGCGGGGGGAAACGGATGTGGCTCAAGAGGTTCGGCGTCCGTCTACCATATGGAGAGACTGGGGTTCGATCCCCAGTACCTCCCGGTAAAAAAAAAAAAGGCCAGTGTTACCCCACTCGAGGTCAAGAAATAAATAAAATATGGCCAGCACCCCAGGAACCACCAAACATATAAGACATTTAATTTTTTAATTACAAAAATAACATTTTGTTGAAGAACAATTAGAAAAATAATAATAATATAAATTAACATATAAATCCCCTGTAGTCTCACATGAAAAAATAAGGTAACATTTAGGGTTATAGCCTTCCAATGTCTTTTAAATCCCCTGTAGTCTCACATGAAAAAATAAGTTAACATTTAGGGTTATGGCCTTCCAATGTCTTTTAAATACCTATTGTGTGTGTAAATATATATTTTTAATGGGATTATATTATATATTTTTTATTATAGCCTTTTTTTTTTTCATTTAACATGTAATGGACATCTTTTAATGCCGTTAAATATTTTTCTACAGTATCATTGACATCCACTCAGCATTCCAATATATAGATGAACCAAAGTTTTCTTAATCTCCTACAGTAGGATATTTAGGCTATTTTGAAATTTTGTAATTCTAAACAACCTCAATATTAGGAACATCTTTTAACTATATATCACACAAATTCATGATTATTTCCTCAGGATAATTTCCTTAAAGTGGAATTACTGAGTCAAAGAATAGGCAGTAGAATACAAATCAGAACATGCTACTCATCACCCTTCAGCAGCTCCCTTTCGCTTTTGCACAATGTTCAGGGTCCTTATGGCTTTCAAAGCCTGAAGAGGATTCTTGCCTGTTTTCCAACCTCAGCTTTTGATCATGTGTGCATATATGTGCACAACTTCTATTGTTCCTTTTTTACCTGCTATTCCATCTCATCTGCCTAGAGCCTTCCTCTTGCCTGTTTTAGCCTAAGTAATTGTACTTGTCCTTTGAGTCTCACTTGAGAGACATTTCACCCTTTCCTAACTTCCTAAACTAGGATAAATGCCCCTGATGCGCCCTCCTGAGCTCCTCATACTTGACCTTTCCTGAAATGTTTTCTCCACATACATTTCCTGCGATGTAAACTCCTTGAGGTGGGAACCCTGTCTTCTTGTTCACCCCTACATCCCAGAACCAAGCCCAGGACCTGGCACATTTCTTGAGGTTGGATTGACTTGACTAGGCACATGAGTAAGACATTTAATACACAATGAGGAACTGCATCGACTACATGTCTACCAGAATGTCTACTGGGCATTCTTGGTGCTCCCTCCCAGATCTTTTGTATTTGAGTCATGATTTCCTAGATACACAGCAGCAGCAGCAACGGGCTGGAGGATTTTATGACTGCAGTTTGCCTGCACTGAATTCTTACCTCCCTTTCTACCCTTACAAATGGTCTGGAGAGGACTTCAATAAAACCACAGCCCCTCCTCCTTCTCCAGGCAGCCAAATAACATCTTTTCTTACTCCTCTTGTCCAATCCCTGGTTCCAAATCCACTTCTAGTTGCTGGACATATGCCTAAACCTTTCTTAACTTCTTTGCATTTCTGTGATGGGTTTGCCACAATGACTGTGGTAAGCCCATTCCCCCTCCCTCATTGTGTACATCATTGTCCATATCTTCTACCACACTGGAGATTGAACCCAGGACCTTGTACATGTGAAGTGCGAGCTCGACCACTGAACTATACCTGCTCCATTCTCCATATCTTCTAAAGGCGGGAAGTGAAGTGAGTAAGGAACATTTCCAGAGGATGGGGTGGGTCTGGGGTGGGTATAGGAAGGAGGCAGGGACATGGGGCATGAGTCAGAGTTGTCTCGGATGCTTTTGGGACTTCACCACCCAGTACCTGGCCCCAGGTCAGACCTTTGGCAAGGCTGGTGGGTGGTCATGTCCCCTGCTTGCTAGGCCCAGTAACTGCTCTAGCTTCAAAGGCTGTTCTACCAGCCTCACTGGACAGGGACAAGCAAAGATCCAGTTGGTGGCTGCCCAGGAGGGCAGCTGAAGCATCTTTGAGGATGTGAAAGCACATGCTGAACCCCTCAATTAATTAGATATGGACTTTAATCTATATAATATCCTGCTGTGTCAAAATCCCCATGTAGAGGTCAATGCTTAATAGTGGAAGAGACCTTTAAGCCTGACAGAGCTTTGGTGACCATGGCTGCTTTGTGATCCCAGCCTGCCTGACTTAACCAGGAGCCAAACGGCCTGGGTTCACATCTTGATTCTTCCACTTGCTAGCTGTGTAGCCTAGAGCAAGTTACTTACCCTTTCTGTGCCCCCATTTCCTCATCTGCCAAGCAAAGATAATAGCAGTACCTCATGGAGATGGTAGAAGAATTAAATTAATTATTTCCAATAGCCTTGGCTTGTTAAGCTATTTTTATGAACTCATCCAGTGACTGCCTGAAAAGTCTTCCCTCCTCCACTCTACCTATCCAAAGTCTCATTTTTCTTTACTTTTTTTTTTTTAAATTAAGGTATAACTCACACAAAGTGCACAAATCTTAAATGTCCAGCTTGATGGATTTTCTCCCTGTTTTTTCAAAGTCCCACCATGGTATGTTGTCCCAACCTCACTCTGTTCCTTGCCCACACAAATACCCAATTATTTACCCAAGGAAACCACCCAGAGAAACTTCAGCACTTCATGCCCCACCCCCACCCCCCAGGGACCAGTGGGGGACAGTGGAGTGTAGGAAAAAGGTCCACAGCTTGATAAAGCCCAACAGGTTTATCCTGGCCCAATAACTTAATGGCTTGGGTAAGAACTCAACCTCTGGGAGCCTTGATACCCCCACTGTAAAAGAGGGCTTCGCAGGGAAGCGGCTGTGGCTCAATCAGTGGGGCTCCCGTTTACCATATGGGAGGCCCTGGGTTCGGTTCCCGGGGCCTCCTGGTGAAGGCAAGCCCGCCCACACGGCGTGGTTAGCTGACCCAGCGAGCACAAGCAGCAAGGGGGGGATAAATGAATAAATAAATAAAATCTTTAAAAAAAAAAAAAGAGGGCTTCGCAAATGTGTGTAGGCTGAACAACACACTCCTAGATAATCGGTGGGTCAAAGAAGAAATTGCAAGTGAAATCAGTGTATTGAGACAAATGAAAATGAGAACACAATGTATCAAAACTTATGGGAGGGATCAGATATAGCTCAAATGGTTGGGTATCCGTCCATTTGATATTCTGGGTTCGATCCCTGGGAACTCCCGGTAAAATAAAAAATAAAAATAAAAATTTATGGGATACAGTGAAGGCAGTCTTGAGGGGGAAATTCATAGCCCTAAATGCCTATATTAAAAAAAAAACAAGAAAGAGCTAAACTCAAAGATTTAACTGAACAACTAGAGAAACTAGAAAAAGAACAACAAACCAATCCCAAAGCAAGCAGAAGGAAAGAAATAATGAAGATCAGAGCAGAAATAAATGAAAATGAGAACAGAAAAACAAGAGAGAAAATCAACAAAACAAAAAGCTGGTTCTTTGAGATCAATAAAATCGACAAACCCCTAGCTAGACTAACAAAGAAAAAAAGAGAAAAGATGCAAATAAATACAATCAGAAATGAATGGGGAGAAGTTACAAATGACCCCACAGAAATAAAAGAATCATAAGAGGATGTTATGAGAAATTATATGCCAACAAACTAGACAACCTAGAGGAAATGGACAAATTTCTAGAAACACACAATCAACCTACACTGATGCTACAAGAAATACAAGAACTTAACAAACCAATCACATTTAAGGAGATTGAATCCGTCATCAAAAATCTTCCAGCAAAGAAAAGTCCAGGATCAAATGGCTTCACAGATGAATTCTACCAAGGATTTCAAAAAGAATTAACACCAATTCTGTTTAAACTCTTCCAAAAAATTGAAGAGGAGGGAAAATTACCCAACACATTTTATGAAGCCAACATCACCCTAATACCAAAGTCAGATAAAGGTTCTACAAGAAAAGAAAATTACAAACCAATCTCTCTAATGAACATAGATGCAAAAATTCTCAACAAATCGAATCCGACAGCATATCAAAAGACTTATACATCACGACCAAGTGGGATTTATTCCTGGTATGCAAGGCTGGTTCAACATAAGAAAATCAATCGGTGTAATACACCACATTAACAAATTGAAGGAAAAAAAAACACATGATCATCTCAATAGATGCAGAAAAGGCATTCGACAAAATCCAGCATCCTTTTTTGATAAAAACACTTCAAAAGATCGGAATAGAAGGAAAATTCCTCAATATGATAAGAGGTATGTATGAAAAACCCACAGCCAACATCATACTCAATGGGGAAAGGTTGAAAGCTTTCCTTCTAAGATCGGGAACAAGACAAGGATACCCACTGTCACCATTGTTATTCAATATTGTACTAGAAGTTCTAGCTAGGGCAATTAGACAAGAAAAAAAAAAATTAAAAGCATCCAAATAGGAAAAGAAGAAGTAAAACTCTCACTGTTTGTGGATGACATGATCCTGTACTTAGAAAATCCTGAAGTATCTATGACAAAGTAATAAATGAGTTCAACAAAGTGGCAGGATACAAGATCAACATGCAAAAATCAGTAATGTTTTTGTACACTAGTACTGAACAACCTGAAGAGGAAATCAGGGGAAAATTTCCATTTTCGACAGCAACAAAAAGACTCAAATACCTAGGAGTTAATTTAACCAAAGAAGTACAGGACCTATATGCAGAAAACTACAAAACAATGCTAAAAGAAATTTTAAAAGATCTAAACAAATAGAAGGACATTCCATGTTCATGGATTGGAAGAATAAATATCGTGAAGATGTCAATCTTGCCCAAACTGATTTATAGATTCAATGCAATACCAATCAAAATCCCAACAGCTTACTTTACAGAATTAGAGAAGGCAATTACCAAATTCATCTGGAAGGGTAAGTGCACCCGAATAGCCAAAAGCATTCTAAAAAAGAAGAGCGACATGGGAGGAATTTCACTGCCTGACCTTGAAACATATTACAAAGCTACAGTGGTCAAAACAGCATGGTACTGGCATAAAGATAGATGCATCAATCAGTGGAATAGAATTGAGAACTCAGAAATAAACCCTCACGTATACAGTCAACTGGTTTTTGACAAACCTACCAAGCCCACACTAATGGGAAAAAAACAATCTCTTCAACAAATGGTGATGGGAGACCTGGATATCTATAACCAAAAGAATGAAAGAGGACCCCTATCTCACCCTCTATACAAGAATCACCTCAAAATGGATCAAAGACCTAAATATAAAAGCCAGGGCCATAAAACTACTAGAAGAAAATGTAGGGAAACATCTTCAAGACCTTTTAGTAAGTGGTGATTTCTTGCAACAAAAGAAAAAGTAGATAAATAGGACCTCCTCAAAATTAAACACTTTTGCACCTCATAGGACTTTGTCAGAAGGGTGAAAAGGCATCCAACTCAATGGGAAAAAATATTTGGAAATCACATGTCAGATAAAGATTTAATATCCAGGATATGTAAAGAGATGTTACAACTCAACAATAAAAAGACAAATGATCCAATTAAAAAATGGGAAAAGACTTGAATAGACATTTCTCCAAAGAAGAAATACAAATGGCAAAAAAAAAAAAAAAAAAAAAAACACATGAAGAAATACTCAACATCACTGATGATTAGGGAAATGCAAATCAAAACTACAATGAGATATCATTTCACACCTATCAGAATGGCCACTATTAAAAAGACAGAACTACAAGTATTAGAGAGGATATGGAGAGATAGGAACACTTATTCACTGTTGGTGGGAATGCAGAATAGTACAGCCACTGTGGAGGACTGTTTGGCAGTTCTTAAAGAAGTTGCCCCGTGACCTGGCAATATCACTACTGGGTATATACCCAGAAGAACTGAGAGCCGTGACACGAACAGACATCTTCACACCGATGTTCATGGCCACATTATTCACCATTGCCAAAAGCTGGAAACAACCCAGGTGTCCATCAACAGATGAATGGATAAACAAACTGTGATCTATTCACACAATGGACTATTACACAGCTGGAAGAAGAAATGAAGTCGTAAAGCATAAGACAACATGGATGAAAAAAAAAAAAAAAAAAAAGACAACATGGCTGAACCTGGAGGACTTTATGTTGAACGAAGCAAGCCAGACACAAAAGGACAAATACTATATGAATGCATATATTGTGTAACATATTGTTTGATTAAAAAAATTTTTAATGTATCCAGTACATTTAATTGAGAAATGTATGTATTTATTTATCTGTGTTTACTTTTTAGTTTTTAATTGTTTATATTTTCAATTTTTCAATGTACAAAATAAAGTAAAAAAAAAAAAAAAAAGTCACTGGGTACCTCATAGAGTTGTGGTAAAGATGAAATAAGGCCTGTAAATAATGCCTACTACTTGCCTATCAAGTTAGCAAGGTTTTAGAAAATAATAATACCCAGTGTCAGGGAGGGTGCTATGAAACAGGCACTTTCAGCCATGCTGGTAGGAGTATAAGTCAGTATAGCTTTTCCAGAAAGCTACGTGAGGAAAAAAACAGCAAGAGCCAAAAAAATTCCATTTTTAGAAATTCATCCTGAGGAAATAATCTTATATGAGCACACACAATGTAAGCACAAGAATACTCATCACACCATTGCTTATATAATGTGTAAAAAAGTGGAACTGAAAAAATCTGATTATAGAATTATTCAATACATCATGGTGTGTTCATATTAAGGAATTTCATTCTGTGATAAAACTTGTTCCCAAGGATCAATAATTTTATCCAAGGATATAATAAGAAGATAGGGATAGAAACAAATAGTGTGAGCATAAATGTATGAAAATAATAATCATAGAAAATGTATTTTTAGCACTTACTGTGCCATGGTGCTTTACATCCTGTATTTCTTTTAATCTTCACAAAGATCCCACAAAGGAGATATTATTCCAGTTTTACAGATGAGTAAACTGAAGCTCCAGGAGGGTAAGTGACTTCCCCAAGATCTCATAACAAATCCATGTCTGAATCAGGTTTTAAATCCAGATCTTTTTTATGTTAACCAAGATGGAATGACAAGATTTAAAGTTTTTCTTCCTTAGTCTTTTCTGTATTTTTCTAATTTTCTACTATGAGTAGGATTGTAGAAAATGATAAATTTTATTCTTTCCCAAGCCTTAGCACAGTGGTTGGTGCATAAAGGCGGCTCAACAAGGGAGCCCCTGAGTCTAAAAACTTCCTGTCAAGGACTTTACTGTCATACCTTACTAGATAATTTTAGATGGCACACCAACTAACCTTTTTTTTTTTTTTTTTAAGATTTTATTTATTTATTCATTTATCCCCCCTTTGCTGCTCGCGCTCGCTGGGTCAGCCAACCACGCCGCGCAGGCGGGCCCGCCCCCACCAGGAGGACCCCGGAACCGAACCCAGGGCCCCCCATATGGCAAACGGGAGCCCCACTGACCAAGCCACAGCCGCTTCCCGCAACTAACCTTTTAAAACTCTTAATAACATGAACTTATTTTAGCATGCATTTGATAAAAAGGTATATATTCACACACACATATATATTTCATTAATCCTGTCATTACTTGGATGTTATTGCTTAGCACAAAGCCAAAGTCAGTTTTTAGGTTTTAAAAAAACGAACCCAAAATGTTAATTATGGGGAAAACTGCATGTGTGTCGAAGGCATATGGGAACTCTAGACTTTCTGCATGACTTTTCTGTAAATGCACAACTCTAATTAACAAAGTTTTTATATAGTGAGTAAGTATGATGTAAGTACAGGTGTGACTCGCAGACCCGCCAAAATCCATGAATGCTGAAAATCTGGGAAACCCTTTTCTAGTGTCTGTAGGCTGGACACCAAGAGCAGGGGATGAACCCCAGCACGGGCTGGAAGTCCATGGAACGTGTGTCAAGCACACACAAGGTTGAGTCTTCCCAAAGGCCCTAGGTGAAGGTTCTCTGTGGTCAGCGGTGACAGCTAAAGAAATTCAGTAGAGGAGGGCTTTGGAGTAAAGGGCAATCAGGTCGGAAGGGTAAGCAAGGGTATTATCATTTTTTTATTTTTTTTTTAGGAATTACTGGAGATTAAACCCAGGACTTCGTACAAGGGAAGCAAGCGCTTAACCACTGAGCTACATCAGCTCCTCGAGGGTATTATCTTGAAGCTACATTAACTAAGAATTTGACGTTAGCTTGAGAAAACATCAGTTGTCCATAGCAAAGAATGGGGGGAAGAGACTGTTGGAGAGAATGGGGAGCTTAAACTCCCCAGTCCAGCCACTATTGGTATCACCTCTCCAAATCTGGGACCCTTATCCATGCAGGTCAGAGACTCAAAAATGGTATTGTCCTCCATGGACATTTGCTATACACTGATTGAGGTTTTACTTTGTGAGCTGAACTTCAGTTGGTTCTGGGGACACAAAAGCAAGTAAAACACTGAGCTCAATGAGTTCAAGGTCTAGATGGGGAGACAGGCATGTAAATAGCGATACTGTGTTTGAGTTCTGAGTAATGGCTATGTATTACTTCTGTGGTCTCCCCCCACTCCTAAATTATTATTATTATTATTATTTGAGGTACCAGGGGCTGGGGATTGAACACAGGTCCTTGTATGTGGGAAGCTGGTGTTCAACCACTGAGCCACATCAGCTTCCCTGAGTTGGTTTTATCATTCGTTTTGCCCCATTAACTACTCCCCCATCCATTTCATTAACAGATGAATTTTCAATAGAATTAAATTTACCTTGCTTTGATCAACTGTATATTGCTAATAATTATAATGTTAACTCAAGCCTGAAAAAAATTTGTTACTACAAAGAGCCTTATAGTCACAGACTGTTTTTAAGATTTTAAAATTTAAATATGTATTTATTGCTATATATATATATATATATATATTTGTTGCAGAATAATAGGGTGATCAATAGAGGAATTTCAGACATAAAAATGTTACATTAGAATAATTTTTCTGGGAGATGTGGACTCCATGGAGAAAAAGCATGATTTAAAATGTATGTCTAGGGAGGTGGATGTGGCTCAAACGGTTGGGCATCTGTCTCCCATATGGCAGGACCTGGATTCGATCCCTGGGACCTCCCGGTAAAACAAAGAAAAATATAGAAGGCGCGCGGGCTACCAGGCCCCGCAAGCAGCTGAGCCCCCACGCCCCGCACGTGGGCATGCCAGGCCTTGACGAGCCACACAGCAAGATGATGACGTAACAGGAGAGTGATACAAAGGGAGAGTCAAGACGAGACGCACCAAAAAACCAGGAACTAAGGTGGCACCGGTGGCAGAATGCCTCTCTCCCACATCGGAGGTTCCCAGAATCAAATCCCAGTGAAGACTGGAGGAGAAAGATGAGAAGAAAGGGCAAGAACCTGGGCAGAGAACTGCCCAGCCAATGGCACAAAAAACAGCAAAAGTGGTGTGATTGGGGGGCAGTTAAAAATGGATAAAAGTAAAGTAAATAAATAAATCTTTTTAAAAAAAATGTATGTCTATTGGGAAGCGGATGTGGCTCAAGCAATTGAGCTCCTGCCTACCACATGGGAGGTCCCTGGTTTGGTTCCCAGTGCCTCCTAAAAAAGACAATGAGCTGGCTCAATGGGCAGGTATGGCAAGCTGACACAACAAGATGACACAACAAAAGACACAAGAAGAAAAACATAATGAGAGACAGAACAAGGGAGGGAGCAGAGGTTCCCAGTGCCTCGTAAAGAAGATAAGCAAGACAATGAGCTAATGCAACGGGCAGATGTGGCAAGCTGATGCAACAAGATGACGCAACAAGAGACACAAGAAGAAAAACGTAATGAGAGACACAACAAAGCATGGAATAGAGGTGGTTCAAGCGATTAAGTGCCTCCCTCCCATTTTGGAGATCCTGGGTTTGGTTCCTGGTGCCTCCTAACAAGGAAAGATGAACAGATGCAGCAAGTACAAACAATGAGGCAGGGGGGAGATAGAAATAAATAAATCTTTGGAAAAAAAAAATGTCCATTAATGAAGGGTTTGTCTATATCTTAATTTTTGCATGGTAAAATATATATAACAGGAGACTTGAAACTTTTACTATTTTTAAGTGGCATTAATTGCATTCGCAGTGTTTTGCAACCATCACCACTATCTAGTTGCAAAACTTTTCATCACCCAAATAGAAATGCATTAAGCAAAGATTCCCCAACCCCCCTGCCCTTGGTAACTTCTAATCTACTTCTGTCTCTATGAATTTGCCTTTTCTAGGAAATTTCATATATGTGGAATCATACAATATTTATCCTTTTGTGTTTGGCTTATTTCTCTTATCATAATGCTTTCAAGGTTAACCACACTGTAATATGTGTCAGAACGTCATTCCTTTTCACTACTGAGTCATATCCCATTGTATGTATATGCCACATTTTATTTATCCATTCATTTGTTGTTTCTATAAGTTTTTTAGGTTTAGTTGGATGATGGTAGGATATAAAACTACTGTGGTATTTATATTTCATTAGATATATTTATGACACTGATACAACTTTATTTTAAAGTGTTAATGTTGGCAATGTACTAGAAATTACATCCTTTGCATCTATTTAAACACACCATGAGTCACCCCAGAGAACCCTTATGTTCCTCTCAAATCAATCCCTACCCTAACCCACCCCAACCCCATAGGTGACCACTGTTCTAATTCTAATTACCCTACAGGTATATAGAACAGGTAACCACTTTTCTAATTTCTATCATCTTAGACTGAGTTTTGTCTGTTCTTAAACTTCATGTAAACAGAATCATATAGTAGCTATTCTTTGTGTCTGGTTTCTTTTACCCAAAATGTTTTTGCGATTCATCCAAGTTTTTAGGTTATCAGTAGTTCATTCCTCTTCTTTTTTTTTTTTTTTTTTGGCTACGTAGTGTTCCATTGTATGCAAATCCACAACTTATTTATCCATCTCCTGTTGATAGACATTTGGGCTGTTTCCAGTTTGGGACTATTATGAATAACACTGCTGTGAACATACCCATTCAAGAAAAAAAACAAACAAAAAAGTAAGATGAAAACCTTTAGATACACATTTTTACTTGACAGTTTCTTTTTAAAAAATATTTTTATATGAAACATAATACACAGAAAGATGGCAAACTGTTTTCCAAAGTAAGTACACCATTTAACACTTCTGCCATATCCTTCACAACTTAATATTGCCGCAGTCTGGTGAGTATATGGTTATATTTGTTGAAAATATCTTTTTTCACTCTTTGGTTTATTTTTATACTCTTTTTGGAGTATATTTATGAACCAAAGTTTGTAACTTTAATGTAGCTGAATGTGTCATTCTTTTCCTTTATCGTGTTGTTGGTGACTTGTTTAAGAAATCCTTTACTATTCAGAAGTCATGAAGATAATGTCCTATATGATCTTCTAAAAAGTTGTCATTTTGCCTTTCACATTGAGGTCTTTTAGCCCCTTGAATTTTTTTTTAATTTTTTTTTTCAATTTCTTTTTAACTTTATTTTGTATATTTAATAATTGAAAACATAAACAATTAAAAACTAAAAAGTAAACACAGATGAATAAATATATACATTTCTCAATTAAATGTAATGGATACATGTAAATTTTTTTGTTGTTGTTTTGTTTTTTGTTTGTTTTTTTGCTTGTTTTTTTGTGAATCAAACAATATATTACACAATATATTTGGTTCATAGTAATGCATTCATACAGTATTTGTCCTTTTGTGTCTGGCTTGCTTCACTCAACATAATGTCCTCCAGGTTCATCCATGTTGCCATATGCTTTATGACTTCATTTCTTCTTACAGCCACATAATATTCCATCGTGTGAATAGACCACAGTTTGTTTATCCATTCATCTGTTGATGGACATCTGGGTTGTTTCCAACTTTTGGCAATGGTGAATAATGTGGCTATGAACATCGGTGTGCAGATGTCTGTTCGTGTCACTGCTCTCAGTTCTTCTGGGTATATACCCAGTAGTGGTATTGCAGGGTCACATGGCAAGTCTATATTCAGCTTCTTTAGGAACTGCCAAACAGTCCTCCATAGTGGTTGTACCATCCTGCATTCCCACCAAGAGTGAAGAAGTGTTCCTATCTCTCCACATCCTCTCCAACACTTGTAGTTCTCTGTCTTTTTCATAGTGGCCATTCTGATAGGTGTGAAATGATATCTCCTTGTAGTTTTGATTTGCATTTCCCTAATCATGAGTGATGTTGAGCATTTCTTCATGTGTTTTTTTGCCATTTGTATTTCTTCTTTGGAGAAATGTCTATGCAAGTCTTTGGCCCATTTTTTAAATGGGTCATTTGTCTTTTTATTGTTGAGTTGTAACATTTCTTTATATATCCTGGATATTAAACCCTTATCAGATATGTGATTTCCATATATTTTTTCCCCTTGAGTTGGCTGCCTTTTCACTCTTCTGACAAATTCCTGTGAGGTGCGAAACTGTTTAATTTTGAGGAGGTCCCATTTATCTAATTTTTCTTTTGTTGCACGTGCTTTGGGTGTGGGGTCCAAGAAACCACCACCTACTACAAGGTCTTGAAGATGTTTCCCTACCTTTTCTTCCAGTAGTTTTATGGTCCTGGCTTTTATATTTAGATCTTTGATCCATTTTGAGTTGATTCTTGTATAGGGGGTGATATAGGGGTCCTCTTTCATTCTTTTGGTTATAGATATCCAGTTCTCCCAACACCATTTGTTGAAGAGACTGTTTTTTCCCATCAGCGTGGGCTTGGTAGGCTTGTCAAAAACCAGTTGACTGTATAGGTGAGGGTTTATTTCTGGATTCTCAATTCTATTCCACTGATCAATATGTCTATCTTTATGCCAGTACCATGCTGTTTTGACCACTGTAGCTTTGTAATATGTTTCAAGGTCAGGCAGTGAAATTCCTCCCACATTGCTCTTCTTTTTTAGAATACTTTTGGCTATTCGGGTACACTTACCCTTCCAGATGAATTTGGTAATTGCCTTCTCTAATTCTGTAAAGTAAGCTGTTGGGATTTTGATTGGTATTGCATTGAATCTATAAATCAGTTTGGGCAAGATTGACATCTTCACGATATTTATTCTTCCAATCCATGAACACGGAATGTCTTTCCATTTGTTTAGGTCTTTTAAAATTTCTTTTAGCATTGTTTCGTAGTTTTCTGCATATAGGTCCTGTACTTCCTTGGTTAAATTAACTCCTAGGTATTTGAGTCTTTTTGTTGCTATTGAAAATGGAATTTTCCTCCCGATTTCCTCCTCAGATTGTTCAGTACTAGTGTACAAAAACATTACTGATTTTTGCGTGTTGATCTTATATCCTGCTACTTTGCTGAACTCATTTATTAGTTCAAGTAGCTTTGTTGTGGATACTTCAGGATTTTCTAAATACAGGATCATGTCATCGGTAAACAGTGAGAGTTTTACTTCCTCTTTTCCTGTTTGGACGCGTTTAATTTTTTTTTCTTGTCTAACTGCCCTAGCTAGAACTTCTAGTACAATGTTGAATAGTGGACATCCATGTCTTGTTCCTAATCTTAGAGGGAAAGCTTTCAACCTTTCCCCATTGAGTATGATGTTGGCTGTGGGTTTTTCATATATGCCTTTTATCATATTGAGGAATTTTCCTTTTATTCCTATCTTTTGAAGTATTTTTATCAAAAAAGGATGTTGGATTTTGTCGAATGCCTTTTCTGCATCTATTGAGATCATCATGTGTTTTTTTTCTTCAATTTGTTAATGTGTGTATTACATTGATTGATTTTCTTATGTTGAACCAGCCTTGCATACCAGGAATAAATCCCACTTGGTCGTGATGTATAAGTCTTTTGATATGCTGTTGGATTCGATTTGCAAGTATTTTGTTGAGAATTTTTGCATCTATGTTCATGAGAGAGATTGGTCTGTAATTTTCTTTTCTAGCCCCTTGAATTTGATGTTTGTGTGTGGTAAGAAGTAGGATCCAATTTCATTTTTTCCCCCATATCAATATCCAGCTATCTCATCACTGTTTATTAAAAAGATCTCCTTTTCTGACTTTCTGTGGTGCTACCTTTGTTATAAATTGTGTCCATTTATGTGTGGGTCTGCTTCTAGGGATACACAACTTTTCAGAATTCTTTTATAAAGGGTCCAAACAAAATAAATTGTGTGGCCTCAACTCATAATTACTTAACTTCTCTGAGTTCCTTGCACTGTTGGGAGAATCAAATGGGATCACGCAATACAGCAGCTAGAAGAGGGACTAACACAGTAAGCCTCAATAAGCAGTGGCAGTAACTTTTTTCTGTTGTTGATTTATTTTAATTGCCATGAAGTATATGGAAATAATGCCCACTTGGGGCAGGAACTGCTAGGTGGAGTGCCCAGAGGCCGTGACCTCTGGTTAGGTCGTGATGACGGTGCAATCTGTCATCTCTCTTTATGACTGCAGTCTAGATCTGCTGGCTGTCCATGGCACATTTCCCCGTGTTGCATCTGTGGTATAGTTTATCTGACTTGGAAGGGCCCAGAAGGAAAGGACTATGCCTTGCCCCACACTCCAGGTTGTGGGGATGGATCCGTAGTGGCAGTCACCTAAGAAGAACTAGAAGTTGTGCTGGCTCCATGTTTGTCAGACAACGTATATGTCACTGAGGGCAGGGCCGGGCCTTTTTATTCCTTTTACTGTAGCGCTGCAGGATTCCTAAATTTCACCCCCAACACTTCTCCCTCCCTAAACCCCAGCCACCTGCCACTAGGTAAACCAACAAAGACACCACCACCCATGGGAATGGTGAGATCATGCTGGCCACACCTCCTGTGCAGTCTTGCCTATGAGAGAGAAAGCACAGGGTTGGCACACAGTAGGCCCTTGATAAGCCTTGATTGAATAACGAATGCTTGGCCACATTGAGATTAGTATTTAGGAGCATATTCCCATCTACTACTGCTTAGAAAGAAATAGGTTATATGGCAGTTCCCAATCCTGAGTGTGTCTAGGAATCACCTGGGGGAGCTATTAAACATACGACTATTGTCCCCTCTACCATCTGTTGAATTTGAATGACTAGAAGGGGTGTAGAAAGGTGCTACAGTATTTTTAATTAAATTCCCTGGGAGATTCGGATCTTGATGCCCAGCCAAGTATGGAAGTGATAGAATTACTAAACAACTGGATGCGTTCTTCATCAAAAGCACCAGTTTGGGCTTATCAAAACTTAAAATTCACATGCCCTTTAAGCCTGCAATTCTTCCTAGACGTTATCCTAGGCTCCAAAATAAATAAATGCACTAGGATATTCGAGGCAGCATTTTTGAAACAAGGGAATACTTGAAACCAGGCAAATCTCCATTCGTTCGTTAATTAGTTACTGGAGACAGCAGCAAACAACAACAAAATGATGAAATCCTTACTCGTACAGAGATTTACGTTTTAGTCCATCAAAAGAGCACTTGGGAAGCGGCTGTGGCTCAAGAGGCTGGGCTCCCGTTTACCATATAGGAGGCCCCAGGTCTGATTCCTAGGGCCTCCTGGTGAAGGCAAGCGCCAGCTGGCACGTGTGGTGGGATGACCCAACAAAGGGAGACAAGCAGACACAGAAAAATGGACACAGCGAGCACAAGCAGCAAGGCGGGGATAAATAATAAATATAAATAAATCTTAAAAAAAAAAAAAAGAGCACTGAGTGAAAAATTTGTGATACATCCAAGCAATGGAATAGTATATCCCCATCAAAAGGAATGAAGTTTAGCCATTCCTTTTGGATAAACTGCTTTGAAAAGATGTTAAAGAGCCACTATTTTAAAAAAAGAAAATTTAGGAAGCTTCCAAATGTATCATCTATTAAAATAAATAAAAGAAATTAAGAGAAAAATAAGTTACAAAACAGTGTGTATAGTACTATCCTATTTTATGTAAAAATGATATACATTTTAATGTATATAATCATATATACATTAATAGAAAAAATGTAGAATGTTCAGAAAATTGCTAACAATGATTACCACAGGAAGTTGGAATTGAGGGAGGAGAACTTTTCTTTTTATACCCTTTCATGCTGCTTAAAAGTTTTTAGCCTAAGGAAATATGACTTTTATTATTTTTTTAAAAAACTATTTTAAAAACGCCATATAACCTTGAGAGCCTGTGAGATTATATATTTCCAGCAGGGGGCAGCAGCTATTCTCAAATATCTGACTCCGACGAAACTGAGGATTAGTGTTCCCAGATTTCAAATTCCAGGCCCAAATGCTGTACTTGGATCACCAGGTCATAAAGGAAACAGAAGAGCAGTAACCAGAGAAAACTTAAAATGTTGTGGGAATTGTTGTGACAAAACATTCCCTATAGGGGGTCGGATGTGGCTCAACTGGTTGGGCGTCCGTCTCCCATATGGAGGGACCCGGGTTCGATCCCCGGGACCTCCCGGTAAAAAATAAATAAATAAATAAATAAATAAATAAATAAATAAATAAATAAATAAAACATTCCCTATATAGCTCACTCTTGATTAGTATTCATCCATGAGTCTAAACTGCCCTTTCCCTCACAGTCTTCTCATCCATAAAATCCATAAAATCAGGAAGTTTGACAAGGTAATCTTAAAACATCTCTTTCCAGCTCTAAAATTCTAAGGCTTTATAAATCTAAATCAACACAGGGAAGAAACAATCCCAGTGCCCTCTGAAATTAATTGGCTTATCAAAGAATCTGCCTTACAACCCTTAGCTGGTCGGGATGAATTATTACCAGTTTATCTTTAATGTAGATCAAAATAATGCTTTTGGGGTGGGGGCGGGGGAGGGTGTTGGCATTTATTCAATTCACTGTTGGAGAAAGAACTAACCTGCTCCATAAATGTTATAAAGGTCATCGATCTGGTGTTCAGAAATTACACAGAGGCTTATGAAAGAATCTTCACTGGATCGGCCAAATTAAACAACAGGCAGTTGTAGAGAAATAAAAACGAGTTAACATTTAACCACAAGCCTCTGTTCTGGCTGCTGGGTCTTTCTCAGCAGTATGGTCCTGAGACGGCCGGTCGGCTGCTGGCTACACTAGCAAGATGCTGGCCTCCTTCTAAAACCCACCCTCCAACCACTTTTATAAATATATATATATATTTAAGCTCCTGGATTACAAATTTTCCCAGCTGTTCTTGGTGCTCCAATAATAGTGCTCTTTTTACACTTGATCACACTGTTAAAGTTGATTACACTGTAAAGATACACTGTTAAAGTTACTTTTTTTTTTCTTATGACATTTGCCCAAGGTTATTGTGTCAGAAAACTCTGTTCAGCTCACATATATTACTCACTATGTGCTAGTCTCTGCCAGGTGCTAAGGGAAAGGGTGTCAAAAGATGAATTCGAATTGATCACTGCACTTAAGATTCTAGTCTTTTGGGGGGTGGGGAGAAGACAAACCAACATAATACCATGTGAAAAAGAATAGGGAGATAGAAATTTAAGGGACAAGTCAATGCAACATAGAGGGGTGGTTAATCCATGGGCTGTGGAGTCCAGTTCTTGGCTATGGGACCACTAAGTCTCAGTTTCCTCATCTGTAGAATGGGAATACCAATAGCCTCAAATACAGGTGACCGTAGTAAAAGTTAAATGGTATAGTGTATTATGAAATTGCTTAGCATAGGATCTGGTAGATGGAAAGAACTTGTTAATAATTTAGTTCAATAAAGCTCAAGCAGAAGAATCTTATGTACAAGCACATTTCTGGGATATAGACTCCCTGTTCTCAAACTGTTCTGAATTCCCCAACACCAACAGACCTGTTTTCTTGAAATTTATTCTCTGCCCCCTTGCCCCGCAACATCGTTATCTTTTGACCTGCTAGATCTCTAGAAAGAATGATGTTGCAAAGAAGCCCCAGTCCTCATGCACCACATGCTTGGGCTAGGTCACAGGGAAGGGTTGGTGAGACCTGGAGTGGCCCGTGTGGCAGGCAAATCAACACAGGTCTCTCAAATATATTAAGCTTGAGAGTCACTTGGGGTGTTAGAAAATTTCCAGGGCCTACCTTCTGAGATTTTCATTCTGTTCCAAAGTGTATTTCAATGCATACTAATTTCAATACATTACTATTATTTTACTAAAACTATAATCACAGGAAAGGTTTCACATTATCTCATCCTGCGAGCAATTCCCTTCCCTAATAGCTTATTTATTGTTTTCTCCCAAACACTGACTCACCTCCTTCGTGCCCAGTCAAGGACATTGCTTTGACATGCTACAGTGGCTGCCCCTTTCAACATCTGACTGACGCTTGGCATGAGAGCATGTGAGTTCTTTCATCTGTAACCTTCTCAGAACCACACACTAGCAAACACGTCTCAAAACCCAGCGGAAAGCCTTCCTTCTGGAAGCCTTCCCTGCTGAGTTCTTAACTTTTGCACTGTATTCTGTGCCACATTTGCAACTGTGGGTTGTTGGAATGTAAGCAGGGAAGTGTCCTTAAGTCTCTGCTGTCTGTGTTTAATTCTGGTTCTTCCCATTGGGGGCAGCGTGGTTTTGTGGAGAGAGCAGGGCCTCTAGAATCTGTCTGGCTTGAATTCACACAGCAGCACTACTTATAAGTTCTCAAATTAATTCTGGCTGTCCTTTGTCACCTTGGGCCAGATTTTTTCTTCTCTGTGGGTTCTTCTTCTATCCCAGCTTCTCCAGGCAGCTGTCCTTTCCCCTCTTCACGTGGCTTCTCTACAGGCATGGACAGAGGACCCTGTTGACTTTCCAAAGCACAACAAAGACTACATGGTGTGCCCACCATTGACTGTAGTTTCCTTGTCTGTCGAATGGGGATAATTATAGTTCCTTCCTCATAGGGTTCTAGTAAGAAAGAAATGAGATCATGCATGTTTATAAGACTTGGCCCACGGCAAGCTGTGGCAGATACTTTAGACTGATTTGCCCAAAACTCATTCCAACCTCTTTCTAGCTTGCTCTGTAGACTGCAGAGGCTGAGAAGCTAGAGAGTATATTTCTCAAGCGCCTTTGCAGCTAGGGTTCTGTTTGTGGTTTAGATACACCTTGTGTAAGGCTTTAATTTAGAACTATGAATTATGTGGAGGGAGAGGCAGAGTATGAAGCATCCATTATCCTAATGCTGGTAATGGCAAAGGCAATGTGATTTTGGAGCCAGCAGTTCTGGAGGCAGCTCAGCAATTCTGAACCTTCTGAATTGTGCAAGCCTGCAGCTTGCCTGGCAGCCCAATTCCACAGTATAATTTTGGAAGTCACTCCTTGATCTTTAGGCCAGAGTCTATTTCTTCAGCTTTCCTAATGATTCCGTGAGCTCTCCATACCCCTTAATAAGTCCCTTTGTGTTTAAATTAGCAACAGTGAAATCTGATTTCTGTAACCAAGAAAACTGACCAATACATGAGTGTTCAATAATTGTTATCTGTTACTATTATTTTACAACTTTTTGTTGAAGGCTTGGTAATAAGAGAAGTAATTACTTTGCAGGAAAGAAAAGCTAAAACTGGCTGCTAGATAAGGCTGTGTAAAAGAATTTCTATATTAGCACTGTCCCATAGAACTTTCTGCAATGTTGGAAATGTTCTTTATCTGCCCTGCCCAATATGGTACCCACTAGTTATACATGACTATTGAGCACTTGGAATATGGCTACAGTGACTGAGGAACTGAATTTTTAATTCCATTTAATTTCAATTAATTTAAAATTAAAATTAAATAGCCACATGCAACTGGTGGCTACTGTGTTAGATAGCACAGTCCTTGAGTGCCCCAGCCTTAACCTTCCACATGGGTTTTTTTTAACCAGCCATCACTCTCCTTAGCCTAGAGATACCTTCAATCAGTTCTCCCTCAATCCCCATTCTCGGGCTATATCATCTACAAAGGTGTAACATGCCCAGGCTAGAGACAACTCTTCTATGGTAAGTCCTCGAACTCTATTCTGTGGTTGCATATTGGTTTTTCATTTGCACAATCCAAAAATCCATGGAAATGTTTTTACTAAAATGCAATCTTCCCTGAAAGGCAAATACCAACATTCATTTAGGCAAACAGACAGCCATTAAACACAAACACACACATATACAACCCAAAACTGTCAGGGTCCTATATGAGTTAGACAACTGGTTCTCATGCTTTGCTGCTTATTAAAACCACTATAATAAATGTTTTACAAATTTCTATGTCAACAACACTCCAGGCCAATTAAATCAGAATCTCTTGGGGTGAAAAAGAGGCCTCCGTATTTTTTAAACTCCCCAACTGATTCCAATGTGCAGCCAAGTTTGAGAACCAGTGAGTTGGAGTAAGAAGAACCTACCTTGAAGCACTCTTTAAATGATCCTGAAGAAAATAATAATCCTCTTGTAATATATTTATTGCTTCTTAATAGCTCTGTGTGCGATAGGTGCTGGTAAAGGGCTAACAAGCAGCTCTTTGGTGAGGAGGCAGTTCTGATGGGCAGCATTTGCCAATTTCTGTGGTATATGTACTCCCATGATGGATGATTTCAAGCTATCAAAGTGACATCACTGAATGAAGGGTTGGAAAGAGAGGTGCATAATTGGCTCTCACATGCCAGTATGAGTAGGCTCCAACATGCTGCTTTTGAAGGATGTCCATATCTGTATAGAAACAAAGCCCTTGACATCTTTTAGTCTCCAGGAACTGCAGAAGAACAGGTAATGGGCTAGTTTAGTAAAGGGAAAGAGTAGTGAGGAGACACCTCTATTTTTAGCTTCTTACTCAGGTAGCCCAAAGAGAAAAAGAAATCCTTTTGACATATTCTAGAGTTTCTAGAATATTCTAGAATCAGAGCTAAAGCTAAACTACACATACCAATGTAGGTTCACACCATAGAGAGGGAGTCAGAAGGATACAGACTTCAGAATTGCTAAGATATGGGTGGCCTTGATCAAGGTTCTTAGCTTTTATTATTATTATTTTTTTTTATCAGGTACCAGGGATTGAACCCAGTACCTTGTACATGGAAAACAGGCACTCGACCACTGAGCTACATCTGCTCCCCAGTGAGAGCTGGTTTTTTCATTTGTTTGTTTGTTTTTAGGAGGTCCCGGGAATTAAACCCAGGACCTCATACATGGGAAGCAGGTGCTCAACCATTTGAGCTACATCTGCTCCCTCCTTAGCTTTTTGAGTTACAAATTGCTCATCTGTAAAATAGAAATACTAGTCTTTACTATGATATTTTGTGGGGGATTATAGATAAGGTTTGTAAATCATCTGGAAGTGTCTGGCATATAGTAGGTGCTCAATATATTATGGCTTTTATTATTATTACTATCAATAATCAGAGAACTACAAGTGTTGGAGAGGATGTGGAGAGATAGGAACACTTCTTCACTGTTGGTGGGAATGCAGGATGGTACAACCACTATGGAGGACTGTTTGGCAGTTCCTAAAGAAGTTGAATATAGACTTGCCATATGACCCTGCAATACCACTACTGGGTATATACCAAGAAGAACTGAGAGCAGTGACACGAACAGACATCTGCACACCGATGTTCATAGCCACATTATTCACCATTGCCAAAAGCTGGAAACAACCCAGGTGTCCATCAACAGATGAATGGATAAACAAACTGTGGTCTATTCACACGATGGAATATTATGCGGCTGTAAGAAGAAATGAAGTCATAAAGCATATGGCAACATGGATGAACCTGGAGGACATGTTGAGTGAAGCAAGCCAGACACAAAAGGACAAATACTATATGAATGCATTACTATTAACCAAATATATTGTGTAATATATTGTTTGATTAAAAAAAACAAAAACAAAACAATAGGCCCAGAATAATATACAAAGAGACACCAAAATTCTGGTAGTCATTATATATGGATGGTGAGACTATGTGTAATTTTTACTCTTTTCTTTTTGGTTATCTATATTTGCTCATTTTTCTGCAATGACCATGTACAATGTTTTTGGAAAATAATAATGTGCAGCTTTAAGGTATATACCATAGGAAAACTTGCATATGTGCATATCAAAAAGTGTACAAGAATGTTTACTAAAGGATTATTTATAATAGAGAAAAATTCGAAATTAATCTAAATGTCTGAGAAATAGCCAAATACAATGGAATACTCTACAAAAGTTGTAAAGACTAAACTAGATTTATAATAATCACATAGCGTTCAAGATTACTGAGTGATGCATCTCTGACAGACCTGGAGCATTTGATGTCTGCTGCTAAGGTTTCCACTACAGATGCAAGAAAAAGGTCCTCGCGCTTTCTGTCTGTCTGGTTGTGGCAGCCAAGATTGAATGGGGGAATACAGAAAATACAGGGAGGGGGAAATAATCTTTGCAACTCAGGAAAAACTGCCTTTTTACTCCACAAAAGGAATCTTCTTTGAGGTTTGGGTTTACATGAGAAGTGTTAAAGACTATGTCCCCTACACTCATGCCTTCTGATTAAAGTTTTAATGACTTTGAAAGGTTAAAAAAAAAAAAAAAAAAGATTACTGAGTGAAAAACTCAAGCAGCAGAATAATATATATAAAGCATAATATGTTTAATTAAAACACATACATGTACAAATACTATATATTTTCTATGAATACATTATGTTCATATAAAAGTGAAATGAAAAGTCAGGACACCCTCAAAACTCCTAGAAGTCTTTTTCATTGGGCAGAGGAGAAAGGAACCGAGATTGTGATAATTAAAGAAGACCAAAGGGAAGCGGCTGTGGCTCAATCAGTAGGGCTCCTGTTTACCATATGGGAGGCCCCGGGTTCGGTTCCCGGGGCCTCCTGGTGAAGGCAAGCCTGCCCGCACGGCGTGGTTAGCTGACCCAGCGAGCACAAGCAGCAAGGGGAAGATAAATGAATAAATAAATAAAAATCTTAAAAAAAAAAAAAGAAGACCAAAACTTTATCTGCAACACCCTAATTTTTCAAAAAAGAATAAATGTATTTCTAATTCCTGCTAATTAAAAGTTAATAAAGATATAAGAAAAATAATAGTAGGATTTTAATATGGGTAATATATTGTGAAATAATAATGAATAGCTATAAATTTATTACTCAAAGTTAATTTTTTTTCCCAATTTATTTGACTGGAGGCCACAAGGATTCAGTAATCATAGATCCCTCATCCAACAGCTCTGAGAACCTTCTGGAATATAAACATTGGCAAAGAGTGCAGATTTTAGGCAGGCTCCCCTTCCATATGCCACTCACATGTTATATGAATAAACCCAAAAAATAAATCATAAACGTTTTATAAATCTTCCTTCCCCAAACAACCAAACAAATGGACCACACAAAGGAAGCTGGAAAAAAAAAGATGAGTGGTGTCCCAAGTTCAGTATCAGATGATCTCTTTATTATGCCGCCCGCCCCCCCCACTCCCCCCAACACACAGATGTTCTCTGTAAATGAGCTTGACAATATGTACCTCATACCAGAATGGGATGGCCCCAAAAAAAGTTTCAGGAGAGGAACTCACATTTCCTGAAATGATTTTCTCCTTACTACAGTGACATTAATTCGAATTTAGGAAGGAGCTGCATAAGCCTTTTATAAATACCCGTGAAATATATGTGCCTCAAGACTGATTTTATTTCCTTCTGTCCTCTCAGTGCCTCTTTTATCTTACTAGTGGGATGCTAGGGCTTAGGATCATGACTGCAGTGAGTGACAGCTGGAAAATAGCCCTTTCCTCCTGCCCTGATTGAAAAACGGCGGGGCGTTTCCCACAACTCCAGGGCCCAGGTGCTTGGAAATACTGCCAAATACTTCTTCCAACTTCAAAAATAATTGTAATTATACCCATTACATTTGGATTAGGTAATATATTCACATGATTTAAAAATTCAGGAGAAAAAATAAAATAAAAAAAAAATTAAAAATAAATAAAAAATTCAGAAGATACAAAGAGCATAAAGTGAAAGTTGTTCCCCCATCTGTGTTCCCCAGTTCCTTTCCCTTTTCTGGTGTATCTTACCTGAGATAGATATTTTATACATATTTAACACATTTATGCTTTATTTCTACCCTCTTTTATTCTTTTATTTTATATTAATGATAATACATGCTACAAATTTTTTTTCATTTATTTTCTATACCATCCCGGGACTTTATTTTATATCAGGTTGTATCTCCAGCACTTAGAGTGGCACCTGACACATAGTAGTGCTCAATAAATATTTGTTGAATAAGTGAATCAGCACATACTATTCTGTATCTTGCTTTTTTCCCCCTTTGGAAATCGTCCCATTTCAGTACATGGGGAATTCTTCATTTTTTCATGACGGTATAGTGTTCTACTGTCTGGATATATTGTGATTTATTTAATCAGATCCTTATTGGTGGACAAAAGTTTGTTTCTACTCCTTGGTATGACGAATAATGCTGCCATTTATATTCTACCAACATCACGTACACATGTGCGAGTACCTCTATCTGTAAGAGAAATTTCTTAAAGTAGAATGGCTGGGTTGAAGGGTATGGTGAATTTTGCCTTCTTCCTCTGCTACCAGTATTTCTCCTTCTTTTCTTCCTCCTCCTTCTTCTTTTTAACATTTGCCAATCTTATTTTAGTGCCCCTGACCCCTCTTTCATCAATCTCTTGGCTAGAGTATTTTATAGCAAATTCCAGGCATCATGTCATTTCACTCCAAATACTTCAGCATGCATCTCTGAGGACTTTAACCTAACTACCATTCCACTGTCACACCTAATATATTTAACAAGTTTTTGTAATATACTTGGGCCATAGTCACTTTTCCCCAGTAGTTTCAGGAAAATGCTTTTCTACTATAGGTTTGTTGGAATCTGAATCCAAACAAATGTCATGTGGCATTTGGTTAAGTCTCTTAAGTCTATCCCCTTTCTATCATGGTGGCATATATAATATAAAATTTTGCCATTTTAACCATTTTTATATGTACACTCCAGGGACATTAATTATAGTCACAGTGTTGTGCTACTATCACCACCATCCATTACCAAGACTTTTTTTTTTTAAGGAGGTAAGAGGGATTGAACCCAGGATCTCACAATCACTGAGCTATATCCACTCCCCAGTTACCAATACTTTTTATCTCCCCAAACAGAAACTCTCTACCCATTAAGCAATAACTCCTCATTCCCCTTTGCCAATTCTTTTTTTTTGGTAAAGATTTATTTAATTTATTTATTTCTCCCCACCCCTATTGTTTGTACTCACTGTCTGCTCTCTGTGTCTGTTCATTCTGTGCTTTCTGTGTCTACTTGTCTTCTTTATGAGCCACCTCCACTCCCTGCTTCTTGTTGTGTCTGTCATTGTGTTTCCTCATTGTGTCTCCTCTTTGTGTCATCTTGCTGTGGCCGCCCGTCGCTGTCTTGCTCGTCTTCTTTAGGAGGCACAAGGAACCGAACCTGGGACCTCCCATGTGGTAGTCAGGCACCCAACTGCTTGAGCCACATCTGCTTCCCTGCCAGTTCTTTTTAATCCAAAGCACCTTACCGTGTCTAAATTGCATTAACTGGGGTCTATGGCAGTCAAGTTAAACCCATAATAGGGAAATCTATCATTAATGAAATTGTTCCATTTCGGCCTGAATTTACTACTTCCACTTCTTCTCTGCTTATTACAACAGAAAAATCACATAGGCTGGAACTGCTGGAACACACAGATGAATCTCAAAAGCATAATGTTGAAGCAAAGCAGCCAGGCCCCCAAGAGTAAACATTGTGTTGATATGCTGGTAAATCAGGAGCAAACAAAACTAATCTGTGGTGATAGAAATCAGTACAGCAGTTGCCTGGGGGTGGGAGGGGATTGCCTGGAAAGGGGTATGAGGGAATTTTCTGAGGAGATGGAAATGTTCTGTATCTTGATTTGGGGTGGTGGTTGCATGAATGTTTGTAATTGCCAAAACTCATTGACCTGTACACTAAAATGTACACATTTTATTTTATTTTATTTTATTTTATTTTTTTTTATTTATTTATTTATTTATTCATTTATCCCCCCCTTGCTGCTTGTGCTCGCTGGGTCAGCTAACCACGCCGTGCGGGCGGGCTTGCCTTCACCAGGAGGCCCAGGGAACCGAACCCCGGGCCTCCCATATGGTAAACGGGAGCCCTACTGATTGAGCCACAGCCGCTTCCCTACACATTTTATTTTATATAAAAATGTGTCAGTGTTACAGACTTGAAAGAACAGTGCTATCTGCAGGCTTCAGCCACACTGGCCTTTAAGCAATTCCTCAGACACGCCATGCTTTTCCCCACCCAAGAGCAGAGACTTCGCTGCATACTGGTCCCGCTGCCTGGGACACCTTTCCTTCCCTCTTACCAACACACAACTACACCCATTCACACACACACACATGTACACACACATAATCTTTTCATAATTTACTGTGTCGTGAAATGTGTTGCATGGAAAATGACTAGAATGATTCACAGAGTGTTAGAACCTACATGAACTGTTTATAAAACTCAGGAGTAAGAAATAGCACATTTCTCAATTTTGGGGGGACTCAAACTTAAATGCGACTCTATCTGCACCATCCTAGCTGGTGGTAGGCGATACACACTCCATCATTTAAAGACATCCTACCCACGTGGCCTCCTGAGACTGGAGAAGTAGCTGGGGCTTAGGAAATTCGGAAAAATTGGAGCAGGGCTTTTGGTCCGTGTGGTGGCGACAAAGATGCTGGATGTCCTGTGTGGTGTGGACGACTTGAAGGTAGGAGGAAGCTCAGCCTTGGTGTCTGGCTCAACCACCACGATTCTCTTGGTGAGTCCCAAGACGTAGGAGTTGCCCAGCGCTCAGTCCTCCTGACCCTGCCCCGGCCCCACCCTGCCAGAAGTCCTGCCACCTTCTTGGGCTCTGAGGGATTGGGATAGGGGTCTCTGTCCTCTGGAACCACCCTCCCTTCATCTTCCCAGTCAACTTTGCACTTAAAAAAAAAATCCTTCTATGGAGAATGGCTGGCCGGGGGCCACAGTGGACTTGGGAAGACCTGCTAAAAGCCAGTAACTCTAGGCCTCAACTTCCATTAAACTGCATATGAGAAATTTGGGGCAAGGAGGGGACTAAGGAGGAAAGAGAAAAATGCATTTTTTTTCCCAAGCTCTGAAAGAGTTTTGCAAACAATCGGAGTAATTAAAAGTTCTCAGAAGTAGCCGCTGGTGCCCTTTTCACCAGGGAATGTGGGCCAAGCATAATATATTAAAGAGGGGGAACTGCTCTATTGAAGTTAAAAATAATCTTCTGTCACATGGCTAATTTGTTGGAATGCAGCAATTAAAGAGCTGTGGGCAGAGCGGGAGCTGGAAGCAGCTGGAGAGCTCACAGGCAGAGTGCACGCCCTGGGTCTGTATTTGCAGGGAGAGAAAATAGTGTCACAGCTGACTTAGGGCACCTTATCACAAAACCCACAGAAGGGGCAGGAAGAAGGAAAGTGGGTCCGGGTTCAGAGCTGTGACCTTTGGGCTTATCAGACAGTGAAGAGATGGGTCAGGACTTGTCACCTGTGCTCATGGGACACTGATTCACTCAGTAAAGATGAAGCCTTTCCAGTTCCCCTGCACTTTGAAAACACATCCCTTTGACTCCATTTCAAACGAATACATAACCCAACCCGAAGGAGCCCTTTGATCTTAAATCCATGGGAAAACCAATGTACAGTGTCTTGAGGGAAGATCAGACCAGGAATACAAATCCTAGTTTGGGGACTTGGGATTTAAAATTAAAGAAATTTTTGAAGTGTTAGAATTGAAAGAGATTAAAAAAAAAATGTTATCTAGTGTAACACCTGAATTTTCTAGGTGGACAACAAGCTCAGAGAAGCTGACCTGCTCAAGGTCACTCAACCTGCAAGTGGCAGAAACTAGACCCAAACCTAGGTCTTTAGGAGAGAGGAAGGACAGGGTGGTTGGAAAGTACTGCCCTGAGGTCAAATCCTGGCTGCATCAGCTGTGGGACCCTTGGGCAAGTTCCTAAACACCCCCCCCATACCAGCCCACACCCATCAGCCCCAGATTTACTTTCTGTAAAATGGGAATAACAATAATACCCACTGCCTAAAATTGCTATAATGCATGTAAAGTGCTTAGTTCAATGTCCAGCCTTCATTTTAATAAAATGTTAGCTGTTATATTCCATAGTTTTTTGTTTTTAGAATTTGTTTATACACCTTGCAGCAGGTAGGCTTACGATTGGATTTATTTTATTTTTTTAACATTTATTTTATTTATTTCTCCTTGTCGTCCCCCCCCCCATTGTTTGCATTTGCTGTGTCTGTTCATCTTCCTTGTTTCTTTAGGAGGCACTGGGAACCAAACTTGGGACCTCTGATGTGGGAGGAAGGTGCCTAATTGCTTGAGCCACCTCCGTTCCCTGCTTTGTTGTGTCTTTCATTATGTTTTACTTCTTGTGTCTCTTGTTGCATCACCTTTTTGTGTCAGCTTGCTGTGCCTGCCTGTCGTGCCAGCTCTCTGTCTTCTTTAGGAGGCACTGGGAACCAAACCAGGGACCTCCCATATGATAGGTGGGAGCTCAATTGTTAGAGCCACATCTGCTTCCCTTGCCATTGGATTTAAATTACCTCCTGGTCAACCTCCTCTGAGGTATTAACATATGTATGGCAGGAGGTGTTAACAATAGCACATCTGCATCCTTTTTGAGCTAGGAGGAAGTTTAAAGCATACCCCACAGCTTTTTCTACACCGTGAGGAAGTAGAAATTCCTATTGCTTTTTGCAGGTTGAATTCCCCAAACGTTCTTTTTGGTTTGGGTGGGATTCTCCTCTTTTCTATCCCTCCTGCCTCTCCCATTATTTATAAAGGAGAAAAAAGGAAGGTGGTACAGAAGATACTTTGTCCTCAGGTAAGGGAAACACTTTCTCCTAGCATTTCCTAACTAACACACCCATGTAACTTATTTTCTCTCCAGCCTTACTTCAATATAGTTTCCAAGTTGTTGGCAAGCAGAAATGAAGCCAAGAAGTAAGTATAGGTGATCCAAATGCAGCCACCAGGTTTGTCTGAGTCTTTTAGAATACTTGATCAACTTTAAAATTCATAACAGGCGCCACTAACAGAAGGGGCTCTTAATGTCCAATGAAGGTTTGGGATACATAGTCTGTGCACCCCCTGAAAGTGCAGGCCAAGTTCTGCGTGTGTACCTATGCTGCAAGGAACCAGCTCGTGTACTTATGAGACCAGATTTCATTTATTACTAGATTGAGGGGTTCAAAAATATTCACAGAGTGTCTTTCTGCTTTGTCAGGTTCGAGTCTTCAGGCCTATATTTAACACCTAGCAAATAAGATGGCCACGGAGAATCCCAGCCTCACTTTTTTCCTATCTAGCATTCCCACAATAAAGCAGTTTTCCCCCTTGGTTCTAGGACATTAACCCTGATTAGCTGCTTTGAGTCATGTGCCCATCCCTGAAACAAGGTGGGGCAAGGATTGGACAGATGGGCTCATTAGCCAAGAGAAGGTGGGGCGTACAGGTCGTGGCCCCACTGGCTTCACATAGAATGGAATAGGGAGAGGTCCTCAAAGGGATTTGGAGGTGCTGAAACCAGAAGACAGAGAAAGGCAGGCAGATAAAAACCATAAATATCAAAGTCCATGATAGCACCTTGGTGGACTTTTCTTATAGCATGCTTCACCCTCAACGTGTATTATCAACCAAGAAATAATAAGAACTTTTGGAAAGGAAAACGCTTCCTCTCCACTCCTGGTAATTCCTTTCTTGGGAGGGTCATCAACCAGGGTAACGTTCCAGGCCCCTCTTCACTCCTTACTCCTGCACAGAGGGAAAGGAGAGCATTAGGAGAAACTGGGCATGCGTCACCCAGTTTCTTCCCCTTCCATGCCTCTGAGGATCCAGATGCTGGAAGGGAGCACGAGTTCTTCTCTCCCTCCACAGGGGTTCCCTGGCCCACTGCTGCCTGGGACTGGCAGGAGAGTTTAATGTGGACACGATGAAGCCTGTTTGACACACTGATGCACTGAGCCACATGTTCCAACCCAGACTTTATCAGATGATGATCCATCTTCTGACTGTTCTTTCCCCTCAGTTGGTTTAGGACCTCAGTGGAAGAGGCATGCTATTTATTGAGCCTGTCCTCCAAAGTCAACAAGAACCACCAATTTAGAAAATCAGAGACCCACAGATTCATCTGTTCACCCTCACCTGCCCTTGCTCAAGCTGCTCACCTTGGGAAATCCACAGACGTAGTTGAGTGCTTGGAGCAGACGCAAAGGGAAGACACAAAAATGATGGAAGTCCAGGAAGCTAGATTTACAAAAGCCTGGGAGGGGAACTGGGATTCTTTCACGTGGAGGAGAAAAAACAACAGAGAGGTGATTTAATAATGGCCTTCACCAGAGCCATGCCGAAGGGGTGGCATCACTGGTATTTTTCCACAGCATCACCCTGACCGAATCGTAGTCACATCTGTCTCTTACCTCTCCCACTCCGTTTATGTGTCCTTCTATGCCTACCTCTGGAAAATAAATTGTTCCACTTCCGTAGAGATGTGCAGGAGGTTAGCAACACAAAGTAACATTTAAAAAAATACTGTTTTATTTCTTTCTGATTACAAAAGTAATATGCAATCTTTGAAACAAACTTTAAAAATATAGAGGAATATAAAGATGAAAACCGAAATCAACTCAAGTCCTGGACCCTGAGATAGCAATTGTTAGCATTTTGGTCTCTTACCTTCCAGCCGTTTTTTTCTATACATATTTTTAAAATTTCTTTTTTAGTCTTTTAAACAACTTATAAAAGTAATTTGATAATATAGAAGCATGTAGTGTAGAATATGAAAATGCTATATCCTGCTATCATTTCTCTTAATGTTATGATGTACATGTACTATAAAATTGGACACTTTTTATTGTTACCACTTCCTTTCTCTCTCCTGGTCTTAGTAATGGTTGAAGTTAATGGCATTCATTTGAGAGGAAGGTACCCTTACTATGACACCCATTTTAGAGATGAGGAACTGAAGTTCCCAGACTGCCCACAGTCACACATACAACTCCTACTTTTGTGACCAGGGTCCCTGGGGACAGATATCATTCCCTTTAAAAACAGAGAGCTTTGTTTAAAAAGAAGTGGTTTCTATAAACCAGGACTCTTGGCCTTCCTTCTCTACAAGAAATACCCATCACATCCACCCTTACTCACATCGGCCTCCCCAGCTCCACAAGTTTGATTCTTGGCACATATAGCTGCAGGTGATCAAAGAGTCAAGGGAATGTCCTTTATCAGCTAGAGAATTATTTTATTCAGTGTGTTTCCTTGCATAAACCCAGTGGGACAATGAGGGGAAAGAATGAGAAGAAATAAAAGGCCAGTTACTCAGGCCACTTTTAATGAATCACCCCCCAATGTCATTACCCATCCCCAGGCAGGAAAAGCTTGAGTTTTTCTATGCCAAGAATAACAGAGGGCAGGAAGAAACAAATTGCAGACTTGTTTGTTTTTTGTGTCTTAACTATTTGATTTATAGACCTTGATCCAGTGATTGTGGATGAAAGAAAATATCCCAGTGTCCCAAACCTAACCTGAACTTTACCAGGGGCGGGTCTCACGTCCATGTCTCAAAGTTAGCATGAATTAAAATGCCTTCAGAATAAGGGCTAAGGGTTTGGGGCAGCCTGTGGGCATTCTCAAGCCAGCAGCAAGGCCAAATTTCTTTCCCACACTCAATTTCAAGAATTCTATTTAGAGAAACTCCATCTTTTTTCCCTCATTCCAGAAGTTGGGCATTTTTATCTGTTCAACAGGTAGTTATTGAGCACTGTGTGTGCCAAGCACCATGGCAAATACTGGGAATGCAACGGTGAGCATATAGATAAATAAACAAACACGTAAATCAGAAAAATGGCAGGTAGCCATGAGTTTTATGGAGAGAAAGAAAACAGGATGATGAGCTGAAGAGAGACTGGGTGGCCATTTCTGATGAGGTGGCTGGCCTAGGCCTCACTAAGAGGATCACCTTTAAGCTGCACTTAGAATAAGAGCTGAATGTGAAGTTGCTGAGTTTGGATGCAGTGTTCTGTATATGTCTGTTAGGTTTAACTTATTTATCATATTGCTCAAGTTCTCCCTTTCCTTGTTATCTTCTGTCTAGTAGTTCTATCTAATGATGTGAGAGGGGTGTTGAAGTCTCCGACGATTATTGTAGAAATGTCTATTTCTCCCTTCAGTTTTGCCAGAGTTTGTCTCATATATTTTGGGGACCCTGGTTAGGTACGTAGATATTTATGACTGTTATATCTTCCTGGAGGATCGTCCCTTTTATTATTATATAATGGCCTTCCGCATCGCTTATCACATTTTTGCATTTGAAGTCTGTTTTGTCTGATATTAGAATAGCTACCCCTGCTCTTTTCTGTTTACTATTCGCGTGGAGTATCTTTTTCCAACCTTTTACTTTCAGCCGGCTTGTATCCCTGGGTCTGAGGTGAGTTTCTTGTAAGCAGCATATGGATGGCTCATGTTTTTTAATCCATTCTGTCAGCCTGTATCTTTTGATTGGGGAATTTAATCCATTCACATTCAATGATATTACTGAAAATGCACTATTTATCTCCTCCATTTTATTCTTTGGTTTTCATATGTCATCTTGTTTTTGTCTCTCTTTTTACTCTTTTGGTTATCCTTTCTGCTTTTCTTTCTTCTATACTCTCCTCCAAGCCTCTCTCTCCTGTCTTTTTCTTTCAGGTTCTAAGGCTTCCTTTAATATTTCCTGCAAAGGTGGATTCTTTTTTGCAAACTCTCTTACTTTCTGTTTGTTTGTGAATACTTTCTATTCACCTTCATATTTGAAGGACAGTTTTGCTGGATAAAGAATTCTTGGCTGGCAGTTTTCTCTTTCAGTTTCCTAATCGTATCATACCACTGTCTTCTCGACTCCATGGTTTCTGAAGAGAAATCTGCACAAAGTCTTACTGGATGTCCTTTGTACGTGATCGTTTGCTTCTCTCTTGCTGCTCTGAGAATTTTCTCTTTATCTTTTACATTTGGCATTCTGAATAATATGTGTCTTGGCGTAGGTCTATTTGGATTTATTCTCATTGGGGTACGGTGTGCTTCTTGGACATGTAAGTTCATTTCTTTCGTGAGAGTTGGGAAATTTTCAGCTATTATTTCCTCAAATACTCTTTCTGCCCCTTTTCCTTTCTCTTCTCCTTCTGGAACTCCCATGACACGTATGTTCTTGCGTTTTGTGTTATCATTCAACTCTCTGAGCCCCTGCTCAATTTTTTCCATTCTTTTCTCTCTCTGTTCTTTTCTCTCTTCAATTTTAGCTGCTCTGTCTTCAGTATCACTTATTCTTTCTTCTGTCATTTCGAGTCTGCTGTTGTATGCTTCAAATGTATTTTTTACTTCACCTATTGTGTCTTTCATTCCCATGAACTCCGTTACTTTTCTGTTCAGTGTTTCAAATTCTTCTTTGCATTCGCTCAATGACTTCTTGATGTCATTGATCTCTTTAACTATATTCTCTTTCATCTCATTAATTTGATTTTGGAAATGTGTGCTCATCTCACTGATGAGTTCTCTCAAATTCTGCATCTCTTCTGGGACTTTGCTGTATTCCTTTTCTTGGGCCATGTCTTCTATTTTCTTAGTATGGCTCGTAATCTTTTGCTGGTGCTTAGGCATCTGGTTAGTTTGTATTTTACTTAGATGCTCTATCTCTTTCTCTTTTATGGGGTTTTAGTGGCAGGAGGCTGTGAGTTACCACCACTCTTTGATTTTTGACTCAACCTTGATTGTTAGGATTGTTCTGCTGGTTGCTCGAAACTGGGCACTGGACCCAGTAATTGGTTGTAGAGTCGTTTCCTAGGGCCTTGGACAGGGAGGCTATAGAGGCCAGGAAAAGCCTCTCTTACTTATTAATTTTCTTATGTGAACTTCCTTGGTCTGCCAGGAGATGGCGCTTGTTGGTAGCTCTCAATTCAGTGCCTGGTCGGAGCGTATTTGTTGTGACACAGGCCAGATCAATGTGATAGAGCTTCCTGTCTGGGGGCTAAGAGCCCTGTGATTCAAACTTTCTGAAACAGTTCTCCAGACTTCTCTGGTAGCGCCCCCCCTTTTCCTAGCTAGGAAATATTTCCACTCCCTTCTGAATCCTCAACAATCAGTCCCTGTTAGTAGAGGAGGAGATTGGGAGGTTTGTATATCTTTAGCCCCTTGCAGGCTCCAAGGCAAACAATGGCGCAGCCCCACCCAGCCTGGAAGGTCTCTCAGAACAGGGCAGACCAAACCTGGGAGTCAAAAGCAGGGTCAGCCCCAGGCTCTCTCTCCCCTCTACCGTGGTGTCCTCAACAATTAGTCCAGGCTAGAAGAGGGGGAGGTTGTGAGGGTCAGACTTCTCCAGTCCTTTCTAGGCTCCCAGGGCAAACCGCAGTGTGGAAGGGTCTGTGGGGCTCCGCAGCTCAAATTTCAGGTCCGAACCTGAGTCAGCCTAAGGCTGTGTCCCTCTCTCTCCCCTTTCCGGGAGGGGCAGATCCCTGAAGCCCCCTTTGTCTGTGGTCTTAGGCCCAGGGGCCCAAGAATTCTGAAGAGTGTGGGGGAGGGTGCCGGCAGCAGCAGAAGCTGCTACTTGCAACTCACGGTTCTGTTGTCGCGATTTCCCTCTTCTGTCCCTCTCTCCTCTGGGTGGTGTGCAGACTTCACCTGCTGTCCTAAACCCTAGAAGATCTATTTCGGGGCTGTTTCAGCTTGTCCTCTAGCTATTTTTCTTGAGAAGAGATTCCCGTGTCTTACTAGTCCGCCATCTTCCCAGAAGTCAGTCTCCCTGAGTTGGTTTTTTCATTTATTTTGCTTGTTGTAGGGTTTTTGTTGTTGTTGTTGTTGTTGTTTTTCAGGAGGCACTGGGAACCGCACCCGGGACCTCCCATGTAGAAGCAGTTGCTCAACCACTTAAGTCACATCGGCTCCCCTGAGCATGAATTTATAACCAGCAAATTTCAGAATCAAATTTCAATTTGAGGCTGTACTCTTCAAAAATGTCAGTATCATGAAAGACAGAAAAAAGTTGAGGAAATGTTCCTGATTAAAGGAGATAAAGAGACTTAAATTAATGCACTATGTAATCCTGGATTGGATCCCGGATCAGAGATACACAAAAACTGCCACAAAGGACATTATTACAATAATTGGAAAATAATATGGACAATATGTTTGATAGTGGTTCTGCATGAATGATAAATTCTGGGTATTTTGAAAATTTTACTGGAGTAATGAAGATATAGCAGAATTATTTCGAGATAAAAAGTCATGATGCCTGCAACTTATTCTGAAATGCTTCAGCATTAATAATAATAAAATATATGGGAGAAGTGAGTCCGGGAAGATGGCGGACTAGTAAGACTCGGGAATCTCTTCTCAAGAAAATTAGCTAGAACAAGCTGAAACAGCCCCGAAATAGATCTTCTAGGGTTTAGGACAGCAGGTGAAGTCTGCACACCACCCAGAGGAGAGAGGGACAGAAGAGGGAAATCGCGACAACAGAACCGTGAGTTGCAAGTAGCAGCTTCTGCTGCTGCCGGCACCCTCCCCCACACTCTTCAGAATTCTTGGGCCCCTGGGCCTAAGACCACAGACAAAGGGGGCTTCAGGGATCTGCCCCTCCCGGAAAGGGGAGAGAGAGGGACACAGCCTTAGGCTGACTCAGGTTCGGACCTGAAATTTGAGCTGCGGAGCCCCACAGACCCTTCCACACTGCGGTTTGCCCTGGGAGCCTAGAAAGGACTGGAGAAGTCTGACCCTCACAACCTCCCCCTCTTCTAGCCTGGACTAATTGTTGAGGACACCACGGTAGAGGGGAGAGAGAGCCTGGGGCTGACCCTGCTTTTGACTCCCAGGTTTGGTCTGCCCTGTTCTGAGAGACCTTCCAGGCTGGGTGGGGCTGCGCCATTGTTTGCCTTGGAGCCTGCAAGGGGCTAAAGATATACAAACCTCCCAATCTCCTCCTCTACTAACAGGGACTGATTGTTGAGGATTCAGAAGGGAGTGGAAATATTTCCTAGCTAGGAAAAGGGGGGGCGCTACCAGAGAAGTCTGGAGAACTGTTTCAGAAAGTTTGAATCACAGGGCTCTTAGCCCCCAGACAGGAAGCTCTATCACATTGATCTGGCCTGTGTCACAACAAATACGCTCCGACCAGGCACTGAATTGAGAGCTACCAACAAGCGCCATCTCCTGGCAGACCAAGGAAGTTCACATAAGAAAATTAATAAGTAAGAGAGGCTTTTCCTGGCCTCTATAGCCTCCCTGTCCAAGGCCCTAGGAAACGACTCTACAACCAATTACTGGGTCCAGTGCCCAGTTTCGAGCAACCAGCAGAACAATCCTAACAATCAAGGTTGAGTCAAAAATCAAAGAGCGGTGGTAACTCACAGCCTCCTGCCACTAAAACCACATAAAAGAGAAAGAGATAGAGCATCTAAGTAAAATACAAACTAACCAGATGCCTAAGCACCAGCAAAAGATTACGAGTCATACTAAGAAAATAGAAGACATGGCCCAAGAAAAGGAATACAGCAAAGTCCCAGAAGAGATGCAGAATTTGAGAGAACTCATCAGTGAGATGAGCACACATTTCCAAAATCAAATTAATGAGATGAAAGAGAATATAGTTAAAGAGATCAATGACATCAAGAAGTCATTGAGCGAATGCAAAGAAGAATTTGAAACACTGAACAGAAAAGTAATGGAGTTCATGGGAATGAAAGACACAATAGGTGAAGTAAAAAATACATTTGAAGCATACAACAGCAGACTCGAAATGACAGAAGAAAGAATAAGTGATACTGAAGACAGAGCAGCTAAAATTGAAGAGAGAAAAGAACAGAGAGAGAAAAGAATGGAAAAAATTGAGCAGGGGCTCAGAGAGTTGAATGATAACACAAAACGCAAGAACATACGTGTCATGGGAGTTCCAGAAGGAGAAGAGAAAGGAAAAGGGGCAGAAAGAGTATTTGAGGAAATAATAGCTGAAAATTTCCCAACTCTCACGAAAGAAATGAACTTACATGTCCAAGAAGCACACCGTACCCCAATGAGAATAAATCCAAATAGACCTACGCCAAGACACATATTATTCAGAATGCCAAATGTAAAAGATAAAGAGAAAATTCTCAGAGCAGCAAGAGAGAAGCAAACGATCACGTACAAAGGACATCCAGTAAGACTTTGTGCAGATTTCTCTTCAGAAACCATGGAGTCGAGAAGACAGTGGTATGATACGATTAGGAAACTGAAAGAGAAAACTGCCAGCCAAGAATTCTTTATCCAGCAAAACTGTCCTTCAAATATGAAGGTGAATAGAAAGTATTCACAAACAAACAGAAAGTAAGAGAGTTTGCAAAAAAGAATCCACCTTTGCAGGAAATATTAAAGGAAGCCTTAGAACCTGAAAGAAAAAGACAGGAGAGAGAGGCTTGGAGGAGAGTATAGAAGAAAGAAAAGCAGAAAGGATAACCAAAAGAGTAAAAAGAGAGACAAAAACAAGATGACATATGAAAACCAAAGAATAAAATGGAGGAAATAAATAGTGCATTTTCAGTAATATCATTGAATGTGAATGGATTAAATTCCCCAATCAAAAGATACAGGCTGACAGAATGGATTAAAAAACATGAGCCATCCATATGCTGCTTACAAGAAACTCACCTCAGACCCAGGGATACAAGCCGGCTGAAAGTAAAAGGTTGGAAAAAGATACTCCACGCGAATAGTAAACAGAAAAGAGCAGGGGTAGCTATACTAATATCAGACAAAACAGACTTCAAATGCAAAAAAGTGATAAGAGATGCGGGAGGCCATTATATAATAATAAAAGGGACGATCCTCCAGGAAGATATAACAGTCATAAATATCTACGTACCTAACCAGGGTGCCCCAAAATATATGAGACAAACTCTGGCAAAACTGAAGGGAGAAATAGACATTTCTACAATAATCGTCGGAGACTTCAACACCCCTCTCACATCATTAGATAGAACAACTAGACAGAAGATCAACAAGGAAAGGGAGAACTTGAACAATATGATAAACAAGTTAGACCTAACAGACATATACAGAACACTGCATCCAAACTCAGCAGATTATACATTCTTTTCAAGTGCCCATGGATCTTTCTCCAGGATAGACCACATGTTGGGTCACAATACAGCTTTCAATAAATATAAAAAGATTGAAATTATACAAAGCACCTTCTCCGATCAAAATGGAATGAAACTAGAAATCAATAACAGACAGGAAAAAAGGAAATTTGCAAATGTGTGGAGACTGAACAACACACTCCTAAATATTCAGTGTGTCAAAGAAGAAATTGCAAGTGAAATCAGTAAATATATTTAGACAAATGAAAATGAGAACACAACATATCAAAACTTATGGGATACAGCAAAGGCAGTCTTGAGAGGGAAATTTATAGCCCTAAATGCCTATATTAAGAAACAAGAAAGAAAAAAAAGAAAGAAACAAAGAAACAAGAAAGAGCTAAACTCAAAGATTTAACTGAACAACTTGAGAAACTAGAAAAAGAAGAGCAAAACAAGCCCAAAGCAAAAAGAAAGAAAGAAATAATAAAGATTAGAGCGGAAATAAATGAAAATGAGAACAGAAAAGCAATAGAGAAAATCAACAAAACCAAAAGCTGGTTCTTTGAGAAGATCAATAAAATTGACAAAACCCTCGCTAGACTAACAAAGAAAAAAAGAGAGAAGATGCAAACAAATACAATCAGAAATGAAAGGGGGGAAATTACAAATGACCTCACAGAAATAAAAAGAATCATAAGAGGATATTATGAGAAACTATATGCCAGCAAACTAGACAACCTGGATGAAATGGACAAATTTCTAGAAACTCATAACCAACCTACACTGACACAACAAGAAATACAAGAACTTAACGAACCAATCACAATTAAGGAGATTGAATCCGTCATCAAAAATCTCCCAGCAAAGAAAAGTCCAGGACCAGATGGCTTCACAGGTGAGTTCTACCAAGCATTTCTAAAAGAATTAACATCAATCCTGTTTAAAATCTTCCAAAAAATTGAAGAGGAGGGAAAATTACCCAACACATTTTATGAAGCCAACATCACCCTAATACCAAAGCCAAATAAAGATTCCACAAGAAAAGAAAATTACAGACCAATCTCTCTCATGAACATAGATGCAAAAATTCTCAACAAAATACTTGCAAATCGAATCCAACAGCATATCATAAGACTTATACATCACGACCAAGTGGGATTTATTCCTGGTATGCAAGGCTGGTTTAACATAAGAAAATGAATCAGTGTAATACACCACATTAAGAAGTTGAAGGAAAAAAACCACATGATCATCTCAATAGATAAAGAAAAGGCATTCGACAAAATCCAACATCCTTTTTTTGATAAAAATACTTCAAAAGATAGGAATAAAAGGAAAACTCCTCAATATGATAAGAGGCATATATGAAAAACCCACAGCCAACATCATACTCAATGGGGAAAGGTTGAAAACTTTCCCCCTAAGATCAGGAACAAGACAAGGATGCCCACTGTCACCATTGTTATTCAACATTGTACTAGAAGTTCTAGCTAGGGCAATTAGACAAGACAAAAAAATTAAAGGCGTCCAAATAGGAAAAGAGGAAGTAAAACTCTCACTGTTTGCGGATGACATGATCCTGTATTTAGAAAATCCTGAAGTATCCACAACAAAGCTACTTGAACTAATAAATGAGTTCAGCAAAGTGGCAGGATATAAGATCAACACGCAAAAATCAGTAATGTTTTTGTACGCTAGTACTGAACAATCTGAGGAGGAAATCAGGAGGAAAATTCCATTTTCAATAGTTAACAAAAAGACTCAAATACCTAGGAGTTAATTTAACCAAAGAAGTACAGGACCTATATGCAGAAAACTACAAAACAATGCTAAAAAATTTTTAAAAAGACCTAAACAAATGGAAAGACATTCTGTGTTCATGGATTGGAAGAATAAATATCGTGAAGATGTCAATCTTGCCCAAACTGATTTATAAATTCAATGCAATACCAATCAAAATCCCAACAGCTTACTTTACAGAATTAGAGAAGGCAATTACCAAATTCATCTGGAAGGGTAAGTGCACCCGAATAGCCAAAAGTATTCTAAAAAAGAAGAGCAATGTGGGAGGAATTTCACTGCCCGACCTTGAAACATATTACAAAGCTACAGTGGTCAAAACAGCATGGTACTGGCATAAAGATAGACACATCCATCAGTGGAATAGAATTGAGAATCCAGAAATATACCCTGACCTATAAAGTCAACTGGTTTTGACAAACCTACCAAACCCATGCTGATGGGAAAAAACAGTCTCTTCAACAAATGGTGTTGGGAGAACTGGATATCTATAACCAAAAGAATGAAAGAGGACCCCTATCTCACCCCCTATACAAAAATCAACTCAAAATGGATCAAAGATTTAAATATAAAAGCCAGGACCATAAAACTACCAGAAGAAAATATAGGGAAACATCTTCAAGACCTTGTAGTAGGTCGTGGTTTCTTTGACCTCACACCCAAAGCACGTGCAATAAAAGAAAAAGTAGATAAATGGGACCTCCTCAAAATTAAACACTTTTGCACCTCACAGGACTTTGTCAGAAGGGTGAAAAGGTAGCCGACTCAATGGGAAAAAATATTTGGAAATCACATATCTGATAAGGGTTTAATATCCAAGATATATAAAGAGATGTTACAACTCAACAATAAAAAGACAAATGACCCAATTAAAAAATGGGCCAAAGACTTGAATAGACATTTCTCCAAAGAAGAAATACAAATGGCAAAAAAACACATGAAGAAATGCTCAACATCACTCATGATTAGGGAAATGCAAATCAAAACTACAATGAGATATCATTTCACACCTATCAGAATGGCCAGTATTAAAAAGACAGAGAACTACAAGTGTTGGAGAGGATGTGGAGAGATAGGAACACTTCTTCACTGTTTGTGGGTTTGCAGGATGGTACAACCACTATGGAGGACTGTGTGGCCGTTCCTAAAGAAGTTGAATATAGACTTGCCATATGACCCTGCAATACCATTACTGGGTATATACCCAGATGAACTGAGAGCAGTGACATGAACAGACATCTGCACACCGATGTTCATAGCCACATTATTCACCATTGCCAAAAGTTGGAAACAACCCAGGTGTCCATCAACAGATGAATGGATAAACAAACTGTGGTCTATTCACACGATGGAATATTATGCAGCTGTAAGAAGAAATGAAGTCATAAAGCATATGGCAACATGGATGAACCTGGAGGACATTATGTTGAGTGAAGCAAGCCAGACACAAAAGGACAAATACTGTATGAATGCATTACTATTAACCAAATATATTGTGTAATATATTGTTTGATTCACACACACACACACACACAAAAAAAAAACAAAAAACAAAACAACAACAAAAAAATTTACATAAATCCTTTACATTTAATTGAGAAATGTATATATTTATTCATCTGTGTTTACTTTTTAGTTTTTAATTGCTTATGTTTTCAATTATTAAGTGTACAAAATAAAGTTAAAAAAATATATATATATGAGAGAATTCAAATATGGAAAAATATTAACTATTGGTGAATCTACGTTTAAAATGTATTGAGAGTTCATTTTATTTTTCTTGCAATTTACTTATTTGAAGTTTAAAAATTAATTAAAAACACCCTACCTTAATCTGATACTAATTTCACTTGCCATAATGGTGAAAAATTGTTTCAGTCATTTATGTGGATGTTCCTTTTCTCTCCAGGTGTTTTACATAGTGGAAAATATTCATGAAGGACCCCTGGCCTTCAGACCACATTGGTCACTGCCCATGAGCTCTCTTGAAGAATTGACAGCAGACACACCTGGGCTCAAGTATGTCTACTAGCTGCGAGCCTTGGAACTTAGGGTCCAATTTCCCTGCGTGCACCATGTATTTCTTCCCTTCCAAGGTCCGGTCACCTGCTCAGGCCCGTTTGAGGAAGCTGGTGGATTCCCTGCCTCTGAAGGAATCCCAAACCACTCTCCTCTGCCCAGGTTCAGAAATCTTTCTCCCCTCCGGGGACATGTCCACTTTTGTTTTGGCTGTAATCCAAATATATTTTTCCAACTCCTCCCTTTGCTGAGAGGTTCTCCCATGCTATTCCCTCAGGGTGTTTAAAAACACTATTGCACCACACTTTCCTAGAGATGGAGATGGGAAAGGAAATGCTGCATAATTTTACTAGTTTAGTGTATGAGAGCAAAATAAAGACATATCTAATATGCTTCAAAAACATATGTGTAATGTTTCCCAAAGCTGTCCACAGATCACTCACATCAGAATCACCCAAAATTCTTGTTTAAAATGTTTGTTTCTGGCTCTTTACCCCCTGGACTTGAATCTCTGGAGGTGGGGCTGGGAATCTGCATTTTTAACCTAGCCTCCCTAGGTGACTCCTGAGTATGGGAGTTAAGTGTGAGTTATTCATTTAACAAATGTCGTGTTGAGAGCTGTGTCCCCATTGCATTTGGTGCAAATCTCTCTTCCAGAATTTAAATTATATTTTATTTTTTAGTAAATGTTTTTTCCTCAGGGAGATTGTTTCTTTCCCCAGAGCCTAGAACAGTGCTTGTGACACAGTCAATATTCAGTAAATATCTCTGAAATGATGTAAATATTCTAATATAGACTTTCTGGAGGATCCTAAGGATCATATGGGCTTGCCCTCATACTTTCAGTCTAATTAGAGAGGTAAGGTATCAAAAGTGTTTTACAAATACAGGGGGTTTCCTAAAATAGTATTTCCTTAGCTACTATAGGGGGTGAAGCCACTAGAGTTCAAAATTGTAGAAAAGTTTGTGAAAAAGGAAGAAATTGAAGAGGGACTTGAAAGGCAAGTAGGCAATGGAAGGAAGAACATTTGCCAAGCGGGTGGGTCTGGAATGACGATGGATATCGGTTTAAGACCAGCAAGTTTAGGAATCAGGGGCTGATACAAGAGCCTTATTAAATAGAATGGTGGAAAAGCATAGTGAAAGAGGTTGGGAATGGATTGTAGAGAACCCTGAATGTAGGCCAGGAGACATAATGAAAGTGACATTTTATGATGATCAATATGCCAGCTGTAATGGTAGTTAAGAATGAGTAGCCCTCACCACCGCACTTTACCAAACTTGGAATTCCAAAATGCTGGAACCGCAGGAACAGTTGTGAATTCTATTTGAAAAACTAAAATAGAGTAGAAGTATGTTCTGACTACCAAATTATTTGTTTAAAAATCAGATTCTTAGTAGTAGCAGAAAACTGAGATACTCTATACTCCCAATCGCTATCCCCAGGGGCTGTTACCAACGAAGCTTAAAGCCTCGGGCCAGTCGAGGCTTTCTAACAGTGGCTCTCATTTATGTTGCTACTACCATTTGTCAAGCGCCTTACGGACACACCTTTCCCCTTTTAATCATCCAAACCACTCTATAAGTTAGAGGTTTTCATGCTCATTTTACTGATGAGGAAACTAAGCTTTGGAGAGAGGGGTTCTCCAGATATCAGCCTGGAGGCGGCAGAGCAAAGATGTAAACCCAGGGCTGGAATATGGGCCGCGCAGGTGGTGGGGAAGACGCACTTGACTTGAGCGTGATTCAGGAAGGATCCACGGCGAAGGGAAGGGAAGCCGGGAACTGGGGTCTCAGTCCCCTATTCCCGGAGGCCCGTATGCCGGGTTTAGGGGAACCTCTCCTGAGATGACACCTGGCAGCACATCTTTGTCAAGCACCTGACCAAAATCACGGTTATCTGGTTGGCGAGGTGGGAGGGGCTGGACCACCCTGATTGGTTAGTTGGAAGTCGAACCAGGTCTACGCCCAGAGGCCGGGAGGCTCCGGCGAAGAGTGGGCGGGTTTTGGAATTGAACGTCTCGTTTCATTGGTGGAAAGAAAATGAACCGGGAACTATTCGAAAGCGTGATTGGCTGTTGCTAGGAGTCCTCCGAAGAGACCTTCTGTGCCCCGGTTGCGGAAGCTGGGAGGGCTCAGGGTGAGCTCTACCTCAGAGAAGTTAGCGGCTGAAACCCAGCTAGAGGAGAAGAGGCTAGGTATCTCGTCCCAATGGCGACTGTGGAAGCTAGCGGCAGCGACGGGAAAAGGCCGGAGGTCGAGACCTCCATCACCTATTACCGGTTGGAAGAAGTGGCGAAGCGTAACTCTTCGAAGGAATTATGGCTGGTGATCCACGGTCGAGTCTACGACGTCTCTAGCTTCCTCAACGAGGTGGGGGGCCCTCGGGGGCTGCAGGAGTGAGGGGTGGTCGGATTCGGAAAGGCTAAGCGGTTATGTGTAGGAGGGGAGTGAGGCCTGGCTGAAGACGATAAGGCATACATACGAAAGGGACCACGAACACCTGAGAGGCAAACCGGGGAAGCCTTCAGTTCTGCATGCATTTCCAGCCGCCATTAAATTCTGGTACCATAAATAATAGCTTTATTGTTAATCATGCATTGAGCAATTACTGTGTGCCAAGCTAAGCTCTAGGCCGTCATTATCTCCATTTTACAGAAAGGGAAACTGAGGCTCAGAGAGGCTGAGGACTCTCAAGGTCACACACTAAGAAACTGAAAGCAGGGATTGGAACCTTTTACGAAGGGCTCCAAACATGTTCTTTCCAATATGGCTCCTGAAGTAATACCATTTTTGCTTTTCATTTTCTTGAGAAAAACCCGAGATTTTCGTTCCCCGAGCATGCTTCCCCCTCGCCCCCCCCAATATGAGTTAACCTTGAGGCTAAAAACTCATTCGTTGACCTCTTGCCATTCACTCAGGTTCTGTCATCCCCGATTTTAATTTTTCAAGCTGGATGCATTAGATCTCATAAAGTTTTCCTTAAGACCGTGGTGCAACTGTGATTTTGGTTATGGGATGGGGATGGAAGGATAAAGCATTTTAATTTTTAAAAAACTAACTTCGTTGAGCTAAAATTTACACACAACAAGCCGCGTCCATTTAAAATGTGCAGTTGCTAAGTTTTGACAAATATCTTCACCAGTGTAATCACAACCTGAGCATGTTCACCACCCTGAAAAGTTCCCTCTTGCTTCCTTGCCATCATTCTCCCACCCTCACCACCAGACAACTACTGATACACTGCCACTAAAGATTAGTTTAAGGCTTTGATTAAAAAAAAAAAAAAAAAGATTGTGTGTATCATTTTGTTCTGAGTAATAGATTAATAATTTTGTAGTTAAATCCTTAGAAACTCCTGTATAATATGAACTTGTAACTGAGATTTCTATTCTTTTTCTAGAGCAAATACACTAGTAATATGTTTCTATTTCTATTCTTTTTCTAGAGCAAATACACTAGTAATATGTTTTTGCTATTAATTTGGGGGCTGACTCATACTTCTATAAAAACTTTCAAATCTTAAATTTTGCATTAAATGACAGTGTTTCTAATAAATCCCCCCAGTGGCCAATAAGTTAACATTTTAGAATTCAGTAACTTGCATTTGTACTGTGCATGTATGAGATTTTATGCTTTTAAAAGTGCTTTATTTTCCTGCTTAAAAAAAAAAAAAAAAAAGTGCTTTCCTTGTATTTCATTTCACCCTCCAGACAGGTGAGAGAGACTTGGATAATAGTGACCCTTGTTCTAACATGGGTAAAAGGAACAGGTTCAGAGAAAATTTGGCCATACAATAGATTAGTAGCAGAGTCTGGTTTAGATAGATCCCTTGATTTAGCTACATAGCATTACTTCAGAATTCTAGTCTTAGTTATGTCGTCTGGTGTTTGTCTCACATTTCAGTTATGAGTTGTAACATGTTGAAGCATAGTTCCTAGTTGGTAGGCAATCAGTTTTTCAATTGTGGTTTCATTTTCTCATTTTTTTCTTGATTGATTCAGAATTAATACTGAACTTGGAAGGAACACTCGGTGCTTGTAGAGAACATTAAATCTCAACTGATTGTTGCTAACAAGTTTCATCACATGCTAATGTAGCCAGATATAGGAAGTTGTCTTTATTTCCTACCTGTTCTTTAGTCTCTATCCCTATTTTCTTATTCATTCCAAGCCTATTCATTCATTCATTTACCTATTCACGTATTTATTAAGTGTCTACTGTGCCCAATACTGTTCTGAGTGCTGGGGGTACAGTAGTGAATAGTCTACCATTTATGCCCTTATGGAGATTACGGTTTATGGAGGCGGACAATAAGCAGTAATGAAGTAAAATATGTATGTTAGATTGTAGTAAGTACTAAGGAGAAAAATAAAGCAGAGAAGAGGACTCTGGGATGTTGGTATATGGGATAGGGGTGGAAGGATGAAGGGTTGACATTTTAGGTAGGATGGCCAGGGATGACCCCATTAAGGGAATGATTAGAGGAAAGGCCAGAAGGAAGCTGAGGGAGCTAGCTATGTAAATATTTGAGGGAAGAGCATTCTTTTTTTTTTTTTACCGGGAGGTCCCAGGTAAACCCGGGTCCCTCCATATGGGAGACAGACACCCAACCATTTGAGCCACATCCGTCCCCCTAGCATTCTTAGCAAAGGGAGCAAGTTCAAAGGCCTTGACATAGGAGCATGTCTAGTGTGTTTGTGGAACAATGAAGGAGACCATTGTGTCTGGGGTGCAGTGGTAGACAGGTCAGCATGATTGGGGGAGTGCAGGTCATGTGGGGCTTTACAGGTGTTAGGAAGGACTTTGGCTTTTGTTCTGAGATGGAAAACCACTGGAGCAGAGGAGTGACATGATGTGACTTAATGGTTTAATAGGATCGCTGGTTGTACTGTTGAGAAGAAACTGAAGGAAAGGCAAGAGCAGAATTGAGTAGACTGGTTAGGAGGCCACTGTAGCACTTCAGGCAAGAGATAATAATGTTGGCTTGGCCTCAGATGCTTTTTCATTCATGATTTCAATAAATTAAACCAATAGCACTGATTGAAAAAATGTAAAACTAATCCGTTATGGGAAAGATAATTCAATTATATTATCAGTTGTAAATTATTTTATTTTTATTGAACAGTGAGAGTAGTAAGAAGTATAAGAGACAGGATGTGTAGTGATGGTAAGCCAGTAGGATTTAATGATGTTCTGGATTTGGGGAGTGAAAGAAAAAGGAATCAAGGATGACACCAAGGGTTTTAACCTGAGGGTCTGGAAGAATAGAGTTGTTATTAGATAAGATGGGGAAGACTTACATGTGTTGTCATCCCTCTCTTTCCAATCTGAAATCCACCTTGAGGCCCTTCCTTAGCGAGAGGTTCCTAATTTGAATATCCTGTATCTACAGGTTGCTTTTTTTTTTTTTTTAGATTAGTGAATGTGGTTGCAGTGCAATCTGGAAGTTTGAATATGATAATTTAGAATTGGTAATATAATTGAATTATCTTTCCCTTAGTAGATTAGTTTTACATTTTTTGAATCAGTGCTATTGGTTTAATTTATTGAAATCATGAATGAAAAACCCAAACCTTGCAGTAGGACATATCACTGTCTTTTCCACTATTTAGCAGTTTAGAAAAATCGCATAAAAATGGTGACAATATCTTATGACATTAACTAGAAAATATCAAAGTGCATATTTCTAAACAAAGGTAAGTATGATTTTGTGAAATTTTGTTTCAGTTAATTATATGTATTTGTGTGTATTGGATTGCAGTATAAAATTATTTTCTTATTGTGTATCACAAGTGAAGAAAGTTTGAAAGCCATTGACTTATAGTGTAAATAATCATTTCTGAAAGGAGTAATTAAGAATAACATGATATTTTAAAGCTTCATATGTGTATTTTAGTAACTGTTGGCATAAATGGGAATATTACTTTAGGACCTGCCTCACTGATGGAATGACATTTTATTCATTCAACAAATATTTGTTAAATGCTGAGCATGTCAGGTGTTGCAGTATTAGTTACTGGTGAGATATAAAAATAAACATGGTACTACCCTCTTGAAGCCACCATTCTAGGGGAGACAGCAAAACAAAACAAAGATAGACAAATGAAATAATTTAAAATATGATATACTTCCTTTTTTTTCCCTTCCTTTTCTAAGATTTATTTTATTTATCTCCCCCCTCCACCTCATTGTTTGTACTCCCTGTCTGCTCTGTGTGTCCATTTGTTGTGTGCTCTCTGTGTCTGCTTATCTTCTCTTTGGGAAGCACTCGGAACTAAACCCGGGACTTCCCATATGTAGGCAGACGCCCAAATCTTAAGCCACATCTGCTTCCCTATGATAACCTTCTTTTTTTTTTTTTTAAAGATTTATTTATCTATTCCCCACCCCCCCCATTGTTTGCAGTCACCATCTGCTCTCTGTGTCCATTTGCCGTGTGTTTTCTGTGTCTGCTCATCCTCTCTTTAGGAGGCACTGGGAACTGAACCTGGGATCTACCATGTTGGAGAGAGGCACTTAATGGCTTGAGCCACCTCAGCTGGTTTGTTGTGTCTCTCATTGTCTTTCCTCTTTGTGACTCTTTGTTGCGTCATCTTGTTATATCAGCTTGCCGCGCCTGCCCGTTGTGCCACCTCACCTTCTCCAGGAGGCAGAAGGCACCGGGAACTGAACCTGGGACTCCCATGTGGTAGGCGGAAGCCCAATCACTTGAGCCACGTCCGCTTCCCTGATATACTTTATATGAAGGAAATAAACAAGGAGTTGAGAAAGATAAATAGGAGATCCTACTTTAATAAGAGTGATCTGGAAAGCTTCTGTGAAAAATGACTTTTAATTGAGTTGAGAATGAAATAGCCTTGGGAAGAGTAGAGAAAAGAGAATTCTAATAGCTTTTGCAGAATCAAGCAAGAGTTTGGCACATTGGTGGGACTGAAAGAAGCTAATGGTTGTAGTGTATTATGAGGAAAGTGACCAAAGAGCTGAGCTGGGACCGGGACATATAAGACCTGGTAGGTAGTTTAGTTTTGATCCTAAGTGTAATAGAAAATATAATAGAAAACTGAAGAGTTTTAAAATGAGGGATGATATTGAAGAAGTTTATGTTTCAAGTAGATTCCAGGCATACCAGGGATACTGCAGGTTCCGTACTAGACTACCACAATAAAGTGAGTCTCATAAATTTGGTTTCCCAGTACATGTAAAAGTTATGTTTACACTACTATAGTCTTTACAAGAGCATTATAAAAAAAAACAATTTATACACCTTAATTTAAAACGCTAACCATCACCTGAGCCTTCAGTGAGTTGTAATCTTCTTACTGGTGAGGGTCTTGCCCTGATGTTGATGGCTGCTGATTTATGAATGTGGTCGTTACTGAAGGTTGGGGTGGCTGTGGCAAGTTCTTAGAATAAGACAGCAATGAAGTTTCAGTCTTCTTTCATGAAAGATTTCTCTTTAGCATGTAATGCTGTTTGATAGCAATTTACCCATCATAGAACTTCTTTCAGAATTGGAGTCAATCCTCTCAAATCCAGCCCCTGCTTTACCAACTAAGTTAAAATAATATTAATATTCTAAATCCTGTGTTGTCATGTCAACAGTGTTAAAAGCATCTTCACCAGGAGTAGTTTCCAGCTCTAGGAACCACTTTCTTTGCTCATCTGTAAGAAGCTATGCCTCATCTGTTAAAGTTTTATCATGAGATTTTAACAATTCAGTCACATCTTCAGACTGCACTTATAATTCTGATTCTCTTGCTGTTTCTACTACATCTGCAGTTACTTCCCCCACTGAAGTCTTGAATCTTTCCGAGTCATCCGTGAGGGTTGGAATCAACTTCTGCCAAACTCCTGATAATGGTGATATTTTGACCTATTCCCATGAATCACAAATGTTCTTAATAGCATTTAGAATGGGGAATCCTTTCCAAAAGGTTTTCAATTTACTTTCCCCAGATCCATCAGAGGAATCACTATCTGTGACAGCTATAGCTGCCATAAATAATAGACTTGAAAGTCTAAATGACTCCTTGATCCACAGGCTGCAGAATGGATGTTGTGTTAGCAGGCATGAAAACAACATTAATCTCATTGTACATTTCCATCAGATCTCTTGGGTGACCAAGTGCATTGTCAATGAGCAGTAATATTTTGAAAGGAATCTTTTTTTTCTGAGCAGTAAGTCTCAACAGTTGGCGTAAAATATTTAGTAAACCATGTTGGAAAGAGATGTGCTGTCATCCAGGCTTTATTGTCACATGTATAGAGCACAGAGTAGATTTAGCATAATTCTTAAGGGTACTAGGATTTTCAAAATGGTAAATCAGCATTGACTTCAACTTAAAGTCTCCAGGTGCATTAGCCCCTAACAAGAGAGTCAGCCTGTCCTTTGAAGCCTGGCATTGACTTCTCTTTAGCAGTGAAAGTCCTAGATTGCATCTTCTTCCAATAGAAGCCATCTTCATTAATTATCTAACTAGGTCTTTTGGATAATTTGCTGCAGCTTCTACATCAGCACTTGTTGCTTCACCTTACACTTTTATGTTATGGAGATGCTTCTTTTCTTAAAACTCATGAGCCTACCTCTCTCTGCTAGCTTCCAACTTTTCTTCTTCATCTTCCTCACTTCTCTCAGCCTTGACAGAATTGAAGAGAGTTAGGGCTTTTCTCTGGATTAGGCTTTGGTTTATGGCAATGGTTATGGCTAGTTTGATCTTCTATCCGGACCACTAAAACATTCTCTATATCAGCTGTAAGACTCCATGCTTTCTTTTTTTTTTTTAAATTTTTACCAGGGGGTCCCGGGGATTGAACACAGGTCCTTCCATATGGGAGATGGATGCCCAACCATTTGAGCCACATCCGCCCCCCATCCATGCTTTCTTAGCATTCATGTGTTAGTACTTTTTATTTCCTTTAAGAATTTTTCCTTGGCATTCACAGCTTGGCTGTTTGGTTCTGGAGGCCTGGCTTTCAGCTTATATTGACTTTCAACATTCCTTCCTCACTAAGCTTAATCATTTCTAGCTTTTGATTTAAAGTGAGATGTGTGACTCTTCCTTTCACTTGAACACTTAAAGGCCGTTGTAGGGTTATTAATTGGCTTAATTTCAATATTGTTGTATCTCAGGGAATAGGGAGGCCCGAGGAGAGGGAGAGAGATGGAAGAATGGCCCGTTGTTGAAGCAGTTAGAACACACAACATTTATATGGGTGGTTTGTGGTGCCCAAAACAATTATATTAGTAATATCAAGAATCACAGATCATCATTACAGATATAATAATAATGAAAAGGTTTGAAATTACCGGAATGTGACAGACACAAAGTGAGCACATGCTTTTGGAAAAATGCTGCTGAAAGACTTGCTCGACACAGGGTTGCCACAGACCTTCAATTTGTAGAAAAATGCAGTATCTGCAAAGCACAGTAAAACAAGGTATGCCTGTACTTGCTGAGGAGCAGAGAATAGGTTAGAGGGAAAAGCAATACACAAGGGAAGAACTCTTCCCTTTCCTTTCTCCCAATCCCAAGAATTTGTTTGAATTTTCTTACTTTTTCCATGCATATACCAAAATATGCAAATATTTACAAATATGTCCAAAACTAGAATCTTAGTAGCCCTTTTGAATCATAGTATGTATGAATTGATTTGCTTTAATAATAATAATAGCATTTATTCAGTCCTTATTCTAAGTGCTTTACATATAATTTCTCTTTTAATCCTTCCAACAACCCATTTCAGAGATTAGAAAATTGAGGAGCAGAGAAGTAACATTCACAAAGTCATAAAGTTAAGTGGCATGGTCAGTGAACTCAGGCAGTCCGACTATCTAGCCTGTGCTCTTAACCATTACACTAAGATCTGCCTCAATTTTTTTTCATGGCTCCAGAGTACAGAATTAGGTTTTGCTTATAGCCATCTTCTTTTACATTTTAGCTATAATTTGAAAAGATTGGGAATTGTTATGGAGGGAAGTTAGAGTAATTATCTTTTTTCTGGAACCCAGGTAATTTTTTCATATTTTCAATAGGTAATGCAGATATTGGTGAAAACCCTTTTTCCCATTTGCCCATTTCCACTGCCTCTTCAAGTGAACTACTGTTTTTTATCCTTCCTGAGTTTCTGTTTGCATATGCAAGCAAACGTAGTAGTCCCCCAGTCCCCCTACCCTTTTTTTTTTTTTTTAAACACAAAAGATAGCATACCGTATATATTGATCTGTGCCTTGCTTTTTTCACTTAATCGTATGTCTCAGATATCTTTCCATATTGATACCTGGGATATTTTCCTATTCTTCACTACAGCTACATAGGATTTGTTGTATGTTGTATGAACCATAATTTACGTAAGCATTTTCCTATTGATAAACATTTGGATTGTTAGCAATATTTTGCTCTTTTTCCCTAAACCAACTTTATTGTGATTTAATGTACATACAATAAAATATACAGATTTTTAAATGTGGAGTTTGAGTTTTGACAAATGTCTTACCTCTGTAATCACCATGCAATCAAGATATAGAACATTTTTACCACCTCTACTCCCAAATAACCATTGATTTGTTTTCTAACATGATAGATTGCTTTTGTCTGTTTTAAATCAGTATATGTTCCTTGTATCTAGCTTCTCTTGCGCAATATATCTGTGATATTCATCTATTTTTATCAGCAGTTCATTCCTCTATTGCTTACTGTTTTATGAATATACCAAAATTTGTTTATCCATTCACTTGCTGATTGACATTTGGATTGTTTCCTGTTTGGGGCTATTATGATTATAGCTGCTGTGAACTTTTAAGTACAAATCTTTGTGTGGACAAGTGTTTCATTCCTTTTGGGTAAGTACCTAGGAGTGAAATTACCAGGTTATATGTTTAACTTTTTAAGAAACTGCGATCTTTCCTTCATGTGGTTACATCATTTTACACTCCTGCCAGCAGTGCATGAGTGTTCCAGTTTCTCCATATCCTCATTGACACATAGCATTTGTCAGTCTTTTTACTTTTAACCTTTCTAATGGCTATATAGTAGTATTGCAATATGGTTTAAATGGGTATTTCTCTGATGACTAATGATGTTGAACATCTTTTCACGGGCTTACTAGTCATTTGTATATCTTTTGTGAATTGTCTGTTCAAGTCTTGCCCGTTTTTTAGTTGTTTGTTTTCTTATTGAGTTATAGATGTTCTTTGTCATTTCTGGATGCAAGTCCTCTATCAGATATATGTGTTGTGAATACTTTCTTCCAGTCTGTATTTTGTCTTTTCATTTTCTTAAGTGTCTTTTGATGAGAATTTTGATCAATTTCAATATATGTATTTATTAACCTGGACTTCACAATAGCCCCAGGCCTGTTATGAATTGCTGACTTTTTAAATCCTTTTCTCCATTTTTTTTTCATAACAAATGTTCATTTTTACATATCACATGAGTATTCAGGCTTTCCCCAGGTAGTCAAATTATACTGGGAGGCACTATGGCTAATGGCTAGGTGCTGGTTTTGGGGTCCAAGTGTTTGATTCAATTTTCTGCTTTACCACTTCATAGTTGTGTAACCTTGGGCAAATAAACTCATTAAAGGCTCTTTCCGAAATGGAGATAATAGTACCTGTTTCATGGGGTGGTTGTGATGATTATTTTAGATAATGCGTGTAAAAACTTGGCATGTACCTGGCATAAAGAGCTCAGCGTTAGTGATTATTTTAATTTTTATTAATACAAATTAGACTGTGTTGTTTACTGCAGCATCTTTTGAGTGCTTACTGTATGGCAGGTGCCATGAAGGATTTAAAAGTGAATTGAATACCTTGGACTGGCCAGGAGGATAAGATCTGTGCATAAATAATTGTCCTGCAAGGTGGATAGTGGTCTTGCTTAAAGAAAGACTGAGAATGAAGGCTCTGTTAAATAAAACGCTAGGATGCCTCCTGACAGCTTCAGAGTTTGACTAATAAAAACAATTCTTACTGGATTTCTCAAAAGCTGGTCAAAAGACAGTGCCATCTGATTGTTACCTAACTTGTAGAATTAACATATTTATGAAAAGAATGCCACCTTTCCTTGAATGTTTCAAGGACTAGGTTTGGGGAAGGCTAGAGATAAAATGAGGCTAAATTGAACCTCTACTACTCTGCAGGGGAGGTGCCCTGATCAACATGTCAACTTTTATTGATTTAGTTTGCCATGTGACCATGGACATACGTATGTGTTTGTGCATGCGTGTGCAGGTGTGCCTAGATTTTAGTACAGCCCAGGAATACAGCCATGAAGACAACCATGGTTCCTGTTTGTATGGAGTTTATTATCTACTGGGGGAAGAGAGACTTATAAATAATTTCATTTGTGTTAAATAAAGACCATGAAGGTGCCTAAGGAATATGAGAATCTATAGCAGTGGGACCTAAGACCCTGGGCAGTGGTGACTACCAAAATAACACCCTCTCTGAGGCGACACCCCTGCCCTACCAGGCTCATTCAAATCCCAATACCTATGGACCAGCCCCGCTCTTCACCACCCAGGTCTTTATCTTTTTTGTCCTGTGAGACTGTTTTTTAGGAAGTAGTTTTTGTCCTTTCCAAAATTTTAACCTCCATATCTTAGTTTGATGAAGTAGGTATTCTGCTGATCTATTTGACTAAAGGTCCCTCTTTTTATCACCTGTCTTCTTTTTGCAGCTTCCTCAATCTTACTTAATGTTTCTAGATTTCATTTTCCAAGTCAGGTAGAATTATTATATCCCTATTGTTACATTTATATTACATCAGTATGGAATTTCCACCCACAGAAAATTTGTGTAATTTTTTTCTAGCAAGATTTTTATTCTGTACTGTTATTTCTCACATTCCCCTCTTTTTGGCCCATCTGTCCTCTATCCTTTCCATAGAATGAGTAACCTTGAAGTATTTGCCATTAGTATTTTGTTCTCTCTTTTCTCTATTAAAATAAAATTTTCTGTCCTTTTCCCACTAGTGTTTAGTTAGTAAAATCATTGAACCTAAGAAAAAGTCAAAAGCTCTCCCCTATACCCACCATGTATTTTTTGGACAGTTGAACTGACAAAAAATCTTTCATAACAGGACATTGCAAAATTCTCTTTATCTGTAGAGTATTTCCTTAACTATTGCTTGGCTCACTGAGACAGGAATGAATAGATCAGTATCATTGTTTGATCTCTTTGACAGTTTATGATCTTGATTGTAGTATAGTTTAAGACATTGTATTTGTAATATTGTATAACTGCTTACATAATGCAAACCGAGATGAAGTCCACTAGTTTTACAACACAAAGGCTATCTAGGTCAAAAGAATCTTTTTGCAAATTCACATGACATTTAAAATCAAAGTAGGTCCTGGGAAAAGTAGGAAATATATACTATCTTATTTATTAATGATTGTCTGATAGATTTGAATAGTGTAGACAACCAATTTGGATTACTAAGGAGAAATCCATACTCCCTTGGACTTTTGTTTTGTTGTATTTCAGACAAAAAGCACATTTTCGGCTCATATTAATTTTAGGTATGTAAACCTAGCTTTATTCTTTTTTTATTAAAAATTTTTTTTTTTTTTAAGAAGCTTTTGATTACATAAATGTTACATAAAAAATATAGGGGATTTCCATATGCCCCATCCCCTCCCCCTCCCATACTTTCCCACATTAACAAGATCATTCATTAGTGTGGTACATTTGTTACAATTCATGAACACATATTGAAGCATTGCTACTAACCGTGCACTATAGTTTACATTATAGTTTACTCTCTGTTCAGCACAATTTTGTAGGCTATGACAAAATATATAATGGCCTGTAGCTGTCATTGCAATGTCATGCAGGACATGGAATTCCAGTGTCCCGAAAATGCCCCCATATTACACCTATTCTTTCCTCTTCCTCCCCTCAGAACCAATTGTGGCCACTGCCTTTATATCAGTGATAAAAGTTCTTCCATTGCTAGAATATTAACATTAATAAATATATAATAGAATAATAATAAGTCTACTTTAGTCCATTGTTCATTCCCTAATCCTGAGGATTTTGGGATCGTGATGCCCACTCTGTTTATAATTGAGAGGGGGCTTAGATCCTATGGGGCAGATGGACAGAACTGTCTTGCTTGCAGTTGCAGACACTCTCTGTTCCTTGGGATGGGCGTTGTCCATCATCATCTTCTTGTTAGTTTTCCTGGGTGAGTACAATGAACTGGACAGTAGGTGTTGCAATTCTGCCTAGCTTTACTCTTTTTTTAAAGATATATTTTATTTATTTCTCCCCAATCCCTTGTTGTTTGCATTAGCCATATCTATTTGTTGTGTGCTGGTCTTCTTTTTAGAAGGCACTGGGAACCGAATGTGGAACCTCCTATGTGGAAGGGAGGCACCCAGTCGCCTGAGCCACCTCCACTTCCTGCTTTATTGTGTTTCTCATTATGTTTTTCCTCCTTGTGTCTCTCATTACATCGTCTTGTCAGTCAGCTTGCTGTCTTACTTGTCCTTTCTAGGAGGCACAAGGATCTGAACCCTGGACCTCCCATGTGGTAGACGGGAGCTGAAATCGCCTGAGCCACATCTGCTTTGCTGGCTTTATTCTTGATAACAACTGAGAAGGATCAAAAAAATTTTTAAAGTATGTAATAGGTAGGATACAAAAAAAATTCTTGGAGATTCCTCTCCTTGTTTATGAATCTGGGCCATGAATATTAGTCTCATGGATAGCTACATGTATCTGAAAAGGGAAATTCTGAGTAAGTTAACTTTAAAATTAACTTTAAAAAAAAAATGTTGAGGGAGCGGATGTGGCTCAAGTGGTTGAGCGCCTGCTTCCCACATGGGGTCCTGGGTTCGTCCCCTGTGCCTCCTAAAAACAAAAACAAAAATAAACAACAAGCCAGCAAAGGGATAAACCAACTCAGGGAGCTGATGTGGCTCAATGGTTGAGTGCCAGCTTCCCACATATGAGGTCCGGGTTTCAATCACCAGGCCCAGTCCCTTAAAAAAAAAAGTTGAGCCTACTGCAAAGAAGTACTTAAATACATTTTAATTTAAGAAACTAAGGTTTCTTTTTGACTGTTTTATCTGTTAGCAATTGAGAGCCCTTTCCTTTTTTCTGTACTTTAAAATGAATAAGAAAACATCCCTTCTTTTGTCAGTTTCATTTTTCTGAGTTCTACCATAAAAATTACAGGGGTGTTTGTCTTTTTTTTTTTTTTTTTTTTTTAACTACTGCTTTACTGACATTGTGAAGCTATTTGTATGTCCATCATAAAGTGTTAGGTGAAAATTTATTAATTTATTACCTGTATCATTGAAGAATAAACTTTTCTTCCAAACAGTAACTAATTAAAACTTTGTTGGCTACTGATTATACTATAAGCTTTTTCTCCCCTGGTTTTATCATCTGATCAATGTTTTGTTGGCTTCTATCTACATACGCAATGTATAGGTGTTTTGGTTTCCATATGAAATTCTCTCAAGGACAGTTTCATAGATTCATATAATTGTGCAGTTGCAAGTATCTAAGTTAAGTTACCTCATGCTACAGATGAAAAAACGTGCTCAAAGAGGTTTGGTGATTTCCCCACAGTCATGTAATTAACTAGTTGGAGGCAAGAATCTTTCTTGAACTCAGGGTTCCTTAATTTCATTCTAGTTATTTTTCTTCTGTACTAGGGGTTCTCAAACTCGAGTGTGCATCAGAATCTTGGAGGACTTGTTAAAAATAGGGTTTTCTGGAACCCGTTCTCAGAATTTTTTATTCAGTAAGTCTGGAGTAGCACCTAGGAATTTGCATTTCTAACATGTTCCCAGGTGGTGCCAGTGTTGCTGGTCCACACATTGAGAACCACTGTTCTTCACCTTATCAAATGACAGACCTTTAAAGCAATGCTTTTCACCTCTGCCGATGTCTCAAAATCACTTGTGAAGCTTGTAAATAAAATCACCCTCAGGATATGGTGTGTGTGTTTGTGTGTGTGTGTGTGTGTGTGTGTGAGAGAGAGAGAGAGACCTGGCCATGTATCTTAAAAAAAAAAAAAAAAAAAAAAAAATTTTGCAGATGATTATGATTCCCTAAATAAATGGAAAGAGATAATATATTCATGGATTGGAAGACACAGTATTGTTAAGGTGTTAAATCTCCCCAAGTTAATCTATAGAGTTAACCCAATGCTAAATCAAATTCCCTGCGGGCTTTTTTTTTTTGAGATGCCGGGACTGAGATTGAACTTGGGACCTCGTATGTGGGAGGCCGGCACTCAGCCACTGAGCACATCAGCTCCCCTGTGTTGGTTCCCTTCTCTGTTTGCTCGTTTTCTTTAGGAGGCACTGGGAACTGAACCCAAGACCTCCTGTGTGGGAGGCAGGCGCTCAACTTCTTGAGCCACATCCGCTCCCTTTTTTTTTTTTTTTTGGTAGAAATTGACAAGGTGATTCCAATCTGTATATGGAAATACAAAGAAACTAGAATAACCTAAAAAATTTTGAGAAAAAAACATAGTTGGGGGAAACGGATGTGGCTCAAGAGGTTCGGCGTCCGTCTACCATATGGAGAGACCGGGGTTCGATCCCTGATACCTCCTGGTAAAAAAAAAAAAAAACAAAAAACATAGTTGGAGGACGTTTTGCACTGACTGATTTCAAGATTTGCTGTAAACGACAGTAACCAAAATGGTGTAAGGTTAGACCTGTTAGTTGATCAGAAATAGGCCCTTACATATTGTCAATTGCTCTTTTAGAAAGGTGACAAGATAACTAGAGAAAAAGGCAACCTTTTAAACCAGTTTTGCTAGAAAAACTGGAGATCAGTAGGGAAATAAATGAATTTTCATCTTCACCTTGCACCGCAAACAAAAAATAATCCAAAATGTGTCACAGACATAAATGTAAAAGTTAAAACTATAAAAATTTCTAGAAAAGAAAAAAAGAAGCTTTTTGCGACCTTGGAGTAGACAAAGGTTTCTTATAGAGGATATAAAAAACAGTAACCATGAAAGGAAAAAAAAAAAGAAAATGGATGTTATTGATATTAAGAACTTATGCTGTTCAAATATTATCTTTAAGAAAGTGAAAAGGCAAACCACAGACACAGGAGGAAAGAACTCCCCCAGCATATTGTGACTCAGTGGGTATGGGATGGGGCTGGGCCCAGTACTTAATAATTACCTAAAAAGTTTCCTTTAAAAAAAAAAAAATTTATTGCTCTGCCAAGTTTCAGAACAGCTATCAAAGGGCTAAAATAGTAATGTGGCTACAATTTTTAAAAACTAGTTTTACATAAAAATATTTGGGGAAAAAGTCATTTAAATGTTTTTCTTAGAGTGAAAAAGTCTGGATGTGGGATTGGTAAGGGGTTGCTACCCACTGTCAGCAGGAGCGTAAAAATCTTTTAGATCATGATTCAGGCACATGAATCGACAAATAGAGCAATGGAATCAGAATAGAGTTTAAAAGTTTTTTTAAAAAAGGACTTATGTATCCGAACTTAGTATATGATAAAGGTGGCATTTCAAATTAGTGAAGAAAAAATATATTCATCAGTAAATTGGATACATTTGTCTACCTCTTCCTCATCCCATTTACAAAAGTAAATTCCAGATGGAGAAGAGCTTTTCCCTTTCCTGATTTCCCAAGTCTTCAAAATTTCAAGCAGGAAAGGAATCCCCAACATAGTTACCATCTATCTTCTACAGGTTTTTTTTTTTTTTTTTTTTTTTTTGAGGTATCAGGGCCGGGGATTGAACCCTGGACCTTGTATGTGGGAAGCTGGCGCTCAACCACTGAACCACATGGGCAACCCTGAGTTGGTTTTTTCATTTGTTTGCTTGTTTGTTTTCAGGAGGCATGGGGGACGAACTTGGGACCTCCCATGTGGGAAGCAGGTGCTCAACTGCTTGAGCTACATCTGCTTTTTAGTTTTGCTAAGAAGATAATTATTGTAGACTAGATAGTGGTGATCCTGCATTTAAACATCCCCCTTTCCAACACGAGATGCGGTATATTCTAATTTTAAAATTTGACCCCAGCATGTTCTAATTTTTTTGCATTAGGTCAAAGATAGACCTAATGATAGAGAGGTAGATAGGTAGATAGAGCAATGGAATTGGAAGTTGAACTTTTGTCTCTGAATTGCCACAATAAACTTTTTGAGATAAAGGTGAATAAATCCTTTTGTTTCTAGGAACACATTGCAAGCTTGGAAGCATGTTAAGAGCATTAAATGACAGTTGCCACCTACAGGGCAAATATTGAGTAATAAGAACATCTCTGGGTGTGTCTCAAGCCTTTACTTTGGCTTCTTGTTGAGTTGAGCATGTTCTCACACAATCTATCACTTCCACTGGAGCATTGTTTTATCCATATGGAGTTGAGAATAGGAAGATTTCAACTTCTTCTGACATTGGCACCTGCTTTTTTCTGTTGACTCTAAATATAAATAAAATATTTAAGAAGAAAAGAAATTTCTGATAGAAACTAACTGTTCAGTAATGCCCCATTAGCTTCTGTCATTAGGAAATTAAGAATGTTATTTTAGTTAATTTTTCAGATAACTGAAGCTTAAGTCTCTGAAGAGCAGAAGTTCTTAACATTGGTAAATTTGATTTATCACTTTTTTCTTTTATGGTTATTGTTTTTTTGTATCACCTCTGTTTTAGTTTCTTCGTTGCTAGAAAGCAGGTTGGCTTAAGCAATGGGAATTTGCTAAAATTTTGAGGCTAAAAGAAAGTCCAGATCAAGGCGTCAAGGCCATGCTTTGTCCCTGAAGACTGGTGTTCTGGGGTTAGCTGTGATCCTTGGCTCCTCTGTCACATAGCAAGGCATATAGCGGCATTTCTTGGTCTCTCTCTTTTCTTCCAGGTACTGTTGTTGATGTCCAGCCTCTTGCGACCTGTGGCTTTCTTTCTCTGTCTGAATTTTACTCCTCTTATAAAGGACTCCAGTAATACGATTAAGACCTACCTAAGGGTGGACCATACCCTTTTTTTTTTTTAAGAAGGTACTGGGGATTGAACCCGAGACATACCTTCTTAACTGAAGTCACCTCATCAAAAGGTCCTACTTATAGTGGGTTCACACCCACAGGAATGGATTAAATATAAAAACATGCTTTTCTGGGGGTATATATAGGTTCAAATCATCCCACCAGCTTTTTATTTTCTACAACCTTAGAAGAAGAGTTGATATTTTGCCCCTCTAAGCTGTGCCCTGGATTTTATTTATTTATTTATTTAATTAATTTTATTTTACCAGGAGGTCCCAGGGATCAAACCCAGGTTCCTCCCTATGGGAGACGGACGCCGAACCATTTGAGCCACATCAGCCCCCCTATGTGCCCTGGATTATATCGCTTTCTACCTGAGACCAAACCCCATGGACTCTTCTGTACTTACTTCCTTCCATCAAATTGTTCTTTGTCATCAGATTTGAATGGGTCTCTCTGACTTGAAAATAGTATCCCTTAATCCAATACCTCTTCTTCCTCCTATTCTTTCAGCTGTTTACCTTCTCCTAGTTTTGCTGCACTTTTGCTTCTTTTTCCATCTCAGAGCCCTGTAGTAAGGCTAGCATCCTTATGATTTTATTGTAACTATAGTCTTTTTTTTTTTTTTTTGGTAACTATAGTCTTAAGAGAGTTGACCTCCTTGTCAACATAGTGACTTTTTCTTTGCCTTCATCCTCCTCGACCTCTCTGCATCATTTGGCAGTCTTTTCAAAGTGGCCTGCTGTGTCTCATTTTTTTAAAATAATAACTTTACTGAGATGATTCACATACCACAAAATTTACCCTTTAAAGTGTACAATTCGGGGGTTTCACTGTTTTCACAAGATTGTATAACTATCACCACTGTCTAATTTCAGAATATTTTCATCACCACAGAAAGAAACCACTTATCTACTAGCAATCACTCTCCATTTCCCCCCAACTCACTCAACCCTACTCAAGCACTAATCTTTTTTTGTCTCTGTGGATTTGCCTATTCTGGACATTTTGTATAAATGAAATTATTGCAATATGTGGCATTTTGTAAGTGGCTTCTTTCACTTGGCATAATATTTTCAGAGCTCATCCATATTGTAGCATGTATGTACTTTATTTTGTTTTTTTAAAGATTTTGTTTATTCCCCACCCCCACCCCCCCAGCTGCTTGTGCTTGCTGTCTGCTCTCTGTGTCCACTCACGTGCTCTTCTGTGTCTGCTTGTCTTCTCATCTCGTCTTCACTTTAGGAGGCACCGGGAACAGATCCTGGGACCTTCCGATGTGGGAGAGAGGCATTTAATTGCTTGGGCCACCTCAGCTCCCTGGTTTGTTGTGTCTCTCATTGTCTTTTTTCCTCTGTGTCTCTTTTTTGCGTCATCATGTTGTGTCAGCTCTCTGTGCGGGCCGCCAGCTCTCCAGGCAGTCCCACTTTTGCCTTCACCAGGAGGCCCCAGGAATCGAACCCGGGACCTCCCATATTGTAGAGGAGCCCAATCGCTTGAGCCATATCTGCTTCAGGTACTTTATTTTTATTACCAAAAAATATTCCATTGCATGGATATACTACATTTTATTTATCCATTCAACAGTTGATGGAATTTGGGTTGTTTCCACTTTGGGGCTATTATGAATAATGCTGCTATGAGCATTTGTGAACAGGTTTTTGTGTGGACTTATGTTTTCACTTCTCTTGGGGACATACCTAGGAGTGGGATTGCTGGGTAATATAGAAACTCCATGTTTAACTTTTTGAAGAACTGCCAAACTTTTCCACAGCAGCTGTACTATTTTACCTTCCTATCATAAATGTGCAAGGATTCCAGTTTCTTCACACATTTGCCACGATTTATTTTCCGTTTTTTTGTTTGTTGGTTGGTTTTGTTTTGTTTTGCTTTAATTCTAACCATCCTAGTGAGTGTGAAGTAGTATTATATTATGGTTTTTTTTTTTTAAGATTTTATTTATTTATTCATTTATCCCCCCCTTGCTGCTTGTGCTCGCTGGGTCAGCTAACCACGCCGTGTGGGTGGGCTTGCCTTCACCAGGAGGCCCCGGGAACCGATCCCGGGGCCTCCCATATGGTAAACGGGAGCCCTACTGATTGAGCCACAGCCACTGCCCTCCATTGTATTTATATACCACCTTTTGTTTATCCATTCATTAATTGATGGACACTTGGGTAGTTTTTGTCTTTTGGCAATAGTAAATAACACCGCTATGAACATCAGTGTGCAAATGTCTGTTCGCATCATAGTTTTCAGTTCTTCTGGATATATTCCTAGTAGAGGGATTGCTGGATTATATGGCAGTTCTATAATTAGCTTTTTTTGGGAGATTTTTGATGACTGATTCAATCTCTTGTGACTGGTTTGTTGAGGTTTTGTATTTCTTCTACAGTTAGTGTAGGTTGTTTGTTTCTAGGAATTTGCCCATTTCATCTAAGTTGTCCAGTTTGTTGGCATACAGTTTCTCATAATATCTTCTTATGATCCTTTTTAATTTTGTGGGGATAGTAGTAATGTTTGTCCCCACTCCCCCCACCCCTGCCATTTCTGATGTATTTACATCTTTTCTCTTTTTTTCTTTGTTGGTTTAGCTAAGGGTTTGTCAATTTTATTGATCTTCTCAAAGAACCAGCTTTTGGTTTTGTTAATTTTCTCTATTATTTTTTTGTTCTCAATTTCATTTATTTCTGCTTCTAATATTTATTATTTCTTTTCTTTCTGCTTTTCTTTGGGATTAGTTTGCTGTTCTTTTTGTAATTCTTTTGTAGTTCCTCCAGGTGTGCTCTTTTTTCCTTTTTTAATTTAGGTGTTTAGGGCTATAAATTTCCCTCTCAGTTACTGCCTTTGCTGCATCCTTATGTTTTATTTTATTTTTTTAAGATTTATTGATTTATTTATTTCTTCCTCCCCACTCCCCTGTTGTTTTGTTCTCACTGTCTGCTCTCTGTGTCCATTTGCTGTGTGTTCTGTGTCTACTTATCTTCTCTTTAGGCAGCACTGGGAACCGATCCTGGGACCTTCTGGAGTGGGAGAAAGGCGCTCAATCTCTTGCACCACCTCAGCATCCTGGTCTGCTGCGTCTCTTATCGTCTCTCCTCTGTGTCTCTTTTTTGTTGTTGTTGTATCATCTTGCTGCGTCAGCTGCTTGAGCCAGCACTCCTGTGTGGGCCAACTCTCTGCTTGGGCCAGCTCATCACACGGGCCAGCTTGCCTTCACCAGGAGGCCCCAGGAATCAAGCCCTGGATCTCCTATATGGTAGACAGGAGCCCAGTCGCTTGAGCCACATCTGCTTCCCTATCCCATATGTATGTTTGTTTTTTTAAAACAATGTATTGAAGTATATCATTCATACATGAACATACCTAAACTATAAGTGTTCAGTAAACATTGTGAACTTACAAAACAAACATGTATAACATCATACAGGGCTCCCACACATCACCCCACCACAAATATTTTGCCATACGTTTTAATATGTTGTATTCTTGTTTTCATTCGTCTCAAGATATTTACTGATTTCTCTTAACAGTTTCTTCTTTGATCCACTGATTGTTTAGGAGTGTGTTGTTTAGCCTCCACACATTTGTGAATTTACCCCTTTCACGCTTATTATTGATGGCTCTTTTTTTTTTTTTTACCCATTATGTCAGCCTGTGTCTTTTGATAGGGGTGTTCAATCCCATTAACATTCATTGTTATTACTGTAAAAATATTACTTACTTTGGCCCTTTTTTTTTTTTTTTTTTTTTTTTTCATGTTTTCTTTTTATTCTTTAGTCTTATTTTTTTTTTGTTTTAGCCCTTTTACTTTTTGGCTTACATATTATATATCTTTTTTTCCCCTTTTCTCTTTTTACCCTTTTAGCTACTCTTTCTGATCATCTTCATTTGTACTTTCAACCTGCAGAAATCTCTTTACTATTCTTGTAGGGTCAGCCTCTTGTTAATGAACTCTCTTAGTTTCTATTTATCTGTGGCTATTTTAAACTCTTCCTCTTTTTTTTTTCTTTTAATGTACCAGTGCTGGGGATTGAACCCAGGACCTCATATGTGGTAAGCTGGTCCTCAACCACTGAACCACATTGGATCTCCTGAATTAGTTTTTTCATTTGTATCCTTTTGTTGTTGTTGTTGTTTGTTTGTTTTTAGGAGGCACTGGGGACTGAACCTGGGACCTCCCATGTGAGAAGCAGGTATTCAACTGCTTGGGCCATATCCCCTTCCTCCTCATTTTTGAAGGGCAGTTTTGCTGGATAGAGAATTCTTGGCTAGCAGTTTTTCTCTTTCAGTGTCTTAAATATAACATACCACTGCCTTCTCGCTTCCATGGTTTCAGATGAAAAATCCACATTAAGTCTTATTGACTGTCCCTTGTATGTGATGGATCACTTTTCTTTTACTGCTTTCAGAATTCTTTTTTTTTTTTTTTTAATAGCAAGAGGTTTATTAGATTCTCTCACCTGAACTTGGGGATGAACAAGTCCAAGTTCCACAGGTAGGCTGAAAACCAGGGGGTTTTTTTTGTTTGTTTGTTTGTTTTTACATTTCTCAATTAAATGTAATGGATACATGTACATTTTTTTTTTAATCAAACAATATATTACACAATATATTTGGTTCATAGTAATGCATTCATACAGTATTTGTCCTTTTGTGTCTGGCTTGCTTCACTCAACATAATGTCCTCCAGGTTCATCCATGTTGCCATATGCTTTATGACTTCATTTCTTCTTACAGCTGCCAGAATTCTGTCTTTTCTTTGACATTTGACATTCTGATTAGTATGGGTCTCAGAATAGGTCTGTTTGGATTTAATCTGTTTGGAGTACATTGTACTTCTTGCTTTTCATAAGAGTTGGGAAATTTTTTGGCCCTTATTTCCTGAACTATTCTTTCTGCCCCTTTTCCCTTCTCTTCTCCTTCTGGAACATCCATGATGTGTATGTTTGTGTGCTTCATGCTATCATTCAATTCCCTGAGACCCTTCTCAAATTTTTCCATTCTGTTCTTTATTTTCAATTTCAGATATCCTGTCTTCTAAGTCACTGATCCTTTCTTCTGCCAGTTCAGATCTGCTGTTGACTGCCTCTAATGTATTTTTACTGTCCATCCATTTTCTTTCATTCCCATATGTTCTGTTATTCTTCTGTGCAAGCTTTCAAATTTTTCTTTATGCTTACCCAATGTTGTCTTTTATTTTAAAGATTTATTTTATTTATTTCTTCTTCCTCCTTGTTGTTTGCGTTCACTGTCTGCTCTCTGTGTCTGTTTGTTGTGTGCTTATCTTCTTGTTGTGTGCTCATCAGGAGACCCTGGGAACTGAACCTGGGACTTCCCATGTGGGAGGGAGGCGCCCAATTGCTTGAGCCTCCTCCGCTCCCACTTGTGTCTCTCATTTTATTTCCTCATTGTGTCTCTTCATTGTGTCATCTCGTTGCATCAGCTCGCCACACCAGCCCATTGCATCAGTTCGCTCTCTTGCTTGTCTTCTTTAGGAAGCACAGGGAACCGAACCCAGGACCTTCCATGTGGTAAGTAGGTGCCCAACTGCTTGAGCCACATCCACTTCCCCCCTAGTGTCTCATTAATATCCTTTATCTCTTTATCCATATTTTCCTTTATCTCCTTGAATTGATTTAGGAGGTTTTTTTTTGAACACCACTGATTAGTTGTTTCAAATTAAATCCTGTGTCTCATCTTACAGTTTGTTCCTTTAAATGGGCCATATCTTCCTGTTTCTTAGTATGGCTTGTAATTTTTTGCTGGTAGGCATCTGATTATGATGGTGAGTTTACTCTGATGGTCTATTTCTCTCTCTTGCCTAGGGTTTATTGTTGATCGGTTTTGTGTAATGGCTTGTCTTTGATTCTTGGTTCAAGTTATTCTAGATCTTTAAATTTACCCATGTTTAGCTGATCATAACAGGGTGAGGGACCCACTAATGGGGTACAGACCAGTTCCAAAGTGCCCTGGGGATAGGGACAGGAAAGACTCCGAAAAACCCCTTTTTTTCCTACTTCGAGTTCCTGGGGGTACTCTTTCTTGGCCTGCCAACAAATGGTGCTCTTTGATAAACTTTTTCCCTGCAGCCCTAGAGGGGAGTGTGTTTTCTTCAATCTCCACCATGTGGTATAGAAACATTGTCTGCAGGAATTCCCTTCCTGGCCAACTAGAGCAGCGATTCAGAGTCAGGCAAACTCCCTTATCAGAAGCCATGCCCTGCCTTTGCCTGTGCCCTCCCTTTTCCCAGGGAGGAAAACCTCTGCTCCGCTCTGCATCAGAGGCAGCCAGTCCCAGGGGAGCACCAAAGCTGCTTGCCTTGAGGGTAGGGGCAATTCCCTCACAGTTTTTGCTTTAGCTTCTCCGTCTCCCAATCCTGTTTCATTCTGCACTTCCCTTGGCTGCAGATCCCTAGAACAGTTGTTTCAGACAGTTTTTGCCTTTCCTCTTGCTGTTTTTTTTTTTCCCCAAAGAGAGGTGAACCCTGCCTGTCTGTATACCACCATCTTCCAAGTTGATTCCATTCCCTGTTAATTTGATGATTGTATTTTCTATTTCTTCAGAGAAGGTTGTTGGAATTTTGCTTGGATTGAGGTTGCAAATGTAGCAGAACTGACATCTCTACAGTAGTTTTCCAATCTATGATCACTGAATGTCCCTCCATTTATTTAGGTCTTTTTTCATTTTTTCTAGCAGTGTTTTGTAATTTTCTGTGTACAAGGCCTATACATTCTTGGTTAAATTTTTACTTAAATATTTGATCCTTTTAGTTGCTTTTATAATGGAATTATTTTCTTGATTTCCTCTTCAGATTGTTCACTGCTAGTGTACAGAAACACTACTGATTGCAGAAGTTATACTGTGTTCTTCCCATTGCATGCTATCAGGCGGCATACAATGCTGATTTGTTCTATTAATCATGGTTGTAATTTTCATCACTTAAGATGATGTCTGCCAGGGTTTCCCGCTAAAAAGTTAATTTTCCCCCTTTGTAATTAATAACTATTTTATTGAGAGGAGTAGCCATTGATGTTTGTATCTTAATAATTACTATTATGGCTGTCAAATGGTGGTGGTTTGAGGAGCTGATGTCACTCAAGCGTTAAGCACCTGATTCCCACATGGGAGGACCCAGGTTTGGGCCCTCATGCCTTCTAAAAGTAAAAAAAAAAAAAAACAACAAAAAATCCAACTCAGGGGAGCCAATGTGGCTTAGTGTTTGAGTGTCAGCTTTCCACATATGAGGTCCTGGGCTCATTCCCTGGCCCTAGTGCCATTTAAAAAAAAAACTGGTGATTTTCTACTTGAATCAATATTTGTGCATCCATATTCTTAGCAACATTATTCATAATAGCCTAAAGGTAGAAGCAACTCAACTGTCCATGAACAGATAAATGGGTAAATAAAACGTGGTAAATACATATAATGGAATATTATTCAGCTGTAAAAATGAAGTTCTGATACATGCTATAACATAGATGGACCTTGAAGACATCATGTTGAGTAAAATAAGCCAGAAACCAAAAGACAAATACCATATGTCTCACTGATATGATATAATTAGAGTAAACAAATTCAGAGTTAGGAACTAGAATACGGGTTACTTAGGGCTAGGGTGGGAATAGGGAATGGGGAGCTAATGTTTGGGGTGATGGAAACTTTGGTATGAATTGTGGGATGGTAGCACATTATTGTGAATTAATTATAACACTGAATTCTATACTTGAAAGTGATTAAAATGAGAAGTTTTGAGTTGTATATATGTTACCACAATAAAAAGATTTTTTAAAACGGTGATTTTCTAATTTCGTCATTCTATATTTATTAGTTGCCTTTCTGTTATAAAGAGGAGCTTTCTCTTCTCCCTACTTATTTTTGTTTATAGCACTGTGGGCTCATGGATTCCTATTTTATTCAATGGATTATAGTCACTCACTATCATTGTTTTTACTCAAATTGTCCCAGATTTGTTCTTTTTAAGCTGGATTCTATGTCCTTTTAACATATCCCCATCATTCTTTGAGCACTTCTTGCTTTCTGACACAATAAAATGTTCCAGACTTATCTTGTACTCTCCGTGATTGTATTAGTCAGCCAAAGGGGTGCTGATGCAAAATACCAGAAATGGTTGGTTTTCATAAAGGGTATTTATTTGGGGTAGAAGCTTACAGTTACCAGGCCATAAAGCGTAAGTTACTTCCTTCATCAAAGTCTAAGGACACGTGTTGGAGGAAGATGGCTGCCGATGTCTGCCAGGGTTCAGGCTTCCTGGGTTCCTCTCTTCCCAGGGCTTGCCTCTCTCCGGGCTCAGGCTTGCTTCTCTCCACAAGGCCAGCTGTAGACTGTCAGGCGAACAGCTGGTCTCTTTTCCCGGGGCCTTCTCTCCTTCCTCACAACCAAGCTCCTCTGTGTGCTTACTTCCCCGGACTCCAGAATTAAAACTCCAAACTCCCTTCCCTGCGTTGCGGTTTCTTTGTAAGTCCCACGTCCTACTGATGTGGCCCAATCAAAGCCTTATTCATTATTTAATCAAGTAAAAGTAAAACCTCTGAATCCAAAACACTCTAATATGCCCAAAGGAAAAGACCAGTTTACAAACATAATCCAATATTACTTTTTGGAATTTATCAATAATATCAAACTGCTACACTGCTCTAGCCTTGAAATTAGCCATTTTTCCAAAGAGCTTTGGTTCCTTTTATTGGGGAATGCTATTTAGGAACCACATTCTGGGCACCAGGTGTGTTTATTGGCACTGGGATGTTGCTGTTCCCAGGTCTTTTCCCAGATCAAAGGAATATATGTATCTATATATGCTTGTATATATACACACATTTGCATCTATATTTATTTCTAAATCTATCTTTGTATGCTGAAAACCATGAATCCACACCAATTCCAGCAATTCCAGTCCAACACTATAAGGTTCATTCTAGCTCTTTGTCTTTCCAGATTTTTACTTCCCTTCTCTAGCTGAGACACCTAGCTCCCACCATGCTTAATACATTTACTTATTTACTCAACTTCCCTGTATGTAGACAGTCTTCTGACACCCACGAGTACACTCAGGGACCCTTCTTGTGGAGCTTCTGACTCCGAGGCTGCCTTCCCATCTTGCTCCAACCATTCTCACCAACAATGAATAAGCGTTCCTATCTGTCCACATCTTCTCCAACATTTGTAGTTTTCTGTTTTTTTAATAGGGGCCATTCTGATAGGTGTGAAATGATATCTCATTGCATTTCCCTAATTGCTCGTCATGTTGAATATTTTTTCTTTTCTTTTTTTCCACTTGTATTTCTTCTTTGAACAAATGTCTATGCAAGTATTTTGCCCATTTTTTAATCGGGTTTGTCTTTTTGTTGAGTTGTGGAATCTCTTTATATATCTTATTGATATATCTTATTGATATATCTTATATATCTTATTGATAAACCCTTATCAATATGTCGTTTCCAAATTTTTTCTCCCATTGAGTCAGCTGCCTTTTCACCCTTTTGACAAAGTCCTTTGAGGTGCAAAAGTGTTTAATTTTGAGGAGGTCCCATTTATATATTTTTTCTTTTGTTGCTTGTACTTTGGGTATAAGGTCCAAGAAACCACCACCTACCACAAGATCTTGAAGATATACCCCTACATATTCTTCTAGCACTTTTATGGTCCTGTCTTTTATATTTAGGCCTTTGATCCAGTTTGAGTTGATTCTTGTATAGGGAATGAGATAGGGTCCTCTTTCATTCTTTTGGTTACAGATACCCAGTTCTTCTAGCACCATTTGTTGAAGAGACTGTTTTGTCCTGGTAACATGGACTTTGTAGGTTTGTCAAAAACTGGTTGGCCATAGAGGTGAGGATCTATTTCTGGACTCTCAATTCTATTCCACTGATCAATGTGTCTATCTTTATGCCAGTACCATGCTGTTTTGACCACTGTAGCTTTGTGATATGTTTATAATATGCTCAGCATCATTAGTTATTATGAAAATGAAAATCAAATTCAGAGTGAGATACCATCTCACACCTGTTAGGATGGCTAGAATAAAAAAGGACAATAACAAGTGTTGCTGAGGGTGTGGGAAATTGGAGCCCTCATACATTGCTGGTTCAAATGTAAAATGGTGCAGCTGTTGTGGAAAACATTTGGCAGTTCTTCTAAGAGTTCTTATGACCCAGCAATTCCACTCCTAGGTATAAACCCAAGAGAATTGAAAATATATGTCTACACAAAAATTTGTACATGAGTGTTCACAGCAGCATTATTCATAATAACTCAAAATTGGAAACTATCTAAATATCTATCAACTGACAAATGGATAAACAAAATATAGTGCATCCATTATAATGGAAAATATTCAGCAATTAAAAAAGTTTTTATCTTCTTTGTTTAATCAAGATTTCCAAGAAGAGGAGCAAATTGGTTCTAAATACAAATAATTCCATTAAAAGTAGAAAAGGGAAACGAGGGAAAGGGGAGGAGAATATAACTTACATTGTTTTGTTTTTCAGAGAGTCCTTTGTTAAGTTCAGGATCTTTTTCTTGTAGCATCCCGGTGGAGAAGAAGTTCTGCTGGAACAAGCTGGTGTAGATGCAAGTGAAAGCTTTGAAGATGTAGGCCACTCCTCTGATGCCAGAGAAATGCTTAAGCAGTACTATATTGGTGATGTCCATCCGGTAAGGATCTACTGAGCTTGGAGCTCTTATGGAGAGGAAACTACTAACCAGCCACGGAACAGGATGGACGAATGAATTATTAAAAAGAAACCCATTCAACCCAGCCTTATTTACATCTAGCCTCACTATGCTAATACATAGCTTCTTGTTTGCAAAGTAGCATACATAGTATCTCTGAAAAGCTAAGGAAATTGATTTTGGATTGCTAATTAATTAATTTTCATAATGCAGTGAATAATATCTCTACCTAAAGTAGTGTTTTGGTGGGTAACTACCCTTTGGAGCAATGACTTTTGAAGCCATACATACATGGCATTCTAACAAAGAACCCTGATAAACTCAGAAGTGGGGTCAACAGCACTGAAGTCTCTCAGTACTACCCAGAATGTAGTCTTATGTTCCAAGTTTAGATTCAAGCTCGTAGTGATAGTTCATTTGGATGTACTTTACAATATTATTTGTTTTCTTTTTAACAGAGTGACATTAAAACTGAAAGTGGTAGCAAGGTAAGAAATTATCGGTTTATCTTGTGTTTCAAATATTTATGTTTCTGTTCACGCACACATAATTGATTTTTTAAATACTATTTTAACATGAGAAGTGTTGGCTTTTTCCCAAACATTTATATTATTTTTTAGGAATTTGGACTCATTACCATCTCAGGAGAAAAGAATAGCTGAGTGTTGGACAGTAGGAAACATTTTATTAATGCTTCCTCATGTTAAAAAAAAACAAAAAAAGTTAAACCCCCAAACTATACATTGTATGGTTTTGAAAGAAATTAGTCTATGGGTTCAATTGTAGAAAAGTATCTCTTACATTATACAGAACAGGTAATAATAATTCTGTGTTGGGAAAAGAATCGGTAAGTTGATTTTCTCTTACAACTTTTTTCCTTTATCTTTACTACTGAAGGAGTTGAAGACTGAAATAATTGACTTGACTAAAGCAGCCTTTCTAGCCCTGTTTCCCAAATTTAATTCTTTTATACTTAGGTTCAAATTGGTTCACACTTTTCCCATTTACTTTGTGATACAAAAAAAAAAAAAAAGATTAAGCATTTGAAAACGTTAATGTGTACTGCATTATGTACCAGGAAGAAAATATGAAAGACTTTTCTGTTTCCCGCCAGCTGTGTGGTTCATCTCCCATATTCCCTTACAATTTTCCCTGGCCTTCAAGTAGCTATTACTGTACCCTCTAATTTAAATGGAGAGAAGTTTACATGCTACCTAGAATATCCCCTTTCCTCCTTGTGGCTCCTTACCAGAATTATTGAACAGGTTTGACTCAAAAATTAAAGTTGGCCTAGACACAAGAATTATTTCAACTCATCACTTGCCCTGTAGTCCAGTGTGTTTGTATAAATTAACTGTTCCTCTTAGTATATTCTGTTACTCTCAGCTATTGACTTGTTTATGAAAGGGGGACAAAATGCTTCTTGAATCGCTTTGTAAGCATTGTTGGTGTGTTTGTTCTCCCCTTCCGACGCATGTACCATCCATTCCTGAATCCTCACTTCTATTATCAAGGCAGAATTTAATTTAGGCTTGGCCCTGTTTAGTATTTTGAACATTTCCAGAAAACCTCACTCTCAAGGCCAACATTTTGATGTTCAAGGCGTCTTCCTGTTAGTACAAGAGGTGTACCTTGTATCTAGGAGACATAACCCATTTCTGCTCAGCAACTTATATATTAAAACAATAGAAAAATATTTTTGCAATTAAAATATCTCAATCTATAAATTGCTTCTTGTTGCTGTTTTGTTTCATTGATAGTACATTAGATAGTTAGGACCATTCTTAGGAATGGAGAGTAGTGTTTCTCAAATTCTGTTCCTATACTACCTATATTAGAATTCCTTAGCATGTTTTTTGAAATGTATGTTTCCTGGGCTTTCACTACTACTGATTCAAAATCTCTGGAGATGGGACTTGGGAATTTGCATTTTAAGTAACCCAGGTGATAAGTAGGTGCCAAAGAATCAGAGGTTTTAGAGTACTAATCAAATTCTGAATGATATGCCCTTCCTTTCATTCTAAAACTTAAAGAAATTTAATTCTTTTCTGTGGAAAGCACTGTCTGCCTTCTATAGGCCAAATAATGAATTAGAAATGTCTCACCTAAATTAAACCTGTTGAGCCTTGGAGTTTTTAAAAATAAGAAGTATAGAAAAAGAAACCCTTTCAGCTCACCAAATTCCATATTAATTTAAAAGTCTTGGGAAGCGGCTGTGGCTCAATCAGTAGGGCTCCCGTTTACCATATGGGAAGCCCTGGGTTCGGTTCCCGGGGCCTCCTGGTAAAGGCAAGCCCGCCCGCACGGCGTGGTTAGCTAACCCAGCGAGCACAAGCAGCAAGGGGGGGGGATAAATGAATAAATAAATAAAATCTTTAAAAATAAATAAATAAATAAATAAATAAATAAATAAATAAATAAATAAAATAAAATTAAAGTCTTCAAATGTAGTTTAGCCCCTGCATGGGTTAAACAGTGACTAAAGGTAGCGTTTTCAAGGATTTGTTTTTCTCATGTCCATTGTACCCAAAAGACATGTCTTGATTAAGTAGAGACTCTGGTTATTGTGTTTCCAGTCATAACTGCCGTACTTCTTGCAGATCCAGCAAGGAAAGCCTTTTGGAAAATTTTCAGGACCACCTATATAGGTTTTCATAGAGCTATATTCTAAACTGATTTTAGTTCCAGGAAGAAATTCTCCCTCACTCCACCCCCCTGGAAGAAATTCTTGATTCATCATATTTATTTCTTAAAGAGGTTTAAAATAGGCATTTCCTTGACTAGGTTGTAGGTATCTCTTTTCTTCATTTTTTCTGTATCTGGTTTAAGCATTCACCATCAAGGAAGTAGAAATTCATTTTATTAATCACTTTCTTTTGGTTAAAGGTTTCTGAACTCAAATGAAGAAGTGATTTTTAAGCCTAATTAAAGTGTCTTTGCCTTATGGGACAGAATTTTCATTTCCTTTCTCCTTCCTCTCCTTCCCTCAACTTTTCCATGTCTCTTTTCTCTATATGGACCCATATTCCCTCCCTAGATGAACTCTTCCCCCCCCGGGGGCCCCCCCCCAAAAAAAAATACCCAAAGCATTTCTATTCTAGAATACAAATCAGGAACCATTTCCCAGTGTTTTTTTTTTTTTTCCAGAAACAACCTTTCATGTTGCTTTTGATAGAACATAGGTAAATAATTGATGGCCATTCTTGTTTTATTGTTAGATGGACAATACTTGAGTTCAAGGCCCTGAAATATTACAATATTAAAATTTTAAAGCTTAGACATATACTGGCAACAAATGTTTTTCTTACCTCAATCAAATATAACAAAGTAGAATTTAAAACCTTTTTGTCTCTGTGAATCTCTTCCTTGCTGGATTTTCCCCCATGCTGAGAGCTGTCAATCTTCTACTCATTTAAAACAATTTTTTTAATTAAAGATTTATTTATTTATTTCTTCCCCCCTCATTGTTTGCATTCACTGTCTGCTTGTTTTTAGAAGGCACTGGGGAACTGAACCTGGAGCCTCCCCTGTGGCTCCACTTGAGCCACCTCCGCTCCCTCTTCTACTCATTTTTCACTTAAACATTTTTCTGTTCTGTTTTTGGTTATGGAAACTCACTTTAGAAACATACTTAGTGTTTTCTGTGCCGGTTTGCTTGCCTGCCTACTGTACTGCAAGTAACCTAGAAACATTTATGGTCCATGAATTCTCTCTTTTGATTATGTATTTACCTTAGTTATCTGTTTTATCACCCAGTCTGCTTTCAGTTAGGGAGATAAGGTACATATAAATCCTAATCTGACTAAAACAAATAGGCATCATTTCATTGATTTAATAGATTTACCCAGATATTAACTGGGTCACAGTTCAACTTCTTTACCAGTTACATCTCATTATAGTGAATAGACCATTTTCCCATTAGACTTTTTTTGAATGTGTAATATGCAGTGTACATGATATAAAATTCAAATAGTACAAAAAAGTATACTATTTAGAAAAAGCTCTCTCTCCTACCCCTACCCCTACCCCTCTCTCAGTTCCCCTTCCCTGGAGGTAGCCAACACTATTTTCTTGTTTTCTCTTCCAAAGAGGTTCTGTGTATTCATTATCCTACAACAATTCTACACCTTCCTTCCTTTTACTTAAAAATTTTGTCTTAGTGGCTGTTCCTTATTAGTTCATAACAATCTTCATTCTTTTAAATAGGTAGTTGGTATTCCAAAGACAAAAGTTTTGATGTGATGATACTGCTATATCAGGATTTGATCTGTTCTTTAAAACAAAATTGTCTCCATAAAGTCTTAGCATGTTTGGGGTTTTTTAAAAGATTTATTTATTCCCCACCCCCTTCCCCCTTCATTGTTTTGCGCTCGCCTTCTGCTTTCTGTGTGTTCTTCTGTGTCTGCTTGTCTTCTCTTTAGGTGACGCCAGGAACCCGATCCTAGGACCTTCCAGAGCGGGAGAGGCACTCAATCTCTTGCGCTGCCTCAGCTCCCTGGTCTGGTGCGTCTCTTATTGTCTCTCCTCTGTCTCTTTTTGTTGCGTCATCTTGCTGCGCCAGCTCTCTGTGTGGGCCAGCACTCCTGCACAGGCCAGCATTTCGTGTGGGCCAGCACTCCACTCAGGCCAGCTCGCTGTGTGGGCCAGCTAGCCTTTCACCAGGAGGCCCTGGGAATCGGACCCTGGACCTCCTATATGGTAGACGGGAGCCCAATCTCTTGAGCCACATCCGGTTTTTTTTTTTTGTTTGTTTTTTTGAAGATTTTATTTTTATATATTATTTATTCCCCCCTTGCTGCTTGTGCTTGCTGTGTCCTTTTGCTTTCGGCGTTTTTCTGTGTTTGCCTGTCTCCCTTTGTTGCGTCATCTTGCTGCGTCGGCTCACCACGCTGCATGGGTGGGCTTGCCTTCACCAGGAGGCCCCAAAAATTGAACCCGGGGCCTCCTATATGGTAAACGGGAGCCCAACCAATTGAGCCACAGCCGCTTCCCCCATTAGCATGTTTTTTAACTTAAGTTTAGCTTTTTAAATCTAGTAAATTCCAAGTATGTTAGAAGCAATCTATAAGTTGCATTTGAAGGTACATACATTTTTTTTCTTCTACATGTTACCGACTTCTTTTATATTATACAGTTTTCTATTATACATACAAAAGTTTATACATAACATACAAAAGTTTAAAGTGGTGATGCCAGTGCCCTTTAGATGAAAAGTGATTGCTATTTACCAAAGAATTTTGTCTGGTTCTTTTATTGTTCCCGGTTTTTGTCTCACATTTGTATTTTGTAACATGTTCTTTGAAGTAAAGCACAGATTATAATGCCAAAATCACTCTTCAAGGACAAAATACCCTTTGCTGAGGGATCTCAAGGATCCCTCAATGTCCTTTCCTCACAAAACTCTATTTAGAAATGATACATAGTTTTGCAAAACAAGGCGTCAGAAGGGCAAGGTAACATCTTTTCCAAATCAGCCCTCTTAAATTATAGTAAAATTTTCACTTGCTTTTTTGCAAGGCAGCAATTGTTAAACTGCAGATCATTATGAATTCTCATCTAGAAAGAAATTTAATTAAGTGACTTCTATATTTCAGTATCCTGGAGGTTCAGTATCCTGGAGGTTCAGTATCCTGGAGATTCAGGAGAAGGCTGCCCATCAGATCTACACCCCATGACAATGTTATAGTTGGGACTATAAAATATTGACATTATGTACCTTCCATACACATTTTAGGTGGTAAGGTGAACCTTATACTAAAATCCATTTAGTGATTAAATAGCTCATGCTATAAGGACTATTGTATTAAATGATTTCCAATCTGTTTAAAGCCAAAATTTCCCAAGTTATTTTTCATACGTTACTGACCACATAGATATAACATGTTTAAATAAAAACTGTGGAAACTCCACTGGACCACACCAATACTCATTAAATTTACCAAAGGTATCCTGTGTCTTAAAACTCACTTCTACTTGGAATACAAATTAGGAATTAAAACATGAGCTCCTAAAAGCAAAACAAAGCAAAAAGCGCCTTATATACTTTATATTTATTTCTCTTTATTTAAACCTTTCAAAGCCTAAATATAAACTATTTAGGCTGAAGGCACACTTACAATGTCCTGTCTAGATGTTCTGATGCATCATCATAATCACAATTCAAGTGCATTTTATGTCCTGGTGGCAAAGTAAACATTTCTCAACTGTATGTTCTTCTGCCATGTTTTCTCATAATCAGAGTTCATAATGAAATCCACCACCACTGACCTCGAATTCCATCTCTCCCCCTTCCCAACAATATGGTTGTCAGTAATGACATCTTTGTCATATGTTTAAGCCTATCAGAGAGGTTCAGTACTTAATGTGTAGTGCCTCTTGAAAGAGTATCTAAAAACACTCTTATATACCTGATGCAAGATAGAAAAATCTACATGTGGTAGTGCTCCTTCAATCTTCCTAGACATGGGAGAATGATAATTCATTCTCTTTAACCTTTAGAAGGCTGCTCTTTTAAGTTTTGCTAAAATGCCCTTGGGTCAGAAAGTTGCATTGAGTTAACTGGCTGTGGCTTTACCATTCAAGTTCATCATGTCTAAACCTCTCATTTTACAAGTGAGGAAACTGATTTTTAGTATTGAGCTTGACAGTGTTAGATATAATTTCATTATGAGCAGCTTTACAGAAAGCTCACTCAGTTATTGTGAAATAGCTCCCTTTATCCTACAAAAGATATGTTTAGTATATATATATGTATATAACTATATTTATGTACTTATTTGTTTTATAGGGGAAATAAAGCTTTAATGAAGCTAGAACTTCAGGGACCAATTTAAAAAGTTACTTTCTACTAGTTTTGACCTAAAATCAGAGTAGACTTGTAGCAGTTTTTGTTGTTTGCAAGTATATTCCAAATTCCTTAAAGAATAAAGAAACATGCATATTAATTACTTGGTAAGGCTTAATGCTTGATGAACTCTGGATTTGATCTATTCTCTTGTAACTCAAATCATGGCATTGCTATTACTACTTTCCATGCCTGAGGTTGAGTATGGACCCTGTTCTGCTAACCAGAAATCTTGCATGTGAATGAACATATGTTCTGAGCAAGACATTAACCAGCCAGATGTACCCGAACACCCAGAGGGATACATTAAAGCCAGTCATAAAGTATAGGAATTCCACTTAAGCATCCTTTAGATTCAGCATAAGAGCTTTGGAGTGGAAATGAGAATTGGGGAATGGAAGGGTGGGGTGAAGGAAGGTTATGTGTTAATAGAATCTTTTTTTTTTTAATTTTATAAAATTAAAAATAACTTATTTGGCTTTTTTTCAAGCTTGGCTAAGGGACTTGGCTGCTTAGAGCAGTGCCTTAAACAACTCTTTCATTATAGTTGATTATAAGTGGGGTCACTGTAGTTTGGCATTTACTTGGCTGTCAGTATCCTAAAGGGACTATGAGCTTCTTTAAAGTAATTATAAATTAAACATCATAATACGTATATTGTTTCTTAATACTCTCGTGTAAGCTTTTCAAATTATCCCAGTTTTTTTTTTTTTTTTTTAATAACTATATTTTTTGTTCTAAAGAAACCATTTATCATATGGATAAAGCATAAAAGAATACTAACATTTTCTTGGTAGAATTCAATTATTTCTTTTTTTTTTTTTCAATTATTTCTTGACTGCTATTGTGGAATATTTTTAAAGGCAACATTTGATGCTTATACTACCATCACTACTACTATCACCCACCCAAATCTATAAGGCAGTAACATTTTTGTATTTCTTAGATTGAGAAACACATTTTAATTAGTCCGATTCTTACTCTCCTAGCAGAAATTTCCCAGATAATAATAGTCATCGAGGTCTCAAAGAAATATAGTAATATATTAGTGTGTTTATCTAAAACCTTTTATTAGAAGTTTTACTTGGCCTGTAGGCTAATTTCTTTCAGATTTGGGGCATGTATTCATTTGCATGATTCTGTTTTCCATATATGAAGTTAAAACTCGTTTCACAGATTGCTCTAAAGTTTATCTAGACTAGTATGTATGGTTTCTAGAAATTCTTAGGGATTATTGAAAACTGTGGTTAAACAGAGTTAATATTCTGTGTTCATACCCTGGCATACTTCTGCATATTGGCAAAGATGATATTTTGGGTAGCAGTAACCTATGTTAATAGGTTATTGTCCTCTGGCAGTATGTTAGCAGACATTTTGTACTTTACAGCTATTTAATGGAATCAATAACTTCATTTGATATTTACTCAAATTGAGTAAAAATTTTAAAGTAATTTTATTGAGATATCCATATATCATACAATCTACCTATTTAAAATGTACAAGTCGTCGTTTTTTAGTATTTCCATGGAGTTGTGTAACCATCAACACAATCAATTTTAGAACATTTTCATCATCCCCAAAAGAAACCTCGTACCCATTAGTAGTCACTTTTCATTCTCCCACATCCTCATCCTTCTACAAATTTGCCTGTCCTGGACATTTCATATAAATGGAATTATATAATATGTGGTCTTTGTGAATAGCTTCTTTTACTTAGTGCATTGTTTTCAAGGTTCATCTATGTTATATATGTTGTATGCATCAGTACTTAAGTCATCTTTATTACCAAAATGTAGTTTTTAAGATTGTTTTGGTATTTTCTTTCTTGTAACTACATTCCTTCCCTTTTCTTCATGAAATAAGCCCTAAGGCTTATTATGATTATGATTTCAAAGAGAAAACCAGTTTATTTCTATAAGCTATCAAGCAATCATCTGCATGATCTATAGCATTTCACAATTGATCTTTATGTTATAAGAGAAGATGATTTTTTTCTTTGAATATATTTTCAGAAAATGTGATATCAGCTACTGCCAGTGGTAAGCCTACCTGTCCCAGGCATATCATTGTGACTGCAGATTAGTCCATTTCAATATAATTTGTATCATTAGCATTTTTTTTTTACATCTAAAAAGTTTAGGTCATTTCTCTATGCTTTCATTAGTGGTTCTTCACTAGAGGGTACAAATATATTATCAGAAATGAAATTCCCAGTCCACCCATCACTTATAGAATCATAAACATCAAAACACGTGAAAAATGAAGTTCTTTTATCGCTACAGAATTTATATAAATATTCAAAAAAACTTATAAGCTGTGCTAATCATCTTTCCTTTTGTTTCTTATTTTTGAATATGCATCGTCTTCAGGATCCTTCAAAAAATAATACGTGCAAAAGGTACAGTATCTCTTTAACAGACTTCCTCACATTCTACATGTCTGGCAAAAGATTCTTCCATAAATATACATGTATAACATAATAGTACAGTTTGACAGCTAATCCTTTTGGCCAAAGTCATTGCAAATTCAATAGTTCTTTGGCATAAAAAAATTAATATAGTTTCAGCCATTTTGTACACAAAAAGGTTCATGCCTTGAGTAATTTTTAAATCTTGTTATGGTTGGGAAGCGGCTGTGGCTCGATCAGTGGGGCTCCCGTTTGCCATATGGGCGTTTGCCTGGGGCCTCCTGGTGGGGGCGGGGCCCGCCCGCATGGCGTGGTTGGCCGGCTCGGGGAGCGCAAGCGGCGAGGGGGCGATGAATGAATAAATAAATAAAATCTTAAAAAAAAAAAATCTTGTTATGGCATAAATTGGAATCATACTTGATAAGAGGCCAGTGCGCATGGACAATTAACTGTCTATTTTTTTGTTTGTTTGTTTTTACCGGGAGGTCCCGGGAATCAAACCCAGGTCCCTCCACATGGCAGACGGACGCCCAACCATTTGAGCCACATCCGTCCCCTTAACTGTCTTTTTTTTTTTTAAAGATTTTATTTATTTATTCATTTATCCCCCCCTTGCTGCTTTTGCTTGCTGGGTCAGCTAACCACGCCGTGCGGGCGGCCTTGCCTTCACCAGGAGGCCCCGGGAACCGAACCCCGAGCCTCCCATATGGTAAACGGGAGCCCTGCTGATTGAGCCACAGCCGCTTCCCACTTAACTGTCTATTAAGTGAAGCTAGTCAAGCCCCCAGTCTCTGCAGCTCAGCCCAGTAATGTGACTTCCACTTAAAACTTGTTCTTATTTAATCCTCACAATCACTCTATATGGTAGGTGCTATTATTACATTTTACAGAAGAATAAAATTAGGTATTATTATTAAAGAATTTGGGTTTTCTCAGAGGTTTACTTCTAATATATCCCTTGCAGTAGGATTAGTAATGCAGTTAGTATTAGCTCTACAAGGTATAAATTGCTATCTTTGAGTGTCTTTACTTGAGTTGCCTAGTTCCTTGCCTTGTAAAAGATCTTTGTAGAGATTATATAGACCATCTATTCTATCTTTTCTGAGATACTCCTTAAAGTATTTCAGAGAAAGTGAAAAATGTGTCTTTTTTTCTGCCATAAAAATAGCATAAAAAGTACAAACTTAAAGGAAACTATTAGAAAATTCAACTTCCTCAATATTAAGTACTTATGCTCAGCCAGATATTCCATATAAAGAATTTGAAAATACAAGCAACAGATTTGCAGTAGACTTTTGCCATACTTAAAACTGACCAAGGGAAGCGGCTGTGGCTCAATCAGTGGGGCTCCCGTTTACCATATGGGAGGCCCCAGGTTCAGTTCCCGGGGCCTCCTGGTGAAGGCAGGCCCGCCCGCACGGCGTGGTTAGCTGACCCAGTGAGCACAAGCAGCAAGGGGGGGATAAATGAATAAATAAATAAAATCTTTAAAAAAAAAAAAAAAAAAAAAAAAAAACTGACCAAGATTTATTATGCAGAATACATAAAGAATTCTATTTTTTAAAAAATGACCAAAAAAGAATTCTATTAATCATTTTATTAATGAATCTTATTCATTAGCAAAATGAGTGAATAAATTCTGGTGTACTCATATAGTGGAATATTACAAAGCAATAAAAATAAATGAATCACAGCTATTTGCAATAACTATATGCCATAACCTGGATGAATCTCCAGGAAAAGAGTTCTGTCTTATGGCCAAGAAGTTATTGCTGAATCGGAATCTCCTTTGGTGCACTATACATGGCGTTCTGTCCTAGGTGGCAGGTTAGGTGTTGTGAAGGACTATATGAGGATTGGTGGTCAACCATTCTCGGTAACCTTTAAGCAGTGTTGTATACCGAAGAATTTCTCTTCTTCAGTGTTTTCTCAAGGATCCTACATTTGAACTCTTCAGTCTTAGGTGGTTGCTTTCCAGTAGGTCTCAATTCATTACTCTTATGGGGAGATTACTTCAGAGTTCTCATGTACCATGTTGCTATTATATATGCCAACTTGCTTTTTTTGTTGTTGTTGTTGTTAAACAAAGATACCTGGCTGACATTCTTAACTTGTCCAGAGCAGTCTTCTGCCATACTTAAATGTACAAAATCCTAGGCATGTTTAGGCAAAGAGACTCATTTTTATTATTAAACTTCAGCCAGCTTTATTGGCTTCAAAACTTTTTAATACCAAGACTTCATATGTCTTAAGTGTTGGGGCAGTCAGGTTATTTGGATAAGCTGTATTAAAGAGGAATAATTATTTTTCAAGAGAATGATTACTGTCTTGAAACTCCTAAGAAAAGTCTCTTAAAATACTTTTTTAGCTGGCTATCATTTGCTTAACTTTATTAGAACAGTCAGTATAATCCGTGTGTGTGTGTGTGTGTGTATCCTTATTAGTGTACATAACTAGAGGCTAAGAGGATGAGTTTGGAATCAGACTGCCTGCCTCACTTACTAGCTATGTGATTTGGGGTACATAGCTTCTATTTTCTATGTATAAAATGAGAATAATAGTGGTACCTATTTTATAGGGTTGTTGTGAGGATTAAATTTTAAAAATACATGGGAAGCACATAGAACATTGCTACATAGTTGCACTAGATATTATTGTTTCCCAAATTGTATAGAATGCTGCAGTGCTTAAGTATCTATTTAATTTGTTTTATAGTTTCACTTGTGTTTTTTCCTGTTCATAAATGTTAATAGAATAGTGAAAAACACAAACCACAAAGAAGTAAATTTTAAACTATCCATAATCCCATAACCAAGAAATAACCATTATCTGTTGTTGTAAAAACACAGGTAGAAGTGTGTGTGTGTGTGTGTGTGTGTATCTTTTTTTGGTATCATACTATATATTCTGATTTTAACCTTTTTGTTGTTATTTAATATTGTCAATCCAATCCAAATACCTGGTTTCCTCCAACTACTATGTAATAAAAAAAATTACCATGGTAAATCAAAATTCTTTGCCCACAAAAGTATTAAAATGTAAATACTGAAAGAACAAATGTTTGGTATAAAATGTTCATGATTTTATTGCTTTTTCCTCCCTGCCTCTAGTTGCTGGTCATATTGGGTTTTTCCCATCATAGGCGCCATTCTCTTAGGTTTCCTGTATCGTTACTATACATCGGAAAGCAGATCCTCCTGAGGAGACCTTGTTGAAGTCTGGAAAGCACATCCGCTTAGGAATGAAAACTAGAGACTTGATTTGGGGGTTGCAGCAGTGCCCTCTCTTTGATCCCTGCCAATTGTGTGTTCCCCCTTCTAGCCAAGATGGCTGGCCAGCTGTGCACTTCAGACCTGGATCCAGTATCCTTCATCTCTCAGAGCCTTACTCCCACAGTACCTGCTCACTGTTCGTGTCCTTGCCAGTGTTCCCTCCCTTCACTGGTTTCCACAAGTACCTTTACATTTTAAAATGTTCTGTTAATAATTACAATTCATATGTTCTAGTTACATTACCTTTTGGTCAAAATGCCTCCTTTTCAATACTTTTGAATTTGAATGTACATTAGACATTCTTAACAGGGTAACATACTCCGGTTTTGAAGGTTTTCTTTTTCCATTTTTCCTTTATGTAAATTTTTTTAAAATTCTGAATTCAATTATTTGACTTACTTATCTAAGGGATTTAATTCACGAAATAAGGGTTCACACCTACTGCTTAAAACAGAACTGCCAACCAATATTGTTCCTTCTTTATATTTGTTAAAACCAAAAAGAAAACTATGTGTTCATCTCCTTTTTTGTGCTTCCTCCCTAGCTAGTGTAGCAAGTACCTCTTCCTACCCCCTAAATCCAGTCCTCTTTCTTCGCAAGTGGTGCTGGACAAAATTATGCTTCCATTTTATTTCTTGGGGGTGGGCAAGAATTGAGAAAAGGAGGGGATGAATTGGGATAATAGAGTGCTGGAAATATTGAAAAACACTCCTTTAGGATACGAGTTTAGAAAAAGTACCAAAGACTTCAGCCTTTATTTTGGTTTGGCATGGGTTTCTAGCCATCGTTTTTTGTTGATGTTCTTTTTCTTCCTAGTCATCTTTTATTGGCAAAATATAAATTCATAATTATGTCTGTAGAGCCTCAAGAGGGATTTTTGCTGCTTTTTTGTTTGCTTATTGATTAGCAAATTTTAGATTACCCATTTTATAAAAATAAGAAACTCAAAATTGATCAAAGTTACAGTATTTGATTTGTTCCCCCCACTGCAATAACTTGCACAGTAAAATGGCATTTGAAAGGGGAGATCACGAAAAGAGAATGTTTTCAATTTTATCTGTATTTTACTTCGGTGACTCCAACTTTTGGTTTTGTTCTGATTTTCCACTGAGAATAAAAATCTGGTGTTTTTTTTTAAATCAGATGTGTGTTTCATTGAGGAGTAGGTTATTGTTTATTTAGAGCTCCGTTACTGTTATTTCTTCGTTCAGAGATTTCTCTGGTGGATTTGACTTCATTCTTTTCCCCCTGGTAGAAGTACCTGAGGAGACAGTGCATTGGTTGCTGTCTTGCTAACAACTGTTTGCGGTGATTTCTGCCCCCCCCCCATCCTTTGAGGATTACCAGTCTGCTTCTGAGCCATTGTCATATCCAGCAGGGAGTAGCCTGGTTCGAGAAAGATCATGGACACTGCTCAGTATCTCCTCCCCCCTTCCAGCTTGCCAGTGACTTGAAGAGACAGGAAACTGCTCGGCACACCAGTGTTTGCCCATGCAAACTACTTAAGAAAAAGTTCAACCAAGGTCTTGTATCCTGTGATTTAGCATTTGAATGAATTCAGAATTCATCAAAATAATATTAACCTTGTACTTGCATACTTGGATATAACATTTTGGAGTACTTGTAGGAGATTTCTGGCTGACTTTTATATTTCAGGGATATGAATATAGTCAAACTTTTATCTTTAGAAAATGTGTTTTGTATGTATTATAAGATGCCACTGTAAGACAATTTATTTTTTTTAAAAAACATTGGTAATTATGTGACAAATGGGGTGTGACTATTGATACTTCTCCACTGGAAAACAAGGAAGGGGTTGCCTTGAATAGGACTTGGTATATAATTGTTATAATAATTAAGTTACGTGATTACATGGGTCCAGGATGGGTAAAGGTAAAGAACAAAAGAGTATTGAGCTGGAAAAGAGAACATTCAAGCTAAAACTAAGCCAGAAGATAACTTGGATCAATTATAAAAATGTGTTGGCAGCTTCAAAAATGTAATGAAAAACATCTGTTTTATAAGAAATGTTAAAGAACTATAATCCTAAGTAAAATTGATGTTTTTCATTTTTTTAAGGGTAAACACCAGTGCAAAAGGTGTTTTCTGTTCATATTGGTTTTCTTTTTTCCATTTATATCTGGACTTGTTAGAGGGGGAAAATGTTCAGACTTTGTCTCTACCATCCGTGAAAGCCATCTAATACCGTGAGCTTTTTTTAAAAAGATCTGTTTATTTACTTTATCCCCCCCCCCTTTTTTTTTCTTGAGTTTCTTTTGAACTACTGCTAACGTGGTGTCACTTTGTATCGTTAAAACCACTTTTGGGTCCATTTACACTTATTCTGCTGCCTGCATAAACTGCTGCATGAAAGGTAGACTTGTGCAAAAGGTTGCAGAAGTTTTTCTGAACGATAAAGTAATATAATATGTTAGCCAGATCCATCAAAAAGGACCTTTGTTTAAGAAGTAGACTCGAATTCTCGAGACAGTCTCAACACTGGCAGTTGTGAAAACTCCTCTGGAGAGCCAGTGGAACCAGTGCCTGTTGGCTGATAGTGCCTCTGAAGCTGGTCTCCAGGGTGTTTGGTTGTTTATTCCTGAGGAAGACTAGCTGTTACACACTCTACTGTACACATAATGGCTAGAGAACAAAAAAAGAAGGTGAGGGAAAATTTGTGCCACCAAAATAGAGGGTGTTAGTGTCAGTTCTCCAAAATTTCCTAGCCCCTATCTCATAAGAATTGGTTTTGATTTCCAAATGACTTCTAATTTGAAAAGAAAAAGATAGGGTAAGGACAAAGTTTGTATTGTGTTTAGTTCTCCTCATGTGACTGCTTAACCAAAAACAAAACATCCATTGGAACCTATAATTTATAAATTTATAATTTAGCAGTTGTCATAAGTATACATATTGTGAAATAGGAACATTGTTAAGTTTATATTCATTTTGTTCTGATGGGGTGTAATGAAAAATGCTTTACAGACCAGGTATTTCATTAGTTATGGTATCTCATGCTTAAAATCTCAAGTGATACCTATCTAGTTAAATTCCATTTTAGGAGATTGAAATGCAGAAAGTTAATATTTGTTACCTTCTACCCCGAAAGAATTGGATTCAGACATGTCTTGTCTCAACAAGAAATTGATTTTTTTAACCATCTCATTCTGTTGCCAAATATCTCAAAAATAATGGGGAGTTTAGTCACCTTTGGCTGTTGTGCTCTGAAAGAGCCAGGCTTGGAATTTTGGGGGGTGATCCGGAAAGGGGTTCCAAAGAAGTAGAGAGGTATTTGTCAAGTTACCTGCCCTGTATCTAGCATCTTAGCCATGAGTTTTAGTAGCTGCTCTTTTACCATGCTTATGTCCTAGATTTGCTATTTGGGCAAAACGTTATTAGGATTATTTAAGTTCCTTTCTTTTTCACCCTTGACTGTAACATTCCTTTTGTGTATTCAGTAATGGACCTTGTTTACCTATTTTATTTCAGCATATTTTGAACAAAGATCTTTGTCTTTTTCTGTTGGAATGTGCACACTGTGAATGTTTGTTAGAATTATACACAATAAAGTTACTGTTTCCCTTTTTTTGTTCAGACTACAGTTTTTTATTTATTTATTTATTTTTATTTATTTATTTTTTTAAAGTAGAAGTGTTGGCTTTAATCTTCAGGTGCTCTGGAAGAAAGTTTGAGAAGGATGGAAGCCCCCGTATCTTTGCTAATACTGTTTAGTGTAACTTGATGGGGAGTTCTGTGGGTTTTCAGGATTTTTACTGGTGGTGAGTTTCTCACTTGATTATCATGAGTTGCAAAAATCAAGACTCTTGCTGATATTAATGGATATGAAGTAGAGATCAGATATATAGGTTGGGGCTTCTGTTTTTACTGAAACCATCTGGTAAAGAGAAGCCAATACAAGGTAGTAGTGTTTTGTTATCTGCAAAAGCCAGTCTCCAAACCATTGTTTTTCTTGGGAATAACTAGGCTGTTGGGGAAAATTAAACACTGAGATTGTAGTTCTAGTGACTGTATTAATAAAATAAGGGAAGTAAAATATTTTTATAATCACCTTTAGAAGATACTGATAGCCTTCCAATACTACTGATGAGACATTATTCGGTAGGGCTTGGCTATTTTACTCTCACATGAATTGAGAATTACTAACAGGAAAGGACAGCGCCGTTCTTATTTCTAGCATATGTATCTAATGTTTAAAATTCCTACTAATTGAATGCATTCTCATAGCACTCTTCATGATGCTGAACATTTGGTATGTGCTTGACAAATTCTGGTTGATTACTGAAAACCTGAGAGAGAAGATTGTGATTCCAATTAAGTAAATTTAAGGTAAGAAATAACCACACAATCCACCAAATTGCTGGTGATTGATGGCATAGACCTAATGTTAATTAGCTAAATAGATAGCTATACTATGTATTTCAAGACCCACTCAATTTAATTGTATATATACTGGCATTTTAAAAAGGAGAAAACTTAATTCTTTTATGAAGCATTAAGGAGAGATGAGTTGTTTTTCAGATGAAACATGAGGATGTGATTGTAATACCAGCTATTATTTATTCAATACCTACTATATACTATGCAATGGCTTTGGTAGTTTCAAGGCAGATGGGGGGTATCCTCATTTAACCCATGGCTCAGAGAGCCACCTGACTTGCCCAAGGCCATATAGCTTCTGAGAGGAGAGCCAGGATTTAAACCTAAATCCATCCCTAAAGCTCTAAATTCCCATTGTCACTGGTTTCCATATAAACACTAAGCCCTAGCTGAACCAAATTAATATACCTTATATATCTACTACTGATTTTCAAATATATATAGATGTTGCTGTGCATGATGAATAAAATTGACTTAATAATGCAAAGTCATTTTCTTAATTAGTAGATAGTAAAAAACAGCTACTCTCTTAGGGGTCCCTGAAATGGCTTGGTTCTTCAGAGAATCATATTACTTCAGTAGAAACAATTTTAAAAAAATAACCCACTATTCCTTGCAATGCAGTTTTGCAAAGCCAGTTAATGAGAATTTATATTTGAACTGTGTTGTTAGAAACAACTGATAAAAGGTAACCTAAAAAGGATAGAGTTGGGAGTATTGACGAAATCCTTAAGCAACATAGATGAGAAGACCTTGCATAACCTCACCTACCCTATCGCCCAATCCAGAATCCCGGATAAGCTTTAACTGGGAACTCTATGTGTAAATAGTTTTTAATGATAGCAAAAAAATAATTGCTAATTGGTTGACTTAACCTTAGCCTCTTCTGAATCAAACTCTGCAAATCGTAAGGATTTGAGAAATGGAAATCTCATACTTTCTGCATGAAGCAAAAGATTTGGAAGCTGCCTGTCATTTCCAGTTTTGAAATTGTCATGTCATGAAAAGATGATTCACGTTCATTGGAGAAAGCACAACATAATGAAAACACAAATGCCACTTGTTACGAGTGTAACAAATGGCATTTTTGATCCACCAGTGCCAGTCTCAAAGTAGTTTCCTGTTGTTTGTACTCTTGACCCTAATCTCTGACTGAAACACTAATGCTGATGTTAACTTTAGAACTACGTGGACCCAGAAAGAGAAATAAAAATAATGAGACACTTGAATTTCATCATTCCTTTAAGAAGCTTGCTTTTCTTTTGAGATTTTTTTCCCCCAATTTTATTCATCTGATTTTTTCAGAAATGGAAATGTGATTACCTTACAAAACAATAGGATGATATCCACAATAAAAATGAATCTTTTAAAAACCTGCCCACTCTGACTTAATTACCTATAGAAATCTAATCAGGAACAATTAGAATTTGGGAGAGGCTAAACCATGAGCAGAACAGGAAAATGAGTTTTCCAACATTCCCAATCTGACCCCCTTTTTATTTTGTTTCTCTACCTGCTTGGATGTATCCCTAGCTCTCATCCTAACCCTTGTTTTGCCCCTTTTAACTGCCATTTCTTATTTTTTATTCTTTAAATGACAAAATAGCACCTCAGCCATGCTTCTCTTGAATTTTAAGTATTGCGACACAGACATGTACCCAATCATCTGTTCTTGAAAAACATGGAAGAAATAAAACATTAATAATCTGGACCATCGCTGGGAAGTTGCCAAGTTGAAAAACACATGTTCGTAAACTTTGAGGTGTTAGAGCCAGATTGATGAGTATAGTCACTCTTTATTCTGCCATTATAGCTCTTTTATAAAACAAATAGCAAATGACTTTCGATGTAAAACATGGCTTGTCATAAAGAGAAAGGCATTTGTTTGGACCAGGGTTTGTTAAAAATATATGAAAGAGTCATGAAATAATAATCTCACTAATTTGAAGAGGGGATAATTCTGATTATAACTACAATTGCAAATTTCTGTGGGAGACATTCATAAATTGAGGCAGCTGTCACTGCAACCTTAATATTCCTCTAATTGTGTGGTGGGTTGTATTGGCTTCAGGGAGAAAGCAATGCCTTGATGATGCCTTAGGTTTGGACTTCTCTTAGCCTTAAAACCCTGAGCCAAGATATTCCCGTTGTTTAAGCCAACCCATTATATGGTATTCATTTTAGCCACCAGGTAACTAAGACGTGTTCATATGTTGGCTTTTGTCTGACAAATATGGTCCCCAGGCCTGGCTAATCAGTGAGTTCCATCTGGCTGTAGGGTTGGGTTCAGAGATAGATCCTTAAGTAAATTGGTCCTGGGAAAATCAACTCGTGTAAAGGTTGCACAGTAGGGCTGTCGGTCTCAAAGTGAACTCTAGTGCAGCTCTTTGTAAACATTCTTTATTCCTTAGCCTGTGTTTAAGGGTAAATTCTACCTCTGAACCTTTCGTGGATAAGTCAATAAATTTGGTTTTTGTCTTAAGCTAGTTCATACTGGGTTTCTGAAACACACACATCTTGACTACTATGATCTATCTCTACACCTAATTTGACCTTATAATGCCTGCCTTGGTAATGTCCATGTAAGGGTCCTCCTTCCCCAAATACATCTAAGCTCCCATATGGCAGAAAGTCATTTTTTTATTTCGTGTCAGGACTAGGTATCTTTGGAAAGAAGAGATATTCCTTGCTTTGAAAAACAACAAAAAGTACTCACATGCTCAGATTATTTATCATTGTCATAGAGTAAGATACAGAAACCTACTTGTTAACTTAGGTAGAATGGTAATTTTACTTGTTATGAATCAGTGGTATCTAATGGAATTCAAGGGTAGGAAACACCACTGGACCTCAAGTGAGTAGGACCAGGAATCAGAAAACCAAGAGGAACCAAGGTGGCTAATGGAAAATAATTCCTAGAAGTAAGACTTCTAGGAATTATTTTCTAGAATAATAGAAATATTAGAATATTAGAATGCATGAGAATGTCTGCTCCTGGTCCCATCGAGGAGTCAAGGTCTCCTTCTTGAGGTTTGAATGGGAAGGGGATCATTGGGAAGGAAAGGTGGTCATACCCAACGCAGATACTATAATCCCATACTGTGTGTGTGTATGTGTGTGTGTTTGTAAGAAGTATCTAGCATTCCCAAGTAGAATTTTGAGATGAATCCCAATGTTGCCCACATAAGGCACTAACAACCAAAATCCCCTTCCACTCCTGCATATCCACAAACCAAGCCTGTTTTCTTTTTTTCTTTTTTTTAAGATTTCTTTATTTACTTTATCCATTTTATTATTATTATGTTTTTGTTTTTTGTTTTTTTACCGGGAGGTACCGGGGATCGAACCCCGGTCTCTCCATATGGTAGACGGACGCCGAACCTCTTGAGCCACATCCATTTCCCATACTTTATCCATTTTAAACCCCCCCTTCATCATTTGCTGTTTTGTGTCCGTTCGCTGGGCAATTCTCTGTGTCTGTTTTCCTGCCATCTCTTCTCATCCTCCTCCTCCAGTCTCCACCAGGATTCGATCCTGGAGACCTCTGATATAGGAAAGAGGTGTTCTGCCACCTGCGCCACCACGGTTCCTGGCTTTCGGAGCATCTCTTCTTGTCTCTCCCCTGCGTCTCTCTCCTGTTAGGTCATCTTGCTGCATGGCTCCCGGGGCCTGGCGGCTCACCGGTACACAGAGCCTGGCAGCCCATGCACCTTCTATATAGGTATATTTTTATTTTACTGGGAGGTCCCGGGGATCGAACCCTGGTCCCTCCATATGGCAGACGGATGCCCAACCATTTGAGCCACATCCGCCCCCCAAGCCTGTTTTCTTTGTAAATAGATTCAGCTGCCAGTATTTATTGACTCCATAGAAATTTTTTAAAGCTTTTTAAGAACCATTTTAGATTTACAGAGAAATTATGAAGATAGTTCCCATAAATCCCACACCTAGTTTACCCTATTGGCATCTTATTTGAGTATGGTACATTTGTTAAAATTAATGAACCAATATTCTTAATGTAGTTAACCATGTTATTAATCATTGTTAACCAGTGTTTTTTTTTTTTTTTTTTTTCTAGTTAGAAACATTTTATTTAAATGTGCCCAATAAAAACCCATGTTTTCAGATCATAGGATGTTAATACATTCAACAAAAATTTATCTTACTGCTGTGAATTTACAGAGCATAATAATCCACATCCGTTTTGATTAGATGGTTGAAATACCATTCCTAGGTTATACCTTACATACAGCACAAATCCCTTATAATAATGTAAACAAAATAACTTTCTCCTAAAAGATGAACTTGAGAACTTCAGTCTATTCTTTCAGGACTTGCACTTCTGCGTGGACTTCCTGATGGGGAACGACTTCTTTTTGGAGATGGTGATCTGGACTTTGATCAGCTGCTCCTTGGTTGTGAAATAGACCTGGAATTAACCAGTGTTATTAAAGTCCATAATTTATTTAGATTTCCTTCATTTTTATCTAATGTCTCTTTTCTGCTCCAGGATCCCATCTAGGACACCACATTATATTTAGTTATCATTTCTCCTCATGCTTCTTTGACTGTGACAGTTTCTCAGACTCCTTTGTTTTTTAATGACCATGACAGTTTTGAGGAATACTGGTTAGGTATTGGGTATTGGTAGTGTCCCTCTGTTGTAATTTGTCTGTTGTTTCTCTCATGATTAGATTGAGGTTATGGTTTCGGGAAGGAAGACCACAGTTAAAGTTCCATTTTCATCACATCATATCAAGGGTACATACTATCAACATGATTTAAGACTTGTTGATGTTGACCTTGATTACCTGGCCAAGATCATATTTGTCATTTTTCTACACTATAAAGTTACTCTTCAGAAGGAACTTTTCATACAGCTCCATACTGTACTTTTTGGAAGGAGTCATTACACACAGCCCAGTCTTCAGGAATGGGGAATTGTGCTTTACCTCCTTGAGGACAGAGTATGTACATAAATTATTTATTTATTTATTTTTTAAGATTTTATTTATTTATTCATTTATACCCCCCCCTGCTGCTTGTGCTCGCCGGGTCAGCCAACCACGCCGTGTGGGCGGGCCTGCCCTCACCAGGAGGCCTCGGGAACCGAACCCCGGGCCTCCCATATGGTAAATGGGAGCCCCACTAATTGAGCCACAGCCGCCCCCCCATAAATTATTTAGAATTCTTCTGCATTGGAGATTAGTTTCATAAAATTTTACACTTGAATGATACTTAGATTGTTTTTGGACCACTCTAAAAAAAAATAACAGTAAGGGGCTTCTGATTGAACATGGCAGCTTAAACTCTCTTTATGTCTGTTCCCAAAGCCCTGGAATGATGAGGGCAAGGAATAGAAAAGATAAATCCACAAAAATAAAGTGAGAGCATAGACTTCAGTTGATGAAAGACCTCAAATTTTTGAAAGATGAGAGGCCCATAAACTTAGAAGATTACAGAAAACAAATTTAAATTCCTACAAGAGAAAACCAACAAGAAAGAAAAGTCACAGAACCCTGAAAAACTCATTAATTGGAAGCATCACTCATCTCTGAATGTAGAGTTTGTGTAGTAGTCTTGAAAATAGTTTGAGGGTAGAATAAAGTCATTTTCAGACCTCCAAGGTATCAAGAAATTTCCTCATATGCACTTAGCAAACCAGGAAGGGATATACTCCACAAAAATTAGTAAGTTAAAAAGGAAAAAAAAAAAAAAAGTAAACCAAGAAAGAAGAAGATGATTGATCAATTAAAAAGGGGAGAGGTGAAGCAAATTCCTAAGATGATGAATGGTCAAGTGAAATCCCAGGCAAAGAGCTGCTCTACATTTGGGACCGGTCCAGATAGGTGTAGGAAGAGAGAGGGTTCTGGGAGAGATAGCTCCACGAAAAATTGGAACTGATAGGTTTTTTAATGTTTTTTTTTACTATATTGATGTCTTGGAAGTCAATTAGTGATACAATCTGAAAAAACTAACCAAATGTGAAAGAAGGCAGTGTTTTACTCCAATAAAAACTAACAGATGTATAAGAAAGGAAATGTGATCATAGAACTGTATTTGTGTAGTCTTAATGTAAATACTTAACAGAAACTACTAACTATCAGAATGAAGGAGAAGCATATGTGGGGTAACAGTGTAAGAAAGCTTAATAGATTTTATCTAAAATTGAAAATTCAAGAAATAGTAGTATAAACATGTTCTTTAGATATGTGGAGGCAAATACCAGAAGGAATAGCTAGAAGAGTTGAAAGTGTTTTTCTGTGTGTTGGAAATTGGGGAGGGGAAGGGATGAGGCAAGGGACTATTGTGTTTTAGAAGCCGTTGAATCTTAGAGGGATATATCATTAAATAAATTCTTCCTTGGCTGAGTTCTGTCCCAATCTGTCAGAGACAGGATTCTGACATCTGAGATCTAAATGCTGTCATTAATATTGATCAAAACAATGTTGGAGGACGCAGCTTAGACCTGTGGGCAAGTGAGTTTTCTTACATTTCACCTCTGGAAAAGACAGATTTATATGTAGTTGCTGATAGGACTGGACGTCTGCAGGCCTCCTCTTGTGGGACCCCGTCCTTGCTCAGCTAGAACAGAGGAGCAACAAAGAGGAGAGAAAGGTATGAGCTAAACAAAGCTAGTTCCTTCTTTCCAAACTCACCAATCAGATAACTCACTTCCCCAAGGAGAGGAGTAAGAGGTGGGGTGAAGAGCAGCCCTTCAAATGGAAGCTCAAGTAATGTAGAAAGAACTGGTCTCCCCTAACAGAAGACCTGTAGCACAATTTAACTTTTTGAACTATATACACCTGTTGTTTTGATTAAAATTAAAAATTAAACTTAAAAAATGGAAAAACAAGACTTAGAAATGCATTGTTTGCCATTAGAAAAATGTTAACTTAAACTTGTCTGCTATATAGCATTCTAGCTGAAAATTCAAGTTCTGAAGTGAGATGTGCATTTGAATGGACAATTAACTGAGATATTGCACTCAGTAATAATTGCTCATGGTTTTACTAGGTACTTTACATATATTGACTCATTTGATACTCCTAATAATCCTATGAGACAAGTACTTTTACTATCCCTGTTTTAGAGAGACAAACTGAGGCAAATAAAAGTTATGTAACTTATCTAATGTCACAAAGCAAATTAAGTAATGGAGTCAGAATCCGCACCTAGGCTTTTAACCATATATGATACTGCCTCCTTTGTGTCAAGTGCTTTATATGCATTAGAATACATGAGGTGGGTGTAATGATTATTCCAGTTTTAGAGTAAATGTACTGAGATTCAGGTCTGTGGCTCCACAGTCCATTTCTCATTGAGAAATAATATTCTTAGTCAGACAAAAGAATTATTTTGGGAGAGTGTTAGTGAATTTTTATACATTGAAATGAGTAGGAACTTATATTCAAGATATCCTTGTACCTGGGCAAGACTAGAATTGTGTTTGAGTAAGTTTGTTAGTTTGATTTTTAAAGCAAACTTTTTAAAAAACACAAAATCCTTAAAAATATAGAAAAGTTGAAAAAAGTAAAAAAGTCACCTATTGTTCCACCACCCAAAGCAATGAACCACTATTAATACTTTGATGTATTTTCTTCCAGTGCTTTTCCTGTGTATACGTTTTCTCAAGGTGTAAAATACAATCTTGTATCCTACTCTTTTCACTTACTATTGCTTCACCATTTTCCCATATTACAAATTCTTCATTTTTACTGGCTCTATTTATATTCTATAAAATGTACTAGGGATTGTTTAGCCATTTTATTAGGCCTTTTTGGCTTTTAACACATTATTTTTATAGGCAGCCCTGCAAAGAATGTCTTTGTCAGGAAACTTTTCCTACACTTCATTTTTTGTTTTTAGGATAAATCTCTTGCTCTAGAATTATTGGATCAAAGGGTATGCATGTTGTTAAGGCTCCATACCACTTTCTATGAGAGTGGTACCAACTTACAGTTCCACTACCACAGACTAAGGGTACCTGTTTTCTTGCAGGACTAGATGATATTTTATTTGCTGATACTCTCAAGTCCACTGCTTGTGCACCTCCCTTTTTTTACCTGGAAGGTAGAAACTATTTTGGTAGAGTAATTCTTTTAAAATGCACCCAATCAGGTTACTTAAGAAGTCCCTTGTTAGTGAGAATTAAGAATTATCACTGTTAAACCTGTTTAGAAATTTGGTTTTTTCCCTGAGGTTTTTTTAAAGTGGGCTGCACTCATATCATTTTCTTATTTATATGCATATTACTTCCAAGCTCTTTATTAAGCACACTTCCTTATTCAGGAACTAACCACGTCCTTACCTAGTTTTCAATATCCTCTGTGATTTGACCCAATGCTACCTATAAATCAAAGATACATTCCCGGTTGACATAAAAATGAATAATGAAATATGTATGACTCATGTTATTTTTGAGAAAAATTTGGAATTCTAACAAGAACAAACATTCAGACATCCAGGGGATATTGAATAGGTGTTGGATATCATAAAAGTAACTAAAAATGATTGGTGAGCACAAGAAATTTTATTTTTACTTTAGTGAAAAATACATTTTTTGAAACATGGGGAGATTTAGGCCCATTGGAATCAAGTCTGTTACTGATGTATTTTCTCATGCTAGAACCATCCAAATTAGGTGTTATAATGTTTTATAATATTTGTTCCAATATGTTGTCTTATAAATATAGTAGCAATGAAAATATTAGGTACATTTGTGAGAAAAATATTTACTCAGGAATGTTAGGTTTTTCCTGAATATTTTTCTGAATGCTTCATTTCTCTTCAACTGGAATTGCCCTTGTAGTCATCCTTTCTTGTTGGTGCTGAGAATAGTGCCAAATGTGTATTTATCCACTAGGAATGATTAAGGACACATTTTAAAATAAAATATAAAATTATTTGTACACAGATATATGTAAAATATTATATACATATATAATACAAGAGCTTATCTTTGAAACCTATCTTCTATTTGTTATATTATCCATGGACATAATACATTTTACCATTTATCACAAAAATATCATTATTGTATCTACCATTATTATGATAATTTTTCCATGATGAGTATGGCTTACCCACCAGATCTGCTTTGATAATGGATTCCTCCAACAGATATTCATCCAAAGTTCTAATAGTATGAGACTAACACATTGACTAATAGGAAAGTGAACAGTCCCTTCACTGTTACATTCCCACCGTTTTTTTTTAACATTTTTTAAACTTTATTTTGTACATTTAATAATTGAAAATATAAACAATTAAAAACTAAAAGTAAACACAGATGAATAAATATATACATTTCTCAATTAAATGTAATGGATACATATAATTCTTTTAATCAAACAATATATTACACAATATATTTGGTTCATAGTAACGCATTCAAACAGTATTTGTCCTTTTGTGTCTGGCTTGCTTCACTCAACATAATGTCCTCCAGGTTCATCCATGTTGCCATATGCTTTATGACTTCATTTCTTCTACAGCTGCATAATATTCCATCGTGTGAATAGACCACAGTTTGTTTATCCATTCATCTATTGATGGACACCAGGGTTGTTTCCAACTTTTGGCAATGATGAATAATGTGGCTATGAACATTGGTGTACAGATGTCTGTCCGTGTCACTGCTCTCAGTTCTTCTGGGTATATATCCAGTTGTGGTTTTGCAGGGTCACGTGGCAAGTCTATATTCAACTTCTTTAGGAACTGCCAAACAGTCCTCCATAGTGGTTGTACCATCCTGCATTCCCACCAACAGTGAAGAAGTGTTCCTATCTCTCCACATCCTCTCCAACACTTGTAGTTCTTTGTCTTTTTACTAGTGGCCATTCTGATAGGTGTGAAGTGATATCTCCTTGTAGTTTTGATTTGCATTTCCCTAATCATGAGTGATGTTGAGCATTTCCTCATGTGTTTTTTTGCCATTTGTATTTCTTCTTTGGAGAAATGTGTATTCAAGTCTTTGGCCCATTTTTTAATTGGGTCATTTGTCTTTTTATTGTTGAGTTGTAACATCTCTTTATATATCCTGGATATTAAACCCTTATCAGATATGTGATTTCCAAATATTTTTTCCCATTGAGTCGGCTGCCTTTTCACCCTTCTGACAAAGTCCTGTGAGGTGAAAAAGTGTTTAATTTTGAGGAGGTCCCATTTATCTACTTTTTTTTTTGTTGCACGTGCTTTGGGTGTAAGGTCCAAGAAACCACCACCTACTACAAGGTCTTGAAGATGTTTCCCTACATTTTCTTCTAGTAGTTTTATGGTCATGGCTTTTATATTTAGATCTTTGATCCATTTTGAGTTGATTCTTGTATAGGGGGTGAGATAGGGGTCCTCTTTCATTCTTTTGGTTATAGATATCCAGTTCTCCCAACACCATTTGTTGAAGAGACTTTTTTCCATCAGCGTGGGCTTGGTAGGTTTGTCAAAAACCAGTTGACTGTATAGGTGAGGGTATATTTCTGGATTCTCAATTCTATTTCACTGATCGATATGTCTATCTTTGTGCCAGTACCATGCTGTTTTGACCACTGTAGCTTTGTAATATGTTTCAAGGTCAGACAGTGAAATTCCTCCCACATTGCTCTTCTTTTTTAGAATACTTTTGGCTATTCGGGTGCACTTACCCTTCAAGATGAATTTGGTAATTGCCTTCTCTAATTCTGTAAAGTAAGCTGTTGGGATTTGATTGGTATTGCATTGAGTCTCTAAATCAGTTTGGGCAAGATTGACATCTTCACGATATTTATTCTTCCAATCCATGAACACGGAATGTCTTTCCATTTGTTTAGGTTTTTTTTAACTTCTTTGAGCATTGTTTTGTAGTTTTCTGCATATAGGTCCTGTACTTCTTTGGTTAAATTAACTCCTAGGTATTTGAGTCTTTTTGTTGCTATTGAAAATGGAATTTTCCTCCCGATTACCTCCTCAGGTTGTTCAGTACTAGTGTACAAAAACATTACTGATTTTTGTGTGTTGATCTTGTATCCTGCCACTTTGCTGAAGTCATTTATTAGTTCAAGTAGCTTTGTTGTGGATGCTTCAGGATTTTCTAAATACAGGATCATGTCATCCGCAAACAGTGAGAGTTTTACTTCCTCTTTTCCTATTTGGACGCCTTTAATTTTTTTGTCTTGTCTAATTGCCCTAACTAGAACTTCTAGTACAATGTTGAATAACAATGGTGACAGTGGGCATCCTTGTCTTGTTCCTGATCTTAGAGGGAAAGCTTTCAACCTTTCCCCATTGAGTATGATGTTGGCTGTGGGTTTTTCATATATGCCTTTTATCATATTGAGGAGTTTTCCTATTATTCCTATCTTTTGAAGTATTTTTTTTTTTTTTTAAGATTTTATTTATTTATTCATTTATCCCCCCCCCTGCTGCCAGGGCTCGCCGGGCCAGCCAACCACGCCGTGCGGGCGGGCCCGCCCTCACCAGGAGGCCCCGGGAACCGAACCCGGGGCCTCCCATATGGCAAATGGGAGCCCCACTGATTGAGCCACAGCCGCTTCCCTTTTGAAGTATTTTTATCAAAAAAAGGATGTTGGATTTTGTCGAATGCCTTTTCTGCATCTATTGAGATGATCATGTGTTTTTTTTCCTTCAATTTGTTAATGTGGTGTATTACATTGATTGATTTTCTTATGTTGAACCAGCCTTGCATACCAGGAATATAAATCCCACTTGGTCGTGATGTATAAGTCTTTTGATATGCTGTTGGATTCGATTTGCAAGTATTTTGTTGAGACTTTTTGCATCTATGTTCATTAAATAGATTGGTCTGTAATTTTCTCTTCTTGTGGAATCTTTATCTGGCTTTGGTATTAAGGTGATGTTGGCTTCATAAAATATGTTGGGTAATTTTCCCTCCTCTTCAGTTTTTTGGAAGAGTTTAAACAGGATTGGTGTTAATTCTTTTAGAAATGCTTGGTAGAATTCACCTGTGAAGGCATCTGGTCCTGGGCTTTTCTTTGCTGGGAGATTTTTTATGACTGATTCAATCTCCTTAATTGTGATTGGTTTATTAAGTTCTTGTATTTCTTGTTGTGTCAGTGTGGGTTGGTTATGAGTTTCTAGAAATTTGTCCATTTCATCCAGGTTGTCTAGTTTGTTGGCATATAGTTTCTCATAATATCCTCTTATGATTCTTTTTATTTCTGTGAGGTCATTTGTAATTTCCCCCCTTTCATTTCTGATTGTATTTATTTGCATCTTCTCTCTTTTTTTCTTTGTTGGTCTAGTGAGGGGTTTGTCAATTTTATTGAATTTCTCAAAGAACCATCTTTTGGTGTTTTTTATTTTCTCTATTGTTTTTCTGTTCTCATTTTCATTTATTCCTGCTCTAATCTTTATTATTTCTTTTCTTCTTTTTGCTTTGGGATTGGTTTGCTGTTGTTTTTCTAGTTTCTCAAGTTGTTCATTTAAATCTTTGAGGTTAGCTCTTTCTTGTTTTCTAATATAGGCATTTAGGGCTATAGATTTCCCTCTCAAGACTGCCTTTGCTGTATCCCATAAGTTTTGATACGTTGTGTTCTCATTTTCCTTTGTCTCAATATATTTACTGATTTCACTTGCAATTTCTTCTTTGACCCACCAAATATTTAGGAGTGTGTTGTTCAGTCTCCACACATTTGCAAATTTACTTTTTCCGGTCTGTTATTGATTTCTAGTTTCATTCCATTATAATCTGAGAAGGTGCTTTGTATAATTTCAATCTTTTTATATTTATTGAGAGCTGTATTGTGACCTAACATGTGGTCTCTTCTGGAGAAAGATCCATGGGCACTTGAGAAGAATGTATAACTCGCTGAGTTTGGATGCAGTGTTCTGTATATGTCTGTTAGGTCTAACTTGTTTATCATATTATTCAAGTTTTCTCTTTCCTTGTTATCTTCTGTCTAGTTGTTCTATCTAATGGTGTGAGAGGGGTGTTGAAGTCTCCGATGATTATTGTAGAAATGTCTATTTCTCCCTTCAGTTTTGCCAGAGTTTGTCTCATACATTTTGGGGCACCCTGGTTAGGTGCGTAGATATTTATGACTGTTATATCTTCCTGGAGGATCGTCCCTTTTATTAATATATAATGGCTTTCCGCATCTCTTATCACTTTTTGCATTTGAAGTCTGTTTTGTCTGATATTAGTATAGCTACCCCTGCTCTTTTCTGTTTACTATTCGCGTGGAGTATCTTTTTCCAACCTTTTACTTTCAGCCGTTTGTATCCTTGGGTCTGAGGTGAGTTTCTTGTAAGCAGCATATGGATGGCTCATGTTTTTTTATCCATTTTTGTCAGCCTGTATCTTTTGATTGGGGAATTTAATCCATTCACATTCAATGATATTACTGAAAATGCACTATTTATTTCCTCCATTATATTCTTTGGTTTTCATATGTCATCTTATTTTTGTCTCTCTTTTTACTCTTTTGGTTATCCTTTCTGCTTTTCTTTCTTATACTCTCCTCCAAGCCTCTCTCTCCTGTCTTTTTATTTCAGGTTCTAAGGCTTCCTTTAATATTTCCTGCAAAAGTAGATTCATTTTTGCAAACTCTCTTAGTTGCTGTTTGTTTGTGAATACTTTATATTCACCTTCATATTTGAAGGACAGTTTTGCTGGATAAAGAATTCTCGGCTGGCAGTTTTTCTCTTTCAGTTTCCTAATTGTATCATACCACTGTCTTCTCGCCTCCATGGTTTCTGAAGAGAAAACTGCACTAAGACTTACTGGACGTCCTTACGTGATCATTTGCTTCTCTCTTGCTGCTCTGAGAATTTTCTCTTTATCTTTTACATTTGACATTCTGAATAACATGTGTCTTGGTGTAGGTCTATTTGGATTTATTCTCATTGGGGTACGGTGTGCTTCTTGGACATGTAAGTTCATTTCTTTCGTGAGAGTTGGGAAATTTTCAGCTATTATTTCCTCAAATACTCTTTCTGCCCCTTTTCCTTTCTCTTCCCCTTCTGGAACTCCCATGGCACATATGTTGTTGCATTTTGTGTTCTCATTCAACTCTCTGAGCCCCTGCTCGTTTTTTTCCATTCTTTTCTCTGTCTGTTCTTTTCTCTCTTCAATTTTAGCTGCTCTGTCTTCGGTATCATTTATTCTTTCTTCTATCATTTCGAGTCTGCTTTTGTATGCCTCAAATGTATTTTTGACTTCACCTATTGTGTCTTTCATTCCCATGAACTCCGTTACTTTTCTGTTCAGGATTTCAAATTCTTCTTTGCGTTCGCCCATTGACTTCTTGATGTTATTGATCTCTTTAACTATATTCTCTTTCATCTCATTAATTTGATTTTGGAAATGTGTGCTCATGTCACTGATTAGTTCTCTCAAATTCTGCATCTCTCCTGGGACTTTGCTGTATTCCTTTTCTTGGGCCATGTCTTAGTATGGCTCGTAATTTTTTGCTGGTGCTTAGGCATCTGGTTAGGTTGTATTTTACTTAGGTGCTCTATCTCTTTCTCTTTTATGGGTTTTTAGTGGCAGGACACTGTGAGTTACCACAGCGCTTTGATTTTTGGGTCAACCTTGATTGTTAGGATTATTCTGCTGGTTGCTAAAAACTGGGCACTGGACCCAGTAATTGGTTGTAGAGTCGTTTCCTAGGGCCTTGGGCAGTGAGGCTATAGAGGCCAGGAAAAGCCTCTCTTACTTACTAATTTTCTTGTGTGCACTTCCTTGGTCTGCCAGAAGATGGCCCTTGTTGGTAGCTCTCAATTCAGTGCCTGGTCGGAGCGTATTTGTTGTGACACAGACCAGATCAATGTGCTAGAGCTTCCTGTCTGGGGGCTAAGAGTGTTTCAAACTTTCTGAGACAGTTCTCCAGACTTCTCTGGTAGCGCCCCCTTTTTCCCAGCTAGGAAATAGTTCCACCTCCTTCTGAATCCTCAACAATCAGTCCCTGTTATTAGAGGAGGAGATTGGGAGGTTTGTATATCTTTAGCCCCTTGCAGGCTCCAAGGCAAACAATGGCGCAGCCCCACCTGCCCTGGAAGGGCTCTCGGGACAGGGCAGACCAAACCTGAGAGTGAAAAGCAGGGTCAGCCCCAGGCTCTCTCTCCCATTTCCTGTGGAGTCCTCAACAATTAGTCCAGGCTAGAAAAGAGTGAGGTTGTGAGGGTCGGATTTCTCCAGTCCTTCCTATGCTCCCAGGGCAAACCACCGTGTGGAAGGGTCCGTGGGGCTCCGCAGCCCAAATTTGCGGGTCAGAACCTGAGTCAGCCTAAGGCTGTGTCCTTCTCTCTCCCCTTTCTGGCAGTGGCAGATCCCTGAAGCCCCCTTTGTCTGTGGTCACAGGCCCTGGGGCCTGAGAATTCTGAAGAGTGTGGGGGAGGGTGCCAGCAGCAGCAGAAGCTGCTACTTGCAACTGTCGCAATTTGCCTCTTCTGTCCCTCTCTCCTCTGGGTGGTGTGCAGCCTTCACCTGCTGTGCTAAACCCTAGAAGATCTATTTCGGGGCTGTTTCAGCTTGTCCTCTAGCTATTTTTCTGGAGAAGAGATTCCCGTGTCTTACTAGTCCGCCATCTTCCCGGAATTCCCACCTATCAATAAAATGAATACATATATACTGTCATATTTATATTTACAAATAATTGGAGTTTTATTATGAGAGAATAGTCAAACATCTAGGTGACTGAGGGGCTGTTGGGTATTGTCATAGTACCTAAAGGAACCTCAAGTCCTTTGGAGAGCTATGACTCACCCACCTTGTAGCATTTAAATAACTTACCCCATGTGTGCTGCATGCCATCATGTGATTTGTAAAGAGGTAGAATCTGTCCTAAGTGTATACTAAAACATAAAATCTTGTGCTTAACCTAACTGGTAACAGGCACTATCCCAATAACTTTTAAAAATAAGTTTATGACTCAGTGTCCAAACAGGCAATTCAGAGAGAAAAGATTGTTGACATTCAGAGGAGATAGAGGGCAAGAACTGCTGTGTTTATTTTGCCACGGTCAATTTATTTTTTCTTCACAGAGTTACTTACCTCTAACCTTGAATCTCCAACAATGTTCAACTCAAAAATCTCCACTGTTTATAACCCTTGTTACCATTTAGCAATATAAAATATGTTTATAAATAAGGTGAGCCAGACATTTTCCATTTAATTACATGACTTTCTGAAGGGGCCATTGGGGTGGAGTTCTCAATGGCCTAAGACATGTGGGGTGATCCCATTCCTCTGACCTGACTGGTTGAGCATCTGACCCAATTCTCACAGATGACATGTGAGTGGCCATCTGCTGAGGGACCTCTGGGAGAAGTTTCCTCTCCAAAGAGAGCACCACAGAAAGAACTGCTGTGGCTTTCCTGTTACCACCTTGAGAATGAAGGTAACACCAAGGATGGCTAAGTGGAGAGACTGAAAGAACCTGGGTCTTTGTTGACTTAAGCTACTGATTCAATTAACCCTGAAGCTTACCCTATACACAGTAGAGACCATAAATTTTATTTCTGTGTAAGCCATTTGAGTTGGGGTTTCTGCTACTTGCAGCTGGAAGCATCCTCACTGATAAACTATTCTTAAGAGTAATGACTCATGGGGAAACAATCCTCCCACCTTCTGATTAACTTTGGCTTACAGAGATAATCATCTGGGCCATCAGATACGTTAAAAATATGGAAATCATAGGATTAAAATTATGGTGATTATATTTAAGGAGGAGGGTGGAGGTAGTGGCTGGGAGGGATCCTGAGAGGGACTTCTGGAATGCTGTTAGTGTTCTGTTTTTTTTTTTATCTGGGTGGTGGTTACATAGGTGTTTACTTTAGGATAAATTAATCAAGCTGTACACTTACAATTTATGTGCCTTTCTGCATGTAAATTATACTTCAATCAAAAAATATATTTAAAAAAATATTGGACAGCCAAACAAACTGTTTATATCTTGACTGGAAAGATATGGATGGCATATCATGGCCATTTGGTTAACAGCTGAATTAAGCTATAGGGACATGCTTGCTTTTATAAAGTCCCAGATGTTCTATGTAAAGCCCTCCTGTCACTAAGTGTGTGCCCAACCCACTCTTATCTCAGCCAAAATATTTTCCCTTTTGGTTTGGATGGAAGGGTCTCAAAGTCTTACAAATGATGGACTTCATTATTTTTAGAATCAACCCATAATATTAAAAAGTAGAATAAAAACTAACAGATTGGAGTCTACACATGTAAGCCTTTGTTAAACAACATTCTTAGAGAGGATTTTAGTCATTAGAGGATTCTCTCTAAGGAAACTGCTGGGTTGGGAAGAATGCAACCATGAAGTTCGTGCAACCCAGGTTATTGAGACCTCTAGCCTGCTTCATAGAGGAGGGATGTAACATGCTGTGGTTAAAAATAAATAAAATAAAAAATAAAAATAAACAAAAAACATGCTGTGGTAGGTTGAATTATGTAGCTCAGGAAAAAAAATGTTCTTAATCCATCCCTGGGATGTAAATAAGACCTTTGGAAGATGTTATTTTTAGTTAAGGTGTGGCCCTACTGAATGAAGTTAGATCTTAACATATCACTGGAGGGTTTATGAAGAAAAAGCCACAAGGAGGAGGAAAGCCACATGGAGGAGCTGGAAGTCAATGGAACTTGGAAGAAAAAGGAAAGGACATCGCTATGTGATGGGATAGCCAAGGAACCCAAGGATTGCCAGCCAGCCAGAACACTACCAACCCAGGGAGGAAGCAAGCCTTCTAGACTCTGAAACCATGAGTCAATAAATTTCTTTTTTAAGCCAACCCATCGTGTGGTATTTGTCACAGCAGACGGGAAACTAAGACACATGCTTAGTCAGTTTTTGTAGATTAATTATCTTTGAGCTTTGGGGAGCAACTGTCTGGAGAAAGACCTGGCTCTACTAGAGGAAAACCAGGGGAAAACTAGGGAAATTTACTATAAACCATGGCTTGGTGAGTGGAAATGGACATGTGGAGGCAAAAACCTGGAATTATCAGTCTTCAGGAGGGTTGGGAAGGAATCACATCATGAAACTAAATGGGGAATGTAATTGGTTGGTAGTCAGACCCATTGGATTTTTTTTTTTTAATTTTTAAATTTATATACATAAAATTTGCCATTTTAACCATTTTAAGTGTACAATTCAGGGGCATTAATTACATTTACAATGTTGTGCTACAATCACAACCACCCATTACCATACTTTTTCATCACCCTAAACAGAAATTCTGTACCTATTTCGCAGTAATTCCTCATTTCCCCTTCCCCTCAATCCCCGGTAACCCTTCTGTCTCTATGAATCTGCTTAGTCTAGATATTTAATATAAATGGAGTCATACAATATTTGTCCTTTTGCTCTTGCTTATTTTGCTTAGCATAATGTTTTCAGGGTTCATCCTTGTTGTATCATGTATCAGAATTTCATTCTTTTTTATAGCTGAATAATATTCTAGTGTATGGATTGACCACATTTTGTTTATCCATTCATCTGTCGATGTATACTTGGGTTGTTTATGTACAGAATTCTTGAGAGGAGTTGTGGGTTTTTTTTGCATGTTTAATACAAGCAATCTTCATGTTTCCAGGATTTTCTCTTATGCTTTGGGGTCTTTTCCCCTACTTGGAATACTGCACCTTACCTACCCAACACCCCTATTCATCCCGCCTCTTCACCTGGCTGGCTTCTACCCTGATCAGACCCCATTGGATTCTAATTCCTTAGAGATGAATAGCCCTGTCCTGTTTGAGCACCCACATTGATCCCAAGATCTGGAAGCTCATAAGAAAAATGTGGAGACATAAAAATATTCTACATTATATACCACCTAACTCTTCAGGGTGCATTCACATTTATTATATTCTCTTTACAACCTACCTTGTGAGGTAGGTAAAAGTCAGATACCATAAGAGAGACGGTGACTAAGAGAACAAGATTTAGAGTCAAACAGATCTGGGTTTAAATCCTGCCTCTGTCTTACTAGTGGAATGGTAATAAGCAATTTACTTAGCCTGTCTCAGTGGTTCTCAACTGAAGTGATGTCACCCAGGGGACATTTAGCAACATCTGGAGACATTTTTGATAATCATAAGTAAGTGTAGGGATGTTACTGGCATCTAGTGGGTAGAGGCCAGGGATGCTGGTAAACATCACACAATGCACAGAACAGTCCCTCCTTCCCCAACAAAGAATTATGCAGCCCAAAATGTCAATAGTGCCACTGTTGATAAACCATGGGCTATATCTAATTCTCAGTCACCTCATCTATCGAGATTGCCTCATTGCATTCTTATAATGAATAGATAAACAACAGCTGATATTTAGTTGTGTGCAAATACAACTCCTTTTTCTAGGAGCTTCCCTCTTGGGTACATATATCTCCACAGAATTAGAGTTCTGAGGGCTAACTATCAATTAACCATATCACCTATTTAGTTTCATAATATATGTCCCTAACAGACATTTTGCATGTGTCGCTGCCCTTTTGTCACAGTTGATTGGATCAGGGGTGGACACTTAATCCCAACTAGGACAGTAAGAAATCCCCTCCCCAGGGAAATTTGGAATTTGGAATGAGAGATTCAGGCTCAGTCTGGCTGGTGTGTTGAATGGGGAATATGTAAACCGCGGAAGTTGTAGGTGGTCATTTTATCACCACATGCTCTGGGATGCAAAGAACCAGCTTACAGCAAGAGAGGAGAATGCAACAATCAGAGAAAAAAGCAGCAACAAGAGATAAGTGTCCCAGGGTCCATTCTCTGCTGTAACCTGCCCTTAAATTCTAAAGCCTATTTCTTTTTTGTATATATATACTTTTATATTATTTTTTTAAAAAACTTGATTACATAAATGTTACATAAAAAAATATAGGGTATTCCCATATGCCCCTGTTCCTACCCCTCCCACATTTTCCCACATTAATAACAACCTTCATTAGTGTGGTATATTTATTACAATTGATGAACACATTTTGGAGCATTGCCACTAAGCATGGATTATAGTTTACATTGTAGTTTACACTCTCTCCCACACAATTTTGTAAGTTATAACGATATATAATGGCCTGTATCTATCATTGCAATGTCATTCAGGACAATTCCCAAGTCCTGAAAATGCCCCCATATTACACTTATTTTTCCCTTCTCCCTCCCCTCCGAACCTCTGGTGGCCACTGCCTCCAGATCAATGATAAAAGTTCTTCCTTTGCTAGAATAATAAGTCTATAGTAGAACAACAGTTAGTCTTCTCTAGTCCATCATTCATTACCCAGTCCTGAGGATTCTAGGATGGTGATGCCCACTCCACCTCTAACTGAGAGGGGGCTTAGCTCCCATGGGGCAGATAGATGGGACTCTTGCGTGTATTTGTAGACTCTCTGTTCCTTGGTATGTTCATTGTCCATCATCATCTCTATAGCCCATTTCTGTATCCCTGTATTACTTTTTTTTTGAGAAATGAAAATGCTCTAACATTAATTGAAGTGGTGAAAGCACAACTCTGTGATTATACCAAATGCCATTGATTGTACCTGTATTACTTTGTGCTTAAGCTGGCTTCAGTGATACGTTTCTTGTGCCCAAAAAGACACATAACAACTATGGGAAGTGGATGTGGCTCAGGTGACTGAGCTCTCACCTATGGGAGGTCCCTGGTTCGGTTCCTGGTGCCTTCTAAAGAAGGCAGTGAGCTGGAGCTGGCATGACGGGCAGGCATGGCAAGCTGACACAAGATGACGCAACAAGAGACACAAGAAGAAAAAAGAACATAAAAACATTATAGGGGGGCGGATGTGGCTCAAATGGTTGGGCGTCCATCTGACATATGGAGGGACCTGGGTTCGATCCCCGGGACCTCCCAGTAAAGTTTAAAAAAAAAAATATATATATATAGATAGATAGATAGATAGAAGATGCATGGGCTGCCAGGCTCTGTGTGCCGGTGAGCCGCCAGGCCCCGGGAGCCATGCAGCAAGATGATGACGTAACGGGAGAGACGTGGGGGAGAGACAAGACAAGATGCTCTGAAAGCCAGGAACCGAGGTGGCGCAGGTGGCAGAACACCTCTCTCCTACATCGGAGGTCTCCAGGATCGAATCCTGCTGAAGACTGGAGGAGGAAGATGAGAAGAGATGGCAGGAAGCAGATACAGAGAATTGCCCAGCGAATGGACACAAAAACAGCAAATGGGGAAGGGAGGGTTTAAAATGGATAAAAGTAAATAAATCTTTAAAAAAAAAAAAAAAAAAAAAGACATAATAAAGCAGGGAATGGAAGTGGCTTAGTCTATTAGGTGCCTCCCTCCCACATCAGAGGTCCGGTTCAGTTCCCAGTGCCTCCTAAAAGACACAGCACACAGCAAGTGCAAACAATGAGGAGGTGGGAAGAAATGATTAAAAAACAAAACAACTACTGATAACATAGAAAAAGCACTTATAATGGAGCCTGGGAATGATAAGCCCTCAGTAAGTAGTAGTAGTTATTTATTATCACCCCCAGTTTAGAGATAAGAAAGTTGAGGCAGTGAGTTTGTCTTGTGTCACACAGCTCTTTAGTCATAAGTCTGGTCTGGAATCCAGGCCTCCTGACTCATATATCTGGGTTCTGTTCTTTGAACTTTGAAATAAAACATTCAAAACAAGGGATAAGTAAGTACATATGTACAGTTAAAAATAATTCAAAGTGATCCCCAATGTATCCATCATCCAAGATAAGAACTATTGGCTGTGGCCAATAGTTCTTATCTAAAAGATCAGATCTCCTTGAGCATCTCCCTGACACATCTCCTTTTTACCCCAGCAGAGGAAACCACTATTCTAGTTTTTTCTTGTAATAATTCCTTATGGTTTTTCCACCTACATATACATCTCTAAACCATATGATTTAGTTTTACCTGTTTTGGTGCTTTTTGTCAATGAAATTGTACCATTTGTATTCTTTTGTGATTTCTTTTTTCAAAACTATATGAGATTCCCTCCACCCCGACCCCTCCCCCCAAAAAAGCCTGGGCATGTAGAGTACCTGCCCCACCCCACCTGTCTTCACCTCAAGGCTGCCACAGTGCCTGAGTGCCCGTGGCCCAGGGAGGCCCCCCTCAGTGGGCACACTCACAGACACCTGTACTCTCCACCAGAAACCACAGCACTACAGGCCAGGTTGGGGACCACAGAGCAGGCACAGAGCCAGGGAAAGACTGGAGCTATGGGCCTGGGATCTGCCATGGAATTGCACAATAAAGTGTTTTTATTCCTTGAAAAAAAGAAAACTGTATTTATAATTGTAATATCTTCTGGCTGGATGGAAATCTTCTCAATATGTAATATCCTTCTTTGTCTCTTGTGATCTTTTTTACTTAATTCTATTTTGTCTGTCAATAATATAACTACTCCAGCTCACTTTTGAGGACTCTTTTTCCATCCTTTTACTTCCAACATCTGTGCTTCTTGGTACCTGTATTAGTCAGCCAAAGGAGTGCTGATGTAAAATACCAGAAATTGCTTGGTTTTATAAAAGGTATTTATTTGGGGTAGAAGCTTACAGTTACCAGGCCATAAAGCATAAGTTACTTCCTTCACCAAAGTCTGTTGCCACGTGTTGGAGCAAGATGGCTGCTGACGTTTGCCAGGGTTCAGGCTTCTTGGGTTCCTCTCTTCCAGGCACTCCGTTCTCTCTGGGCTCAGCTCCTCTGCTTCCTCCACAACGTCAGCTGTAGACTATGAGGCGCTCTAGGCTTTACCTTTCTCCACAAGGCCAGCTGTGAACTGTCAGGCAAATGGCTCATCTCTTTTCCCGGGGCCTTCTCTCCTTCTTCACGACCAAGGTCCTCTGTGCTTACTTCCCCCAGCTCCAGCATCATAACTCAGCATCAGAACTCCAACATCAAAACTACTCGAACTCTGTCCTTTGCCATGTCTTATATCTTTGAGACCCCACCCACCAAGGGGCGGGGCTCAATGCCCTTCTAGCCCAATGAGAGCCCTAATCATAACTTAATGGAGCCCAGATAAACAGACTAGTTTACAAGCATAATCCAATATCTATTTTTGGAATTCATAACTATATCAAACTGCCAAACTGCTACAGTACCTAAAAGTTGTCTCCTGTAGACAGCTGATAGATGGATCATGCTTTTTCATCCAGTTCACCAATCTTTGACTTTTTTTTTTTTTTTTTAAAGATTTTATTTATTTATTCATTTATCCCCCCCATGCTGCTTGTGCTCGCTGGGTCAGCCAACCGCGCTGTGCGGGCGGGCCTGCCTTCACCAGGAGGCCCAGGGAACCGAACCCGGGGCCTCCCATATGGTAAACGGGAGCCCCACTGATTGAGCCACAGCCGCTTCCCAATCTTTGACTTTTAATAGGGGAATTTAACTCATTAAGGTAATAACTGAGAAAGAAGGATTTACTTCTGCCATTTAGATATTTATTTTCTGTATGTCTTGTGCAATTTTTGTTCCTCAATCATTCCATTACTGCCTTTTTTGCATTTAGTTGCATTTTTGTAGTGTGCCATTTTGATTGCCTTCTTTCCTTTTCTCTAAATTTTTTAGCTATTTTCTTATTGACTACCTTTGTAATTACAATTAACAGCTTAAACTAATAACCTAGTTTCCCATAGTATACAAATTCTCTACTCGTATATATCTCCATCCCGCCCCCTTCATATTGTTATTGTCTCAGATTACATCTTTATAAATTGTATGCCATTAACATAGATTTTAAATGTTATTTTACACATTCACCTGGTGTGTGAAATAGGTGGAGGGGAGAAGCAGTTAAAAAACAAAAGTAGGGAAGCAGATGTGGCTCAAGCGATTGGGCTCCTGTCTACCAGGTCCAGGGTTCGATTCCTGGGGGCCTCCTGGTGAAGGCAAGCTGGCCCACGTGGTGAGCTGGCCTGTGCAGAGAGCTGGCATAACAAGATGATGCAACAAATAGAGACACAGACGAGAGACAATAAGAGACACAGCAGACCAGGGAGCTGAGGTGGTGCAAGAGATTGAGCACCTCTCTCTACACTGGAAGGTCTCAGGATCAGTTCCCAGGGCCACCTAAAGCCCAGATAAGCAGACACAGAAGAACACACAGTGAATGGACACAGAGAGCAGACAGTGAGCTCAAAATCAACAAGGAGGAGAGGAATAAATGAATAAATAAATCTTAAAAAAGTGTAATCATGTATATGTAAAGTATTTTTACCTATACAATTCCCTTTACTAGTGTTCTTTATTTATTCTTATGGCTTCATATACTGTCCAGTGTCATATTATTTCAGTCTGGAGGACTCCGTTTAGCATTTCTTGTCGGGCAGATCTTCCAGTAATGAACTCTTTCACCTTTTATTTATCTGTAAATATCTTAATTTCTCCTTCATTTTTGAAAGATAATTTTGCCAGATATAAATATGCCATTCTACTGTCTTCTGGGCTCCATGGTTCCTGATAGGAAATCTGCTGTTGGAGCATATATAGCTCAGTGGTTGAGCATCTGCTCTGCATATACAACGTTCTGGGTTCAATCCCTGGTACCTCCTAAAAAAAGAAAAAAGAAAAAAAGAAAAAATCTGCTGTCAATCTTTTTTTTTTCACCAGCAAATAGTTATTGAAGGTCTTTGATATTCAAAGTTTGGGTTTTGGGGATACAGCAACAGACAGCAAGATAAGGGACCCATGAATCTTATCTTTTATTGGGGAAGACAAGTAAATACTAGTAAACAAAGAAAAGATAGTACACCTGTTTGCTCGCGAGGCCTGGGAGGGGTAAACCACTACAGTGAGCCTGCAAGAAGAGGAGTTGGCAAGTCAGGGCGGAATCTGCAAGAAGGCATTCCAGGGTAAAGGACAAGTGTCCTGAGATGACAATGAGGGGATTCCAGGGCAGAAAAGAAAGCTAGTATGGTGGAGCCTGGCAAATGATGGAGAGAGTGAAAGGGATGTGGTCAGAAGAGTAAGGCTGAGACTGGATCATTTCAGGCTTGGCATGTGAGAGTGAAGAGTTCTTATTTTATTTAAAGTACAATGGGGGCCGTGTGCCCAGCACCGGGCGGGCCCGTGCCCACACTGCCAGCCTCCCCTGCATGGGGCCCTGCAGCAGCCTGGGCCAGGTTCTCCTGGGGGTGGAATCGCCCTCCAGCCCCCCAAGAGGAGGAAGAAGAGGTACCTGCCCATGACAAGCGTCCCTATACCTACTGGGCCGTGACCGCCTTGGTGGTCCAGAAGCTGGCCCAGATCATCCCCCAGGTCCAGGCCGCCTTCTCCTTCTTCACAGACGACTACGAGAGCTGGAAGGACTCCATCCGCCACAACCTCTCCTCCAACCCCTGCTTCCTCAAGGTGCTCAAGGACCCTGCGAAGGCCCAGACCAAAGGCAACTTCGGGGCGGCGGACGTGAGCTTGATCCCGCACAGGCGCTGCGGCTGCAGAACACCTCCCTGTGCCGGCGCTGACAGAGCACGGGCCAGCGCGGCGCCCTCGCCAAGGACCCGGGCCCCTCCATGCTGCACCGCTGCCCTACGCGCTGCCTAGTCCTCCCTGCTAGGAGACCCCGGGGTCGGGGCACTCAGGCCCCGGCTGCCACGGCAGGGAAGCCCAGCGCCAGCCCGCCCCCAGGAGGAAGCAGGGCTCATCCCCGCCCACCCCCCCCACCCTGCCCTCCTCTGGGAGGCCTCTATGGCCCCTCTGGGCCTACAGGAGGAGAGGGGCAGACTTCCCAATGGGGAAACACAGGGCCGCCGCCCCTCTCACCAGAACCCAGGACCTGGTCCCTGCAATTCCTGCAGGGCACCCCATGTCCGGGGCGCTGACTGGCCCCACTATGGGAGCAGGTGCGCGCCTCCTACTTGCCCATCTACACTCCCAACATGGTAATGCCCTTGGCTTGACTCCCCGCCCCCTGCTGCCCCGAGTGCCCACCCACCACTAGCTGGTCTTACTGGGGTTGGCCCCTGAAGTCCGCGGGTCCCAAGGGCTGCTCTGGGATCTAGACACCCTCTTCTAGGGTGTGCCACCCAACAAGAGCATCTGCACGTGTGGGTCAGCCGCTCTCGGGACCCGGCAGTCCGGGCCCCAGGCCAGATGCTCTCCTGGTACAGACTGAGGCTGCCTTGGCAGGGGGTGCTTTCCCTCGGGTACTCACCCTCTCCCATGGGCCCCAGGGAGACCAAGGCCAGGAGCGGAGAGTATCTGCAGCCACAGCAGCCGAGCTCAGAGTCCAAAACGTTTATTGGAATACTCCCACCAAGGGCTGCAGCTCAGCTGAGTACAAATGTGCCCTGAGGCCACCTCCACCCAAAGAGGCAAGGCCGGAGGGGTGGGTCCCATCTTCTCAGACTTCTGTCCATCCATCCATCCATCCATCCATCCATCCATCCATCCATCCGTCACCACCTGTCACCTCCCTTCCCTGGCTCCAGGCTGGGGGAGGGAGAGCCCAATGGGGTCTCCAACCTGAAGTCCTGCCCTCCCTCAACTATCTGGGAAGAAGGAGGTAGCACCTTTTGGGGAAATGGGGGTAGAGAATAAAGATTGGACCCCATGAGGTCTGATGGTGGTGGTGGAAAGATAACAATAAAGGAACTTATACCATTAAAAAAAAAAAGTACAGTGGGGAGCTTCATTTAAGAAGGATTGTTTTTGTCTGCTAGGAGGAGAATTTTAAAAATATATATCCTATTTAAATTTTATTTTTAAAGTAGAGGTGTATGTTTACAGAAAAATCATAAAAATCCATCATTCCCATGTACCCCCTATTGTTGGCACTTTGCATTAGTGTACTTTTGTTACAACTTATGAAAGATTATTAAAATAGTACTATTAACTATTGTCCATAGTTTACATTAGGTGTATTTTTTCCCATCTACCACGGTATTATTAACACCTTGGATTAGTGTTGTATATCTGTTATAGTTCATACAAGAACGTTCTTAAAATTGTACTATTAACTGTCATCCATCATCTACAATGGGGTTCACTGAGTTAGTCCTATGTTTTATCTTTTAATTTTTATACTAGTAACATAAACAATGACCTAAAGTTTCCCTTTTAACCACATTTACATATATAATTGAGTACTGTTAATTACACTCACAATAATGTGTTACCGTCATCACCATTCATTTCCAAACCTTTACAATCAACTCAAATGGAAATTCTGTACAAATTAAGCATCAACTCCCCATTCTTTACCCCCAGTCTATCCCTGGTAACCTATATTCTAGATTCTAACTCTGTGAGTTTGCTTATTCTAATTAGTTCATATCAACGAGATCATATATTTGTCCTTTTGTTTCTGGCTTATTTCACTCAGTATAATGTCCTCAGGGTTCATCTATGTTGTCACATGCATCAGGATTTCATTCTTTTTTATGGCTGAAAAATATTTTGTTTATCCATTCATCAGTTGATGGACACTTTTTGTTTATCCATTCATCATTTGCTGGACACTTGGGTTGTCTTTGGGCAAATGTGAATAATGTTGCTATGAACATCAGTGTACAAAATATATGTTCAAGTTCCTGCTTTCATTTCTTCTGGGTATATACCTAGTAGTGGGATTGCTGAGTTATACGGTAATTCTATGCTTAGCTTCCTGAGGAACCGCCAAACTGCCTTCCACAGTGGCTACAGCATTTTACATTCCCACCAGCTTTGGATGAGTGTTCCTATTTCTCCACATTCTTTCCAACACTTGCAGTTTTCTGGTGTTTTTTGTTTTTGTTTTAGTAGCTATTCTATTGAGTGTAAAATATCTCTCTGTGGTATTGACTTGCATTTCCCTACTAGCTAGTGATGTTGAGCATCTTTTCATGTGCTTTTTAGCCATTTGTATATCCTCTTTGGAGAAATGTCTATTCAAGTCTGTTGCCCATTTTTAAATTGGGTTGTCTTTACATTTCTTTTATATATTCTGGATAGTAAACCCTTATCAGATACGTGGTTCCAAATATTTTCTCCCATTGAGTAGGTTGCCTTTTTACTTCCATGACAAAGTCCTTTGATGCATAGAAGTGTTTAGTTTTGAGGAGGTCCGATTTACCTATTTTTACTTTTGTTGCTAGTGCTTGTGGTATAAAGTCTAGGAAACCATTGCCTAACACAAGATACTGAAGATGCTTCCCTACATTTTCTTCTAGGGGTTTTATAATTCTGGTTCTTATATTTAGGTCTTTGATCCTTTTTCAGTTATTTCTTGTATATGGTGTGTGATAGAGGTCCTCTTTCATTCTTTTGGATATGTATATCCAGTTCTCCCAGCACCATTTGTTGAAGAGACTCTTCTTTCCCAGTTGAGTGGGCTTGGCAGCCTTGTCAAAAATCAATTGGCCAGGGAAGCAGCTGTGGCTCAATCAGTGGGGCTCCCGTTTGCCATATGGGAGGCCCCGGGTTAGGTTCCTGGGGCCTCCTGGTGGGGGCGGGCCCGCCTGCATGGCGTGGTTGGCTGACCCAGCGAGCACAAGCAGCAAGGGGGGGATAAATGAATAAATAAATAAAATCTTAAAAAAAAAAAAATCAATTGGCCATAATTGTGAGGGTCTACTTCTGAACTCTCAATTTGATTCCATTGGTCAATAAATCTATCCTTGTGCCAGTACCATGCTATTTGGATCACTGTAGCTTTGTCATATGCCTTAAAGTCAAGAAGTGTGAGTCCTTCAACTATGTATTCTTTTCCAAGATGTTTTTGGCTGTTCAGGCGCCCCCCTCCAAATAAATTTGATAATTGGCTTTTCCATTTCTGCAAACTAGGTTGTTGGAATTTTAATTGGGATCGTGTTGAATCTGTAAATCATTTTGGGTAGAATTCTCTTAAAATATTTAGTCTTCCAATCCATGAACACATAATGTTCCATCAAATCCTTTAATTTCTTTTGCAATGTTTTGTAGTTTTCTATGTACAGAGTCTTTACTTTACATCCTTGGTTAAATTTATTCCTAAGATATTTGATTCTTTTAGTTGCTATTGTAAGTGGATTCTTTTTCTTGATTTCCACCTTAGATTGCTCATTAGTGGTGTATAGAAATACAATTTTCCTGTTGATCTTGTACCCTGCCACTGTACTGAACTCTTATTTTAGCTTTAGTAGCTTTGTTGTAGATTTTTCAGGACTTTCTATATATAGGATCATGTCATCTGCAAATAGTGAAAGTTTTACTTCTTCCTTTCCAATTTGGATGCCTTTTATTTCTTTTTCTTGCCTAACTGCTCTGGCTAGAACTTCCGGTGACAATATTGAATACCAATGATGACATCTGGAACCAGTGTCTGGTTCCAGATATCAGAGGGAAAGCTTTCAGTCTTTCACCATTGAGTATGATATTAGTGGTGGGTTTTTCATATATGCCTTTTATCATGTTGAGGAAGTTTCCTTCTATTGCTATTTTTCTGAGTGTTTTTATTAAGAAAGGATGCTGGATTTTGTCAAATGTCTTTTCTGCATCAATGAAAATGATCATGTAGTTTTTCCCTTTGTTTTATTAATGTGGTGTATTAAATTAATTAATTTTCTTTTGTTGAACCACCCTTTCATAGCTGGGAGAAGACCTACTTGGTCATGGTATATAATTCTTTTAATGTGCTGTTGGATTTGATTTCCAAATATTTTGTTGAGGATATTTACATGTATATTCATAAGAGAAATTGGTCTGTAATTTTCTTTTCTTGTGGTATCTTTATCAGGTTTTGGTATTGTAGCAGTTTGGCATTATTTATGAATTCCAAAAATAGATATTAGATTATGTTTGTAAACTTATGCTTTATGATCTGGTAACTGTAAGCTTCTACCCTAAATAGATAACCTTTATAAAACCAACCAATTTCTGGTATTTTGCATCAGCACCCCTTTGGCTGATTAATAGAGAGTTTAGTACCGAGGAGTGGGGAAGTGCTTTTGCAATTACCAAAATGCAGGGACGGTTTTATAAATGAGTAAGGAGTGTTTTTTGGAGGAATTGTGATATGCTTGGTCTTTTAAGAGACTGTTGATAGTAACATGAACTCTAAGATTTTTTATGAGACCTTAGAAGTAAATGATGAACCTATTATTGGAAGCTGGAGGAAAGGCAATTTTTTTTTTTTTTTTTATTTGCATGCAATATCTTTTTCCAACCTTTCAACTTTCAACCTATTTGGGTGTTTAGGTCTAAGGTGAGTCTTTGGTAAACAACATATAGTTGGATCATGCTTTTTTACCCATTCTGTCTGTCTGTGGCATTTGATTGGAGAGTATAATCCATTAACCTTCAGTGTCATAACTTTAAAGGCAGTACTTTCCTTCAGCCATTTTGTCCTTTGGTTTTTTTTTTGTTTGTTTGTTTGTATTTTTAAAGATTTATTTATTTTTATCCATTTTCAACCCTGCTCCCATTTTTGCTGTTTTTGTGTCCATTCTCTGGGCAATTCTCTGTGTCTGTTTCCTGCCCTCTCTTCTCATTCTTCTCCTCCTGTCTTCACCGGGATTCGATCCTGGGAACCTCCGATGTGGGAGAGAGGAATCCTACCTCCTGCGCCACCTTAGTTCCTGGTTTTTTGGCGCTTCTCGTCATGGCTCTCCCTTGTGTCACTCTCCTGTTACATCATCATCTTGCTGCGTGGCTTGGCAGGGCCTGGTTACCCTGTGGATTATATTACACAGCCTACATCTATAACCCACTAATTTGAAAAAATATCAACTTAGCTTCAATAGCATATGCATTCTCTGCTCCCATATTCCTTTGTTTCCCTCTGTTTTCTTGGGAAGTTCAATCTTTTCAACTTTTCCAAATGCTCCAAAATATTCCTTTATTTCTTCTTCAGAAGTATCTGGGCTCAATCCACCCACAAAAAATTTTTTGGTGGGGTTCTTTCCATTTTAAAGCCTTTGCCCTTTTGGGGTCTATCAATTTGCCATCCAGTTTGTGTTCCTTCAATTCCAAAACCTTATCAACACTAGAAGCATCTTTGAAAAGCACAAATCCAAATCCTCTTGATCTTCCAGTGACTGGATCTGTCTTAATTGTGCAGTCTACAACCTCTCCAAATTGAGATACTCCATCAAATCTTTCTTGCTTGTGTTCCAGTTCAAGCCTCTAATAAACATTTTACTGTCATCCTGCTGAGTCTTGCTCACATTGATCTTGGGTCCCTCTATGAATTCCTCTATGTTGCTGTACTCATTCATATCCTCCGTGGTGTCAGAGTTGTCAGCAGGGGGTTGCTGGCACACAGACCGAGCAGCAGTGGCAGAGGAGTATTGTTCTAGTGTATTTTTAATCTACTATTGTGCCTTTCATCCCTATAATTTCTGTTATGTTTGTTTTTATACTTTCAAATTCTTCTTTATGCTCACACATTGTCTTCTTAATATCCTTTTGGCTCTATATTAATATTTTCCTTCATCTCCTTGAATTGATTAGGAGATTTCTTAGAATTTCTTTGATTAGTTGTTCTAAATCCTATGTCTAAATTCAGTTCCCTTGACTGAGCCATATCTTCCTGTTTCTTAATATGGCTTATATGTTTTTGCTGATGTTTAGATATCTGATTATCTTGATGAGTTAACTTTCAAGATCAGTTTCCTCCTCTTGTCTAGGGTTTTATTGTTAATTGGCTTTGTGTGAAGGTTTTTCTTTGATGCTTGGTCCAACTTATTCTCGACTTTTAGAATAGCCCATATTTAACTGATCAGATTTTCTCAGCTCTTGTTCATCTGATTCTTGGGATATGCAGTACAATTTTTACTGGGCAATTGTTTCTCCTCCAGGAGAAAGTTTTCTTTCTTCTTTTCCTCCTTTGGGAATCTTTTTTAAAAGATTTATATACACACGCACATACCGTTGTTTTTGTGCTCTCTGTCTGCTCTCTGTGTGTTCTTCTGTGTCTGCTTGTCTTCTCTTTAGGTGGCACTGGGAACCGATCCTGGGACCTTCCGGAGTGGAGAGAGGCTGCTCAATCTCTTGAGCCACCTCAGCTCCCTGATTTGCTGCATCTCTCATTGTCTCTCTTCTGTGTCTCTTTTTGTTGCATCATCTTGTGCCAACTCTCCACGTGAGCCAGCACTCCTGCATGGGCTAGCACTCTGCATAGGCCAGCACTCCGTGTGGACCAGCTCTCGGCTCAGGCCAGCTTGCTGTGCAGGCCAGCTTGCTTTTCACCAGGAGGCCCTGGGAATCAAACCCTGGGCCTCCTATGTGGTAGATGGGAACCCAATTGCTTGAGCCACATCCACTTTCCTCCTCTGGGAATCTTGATTTGTTTTGTTTTTTGCGTGCAGAATTTTCTCTCCAGCTCCTGTGATTTGTTTAAATTTTTTTCTTTCACTCAGTGCCCCATTTTCTTTACACTTTTCAGTTCTGGGACCCTCCTGTTTTACAGCAGTTCAGTTAACGCTTTCCCCACCTTTTTTTCCCTTCCTCTGTGAGGGTTTTCTGCCTCTGGGTTCTTCCCTAGTAAGGTATCCCACCTTGGGGAGCCAGATGGGGTCAATCCAGAAAGGTGGGTGCTTCAGAAAAGTCCATTTTGCATTTAAGTGGTCCAGCTGACAACAGTGGATTGAGTGAACGCGCTGCTTGCCAGCCGTTCTACCATGGTTTCTCTGCCCCTCTTGGGGGCCCTTTTGTATACAGCACTCCTCAGTGGCTTGTATTCTGCCCTGGGTCTCTGCAGACTTGGTGTTAAATCCATCTAGTGAGTTTTCGTTTCAGTTATTGTACTTCGAAGCTCCAAAATTCCTATTTGGTTTCTTTTTGTGATTTCAATCTCTTTATTTTGTTCAGAATATGTTTTCTTAATTTCTTTTAGTTCTTTGTATATGGATTCCTTTAACTCACTGAACATATTTAAGACAATTGATTTAAAGTCTTTGATTAATAGTTCCAGTGTATGAGCTTCCTCAGGGATGATTTCTGGCAATTTTTTTTTCCTGTGAGTAGGCCATACTTTCCAGTTTCATGGGTGTTTTGTAATTTTTTATTGAGAACTGGACATTCTGAGTTTTATAAGGTTATAACTTTAGCAATATAGTTCTTCCACTCCTCTTGTATTGCTAGATTGTTTTGTGTTTTTGTTTTTATTTTTGTTTCAGCTGTTGTTGTTGGCTGGAGCTGTCAATTTTTTACTTTTCCAAATTATTTTTGCTCCCAGACAGGGAATAGAAAAAGAAAAGAGAAAAAATATATTGGTACTGCTTCCTTAAAACTCCTCTGCCACTTTTGCCAGAGGGGACTTGGAACAATGGCCACCCTTAGAGCTGGCCCCTCAGTGATCTGAAGTAGCTAATCAAAAGCAGTGATAGGGAAGCGGCTGTGGCTCAATCAGTAGGGCTCCCGTTTACCATATGGGAGGCCCTGGGTTTGGTTCCCGGGGCCTCCTGGTGAAGGCAAGCCCGCCTGCACGGCGTGGTTAGCTGACCCAGAGAGCACAAGCAGCAAGGGGGGCATAAATGAATAAATAAATAAAATCTTTAAAAAAAAAAAAAAAAAAAGGCAGTGATAAAAAAATAAAAAATATAAAAAAAAATAAAAAAATAAAAAAATAATAAAATAAAATAAAAAAAGAAAGAAAACAAAAGCAGCGATCACCAATCACACCACATTCCATTGGATTTTAGAAGACTAGGTCCTTATAGCTGACCCTGACATCAGCAAGCTATGCCAGGAGTCCCAGCTGCAGTCCCTTCTGCTGCCTGCCATGTGGTTGTGAGGTGGAGGATAGTAGGCCCTGCACAGAGGGTGAAATGCACCAATATTTACTGCTATTTACCAGCCTCTTCCTCCAGCTCTTCCCCGGGTGTTGCACAGTGTTCCACTAGACTCAAAAGTTTCATTATAGTTGATTCAGACAGCTCCTGCCAGTTCACATGTTTTAAGTGCCTAAGACTCACCAGATGTTTTACATGTTTCTGGGGAAACAGTGGTTGATATGTTGGATGTGGCCCCTGTATTGGTCAGAACCATTTTCAAGTTCCTGGTAGGAAACAAATGGCATATTCAGAAAGGGTCACTGAGGAGAATTTAATGAAAGGTCTGTTTGCAGAAGTGTGGGCAGTTCTAAGAGAAACCCTGATGCAGAGATGGTGAAGTACTTTGGGGTTGGTGATAGAAGGCAGGCATTGCCACCCTGGCCTGAAAGGGCAAGGGGAGAAAGTGGTTACCAGAATCCAGCAAGAGCCTTCTAGAGGACTGCCCAACAGGAACTGCAGCCAGGAGGGAGCCAGGCAAACAGCACCCTGCTCTCATTCTTTTCTGATCTCCTATCTCCTACTTCTGCCTCCCATTAGCTGACCCAACTGGGAGTCAGAGGTGGGAACCTGGACAGTCCCCATCAGTCAGCCTCTGGGGACACAGATCATAAGGGAGAAAGCTGGAGAGCAAATCTGGAGAAGCAAATGGAGATTATCTAGCTATCCATAATCTCTGGGTTTATATCCGATAAACAGAAAAATAAACAAAATAATTAGTGAGTGTGATAAATAGAGTCCGTGAGAGCCTCTTGGTATATGTGCATGTGGGGGTGGGGTGGGGAGGGATGGGGTACTTTAGATTTGGTGCCTGGGAAGGTCTTGTCAAGGAGGAGGTACTGTTTAAGCACCTGAGTGATGAAGGAACCAGTTACTGAGATGGGGAAGTCTGACAGAGAGACAGTTTTGGGGGAAGAAATCAAGGATCTCTTTTGGAATATATTAATGATAGAACATACACAAAAAATAATAATAATAACTCGAGGCAGAGTGAGACTCCCTGGGGCTTACGGAGAGGTTGAGCAGGAGAGGAGATGGCTGTGGGCTGACACCGAGGGCCTGCCCCTTGGATGCCAGGACGTGTGCGGACTGCACCCTCCCTGGAGGTTACACCAAGTGCTGGCACAGCACACTGGCTCTGGGCCTGCCCGCCCGCTCCCGGGGCGCCTTCCAGCATTTACTGGGACTTGTGCCATGTCCCAGGTCCTCCCCTTACAAAGGCAAGGAGGGTCAGGGGAAGGGAGTGTCCTCTGAACACTAAATGTGACACATAGCCTTAAACAGGCAGGAGCTCCAATCTGATAGCTATGGTGGCCATAGGGGGAAAATTGGCCTTGCCAACCATGAACGGTCCAAAATATATTTAGAAAAGTATCAAATCCTATGATTAAGATGTTGATACCCCAGAGCACCACGAGGGAAAAACAGGCCCAACATCCTGGCTGGAGCCAAGTCAAGAAAGCCTGAGGGAACACTGAGTCTGCAGCCAGTACTCTGTTCCTATCCCAGGGGGTCTTTGTGGCACCTCTGCCCCTCATCAGCTAGAGCCCACCTAAAGGGTGCTTCTAGTCCACACAATTTGGCACATCACTGTATTTTCTTCCATAGAGGTCTCTCCCCTCTGGCTCTTTGCCCAGCCAGTTGCCCGCAGACTGGAAAACAAAGGCTCGTAGCCTTCCCCTGAGACCTGGGCTTAAGGGATGGGCCTTGTGCAGGCTGGGCGGATGCTCTCTTGATTTTTTTTCCAAGTGCAGAGAATGTGACAGCCAATTCCTGTTGGAAGTGGCTTTTGTTTTCTTTGGAGCATGAAGCACTTTTCCTTTCTCGTGATTGTTTCAGCTCAGGTCATGTATAAGATGGAGATGATTTGCTAACCTAATTGCATGCCTTCCCAATCCGTGGTTCTTAACCTTTTGAGGTACAGATCCTATTGTAACACCAATAAAAAAACTAGTGACTCTCTCCCTAAAATATGCACACACACACACACACACATGCAAATACCCCAAATTAAAGATCTAATACCAATCCTAGCTGGTTAAGATTCCCCTGGTTAGATAGAAGGAATCCTTCCCACCCCCACCCCTCCAGCTTTCTTTTCAGTCTGGACCTTAAAATTCCCTTTCTTTAGCACTTCTCAGGGGCCAGATTTTCTTGCCTGGCTCCTGCTTGAATGAATCCCACGTGTCCAGCCATCAGCAGAGCAGGGACCCTTGCTGGCTTCAGGCTGCCTCTGGCCTGAAGGCTGCAGTCCAGTAGCGCTCCAGTTTTTCAGGCAGCAGGATATTCCAGTGGGATTTGTAAAACCTTTGTCTCATCTGTGCCTCTCTGTTATGGAGGAACCAGGCAGCAGGAGTCTTAGCACATTCAAGGAGAGGTGGCACAGCTTTGGATGAGACTCTAGAGAGACAGGCGTTGTCTGGTTTTGTTAAATTCCAGGAGCAAATCACTTTGCCAAAAATGCCAAAAATAAAAGGACTGTCTAGACACTTACATATTAGAAGCCCTAATATGAAGAAAGACCATCCTGAAGATCATTGATCTATGCCGAACTGGTGCAACCAAGGGGTTCGTTTATTTAACAAACACGGAGTCCATGCCTGATGTGTGACAGACACTATTCTAGGCACCGGGAGTACATGGGGAACAAGACAGACGAGGTCCCTGCTACTGGATAAGTTCAGGCGGTGACAAGAGCAAGAACGTAAATAAAATAGGATGAAGCGGAGCGGATGTGGCTCAAGCCATTGAGTGCCCGCCTCCCACATGGGAGGACATGGGTTCAGTTCCCAGTGCCTCCTAAAAACAAAAAAAGCAACAAGCAAACAAAAAGGAAATCAACTCAGGGAAGCCGATGTGGCTCAGTGGTTGAGTGCCAGCTTCCCACATAGGAGGTCCTGGGTTCAATCCCCAGTCCCCAGTAGCGCAAAAAAAAAAAGGGAGGGGGTGTGTGTGTGAAGTGATAGATGTGATGGTGGCAGGGACATGATCAGAAAAGATGTCTCTGAGGAGGTGACATTTGTGCTGAGACCCGAATATAAAAGGAGGCAGCGTTTGGGGGAGGAGGTATCCAGGCAGAGGAAACAGCTGCTGTAAGAAGCCCGAGGCTGGGACAAGTTGGCCTGCTTGAGTAACAGGAAAGCTCATAGGACTGGCACGGAGCGAGGGAGGGGGAGAAAGGAGAGGAGGTGGGAGAGAGAGGCAGAGGCTAGAACACACTGGGCTTTGCAGGCCACGGGAACGATTGGGATTTTATTCCAACTGGGCTGGAAAGACAATGGAGCGTGTAGAGGAGGGACTGGTGTGTTCTAACTTGTATTTTTAAAAATGGCCACTATGGAACACATTATAGTAAGTATAAATAATACTGCTAATATATGAAGGTGATTGTGGCTGAAAGGGGCAGTCTAGGGACGTAAATGTCCACTGAAAGAAGCTAGAGAATAATCTAGGGACTGTAATAACATAGTGAACTCGGTGGTGGATGAGGATTGTGATTAATAGTACAAATACAAGAATACTCTTCTATAAAGTAGAGCAAATGTACGTCACCATTACAAGGTATTAAGAACATGATGATACATAGGAAAAATACAGTTATTGTAACTTATGGGCTATAATTAATATCAATATTGTAATATTCTTGCATCAATGGCAAAAAAGGTACTATATCAATGCTAAGGGTCAACAATAGAGGGTTGTGGGATTTTTCTACTGGACTAAGAAAAATGTCCTAAAATTGACTGAGATGAGGACAACACAACTCTGTGACAAAACTGAGAGCCACTGCATATACACTTTGGATGGAGTGTACAAGGCATGAGACTGTATAACACAGTGAACCATGTGGTGGAAGATGGACTGTGGTTCACAGTACAAATATGAGAGTGTTCTCTCATAAACTATAACAAATGTACAATACTAATAGATGATGTTAATAATACAGCGGTTTATGGAAAAAATAACACCAAATTTAAACTTTGGACCAGAGTTAGCAGTAATATTTTAATGATGCTCTTTCGTAATTTGTAACAAATGCTCCACAACATTTTGCAAGGTATTGGTGGTGGGGTGATGTACAGGAATTCTGCATGTTATGCATGATTGTTTTGTAAACTCACAACTTCTCTGATAAAATTTTTTTAAAAAGAGAAAAAGTGGCCACTATGGAGAGAAGTGGATTGTGGGTGAGCAAAAGTGGCATTGGGGCCTGGTGAGAGGCAGATCAGCAGTCCACGTGGGTGGATGACGGTCTCTCGGATCTGGTGGTGGTGGTACAGATAGAGAACGGCAGACTATGCTACTCCCAGTGTTTTCCAGATGAATACACTCGGTGCAAACAAATCCCTTCTCCATGTATTTAACATGCTACACATGTTAAGACCCCATAGAAATTCTTGTTTAATACATTTTAGGATGGCCAAAGTTGTGGTTCTCTTCCCAATCCATAGTTCCTGCCCTTCCAGGAAAACATAAGCAAAAATACAAATCCTCCTTAAGAGAAAGTTGATTGGCTGCACTTGTCTCTGTAGAATGTTAATCTCCTTGGCAGGCAGGAGGAGGGAAGGAGGGAAGGAAAGCTGATATGTATTAAGTGCCAACTGCATACCTTGATCTCCTCTAATCCTACAATAACTCTGCAAGGCTCATGTTATTGGCCTCCTTTTTTTTCTTTCTGAGTTTCAAAAAACAGCTTTATCCAGACAGGAATCTCTTAAACAGAACTTAGAGAAAAGTTAGGCAGCAGTTATTCAAACACATGCTTTGCCAAATGACAACATTAGCAGGCAAGAGGCAACAATGAGGCCAGAGACCAGGCCTTTGTCACCAGGCTCTCCCAGCCCCAGCCCTCCTTGCCAGGATCAAGCCACCTACCGAGCGGCCCAGAAGTCTGGCCCCAGCCAACCTCCCCATGGAAGTGAGGACCTCACTCCCTCTTCCCCTAGACTCACATCCTGCCCCAGCCCTGCATCCTCCCACAGTGTGCTCCAGAGTGAGGGGAGCAAAGAGGCAAAATCAGAAACCGCTCAATACTCCTTTCGCCTTCTTGATCCAAGCCCAGTTAAAAGTTAGAGGTGAAAAAAGAACCACCTAGGGCTGACCACAAGGCCGACACCCCCTTTCAGGCACCAGGACCCTCAGTAAGCAGGGCTGGTCGGCTGCCTCCCAGACGCTGCAAGGAGAGGCGGAAGGCTCTGAAAGCCCTGGCTGAGGGGGTCCCCTGGCAGTAGAAAACCACATGATGGGCTGCTTTTTAGGTGGAGACAAAAGCCCTTTGGCCAGCACTGCCCAGAGGAACAAACAGGATGGTGGCAGGTCAAATAAGAAGGTGAAAGCCCTCAGCCCAGGCCTCTGATCCTGTCCTGCTGCCTGCTACCAGGCCACAGGGGTGAGTTCAGGGCTGCCAGACACTTCCTGTGGGGCACAGTGGGACCTCCTGGGGTGGGACAAGAACCAGCAGGACAGGAGAGGCAAGCTCAAGGGAAGGGCCCACAAAGATGAGGCCAGATGGTTCCAACTTTGACCCAATGGCACCATCCCAGCTCCAGTGGGATCCTCAACCAGCTCCCCTCTCCTCTAGTCTCTATTTTTTGAGATGAGGAAACTGAAGTTCAGAGAGGTTAGGTAAATTGTCCAAGGTCACATAGCTAACAAGTGTCAGAGCTGGGATCCAAACCCAGGTCTATCAGGCTCTTTCCACATCATCCTGGGCTGGTGGGACCAGTTCAGCACCTTGAGGAGGCTTTAATTATGCCAAGGCTCCCAGAGTTTTATCTACTTCTTGGGTGAAAACTGCATCTCCTCTGGGGGCTATTGACTTTTTCAGACCATGGGGGTGTGCCGAGTGTGATGATGTTTAAAGAGCTTTTTCAGATGTTTCCTAATGGTCAGAAGATTTAATGATGCCAAAGAAACTGATGAAGAAGGAGGGAGTTCAGGTCCTAGCATAAACAGGCTCATTACCTAGTCATAAATTAATTGGGCAAATTGGATGATAGAAACTACGCCTTCTGTCTTGACTTTTGTTTTTAAACAGGCACACAAGGAAGCATTTATTTGAGGTTTAACATGAAAACGTACAAATGAAATTTTTATTAATACAAATCCACATCAAGTCATAACACAGATAGCAAAGGACAAAGTGAAGGCAAAGAAAACTAATTAGTAGCTGTATAAAGTGGGGCACAGTTGAGTCTTGTATACTAGAAGTCTTTTACAAAATAATCATCTTAGATGAACAGAAGACCAGTCTTCAACATTGTCCTGCAAGATGGGTTACTTTAGCAGCTCCTCCTCTCTTACCCTATGTCCTCCTTTAGTAAGGCAGGTAATTGTTTTGGTGAGTGCCACCCCCTCAGCCGGTCTTGCCATATATGCTCTATTGGCCACTTCAGCCTGCATATCCCTGTCCATATCCACAGTTCCCATGGTTCTCCCCAGCAGAATCATATCCGCCATAGCCGCTATAGTTTTGATCATCACCACAGGCACCACCGTAATTTCCACATCCTTAATCATAATGGTTATTAAATCCTTGGTTCCAGTTTTGGCGCACCTCGCCCACGACCCGAGTCCTCGTACCACCTTGCCCACCAGCTGCAGCCCCTCTTCCTCCTTTCTGTTGTGGCCAGTGCTGCTCATATACTTCTTTGGGTTGTGCAACTTTGATTTCATGCATCCCAGAACCACTTTGATGATACCTGCTTTCTAATGATTTCTTCACTGGCTCTTCATCTGTATATGTGAGAAACAAAATCCCCTTCTTTCATTCATCTTTGTATCCATGGGAAGTTCAATGTTTTCAATCTCTCTAAATGCTCCAAAATATTCTTTAATTGGTTCTTCAGAAGGATCTGGGTTTGGGAAGCGGCTGTGGCTCAATCAGTAGGGCTCCCGTTTACCATATGGGAAGCCCCGGGTACCCGAGGCCTCCTGGTGAAGGCAAGCCCGCCCGCACGGCGTGGTTAGCTGACCCAGCGAGCACAAGCAGCAAGGGGGTGATAAATGAATAAATAAATAAAATCTTAAAAAAAAAAAAAAAAAAGTAAATAATTAAAAAAAAAAAAAAAAAGGAAGGATCTGGGTTTAATTCACCCACAAAGACTTTTTTGAAGGGTTACTTTCCTTTTAAAGCTTTGGACCTTTTGGGGCCTATCAACATGCCATCCAGTTTGGTCCTTTCAGTTATGAAGTTTATCAGCACTGGCAGCATCTTTGAAAAGCACAGATCCAAACCCTCTTGATCTTCCAGTGACTGGATCTGTTCCAATTGTGCAGCCTACAGTGTCTCCAAATCATGACAAATATTCAGTCAGATCTTTCTTGCTTGTGTCCCAGCTCAAGCCTCCCATAAACACTTTACCATCATCCCGCTGCTTCTTGCTCACATTGATCTTGGATCCCTCTATCGGGCAGTCCTGGCTCCTGTCCTCCATGGTGGCACGTCAGCCGCAGGGGTGCTGGTGCTCGGAGGACAGCAGCGGCAGCGGAGCGTGCTGTGGAGCTGATTTTAAATGGCGGTGGCGGAGAGCTTGACTCATTTTTTAAAGATTTATTTATTTACTTTATCCGTTTTAAACCCCCCTTCCCAATTTGCTGTTTTGTGTCCATTCGCTGGGAAATTCTCTGTGTCTGTTTCCTGCCATCTCTTCTCATCTTCCTCTTCCACTCTTTACCAGGATTCGATCCTGGAGACCTCTGATGTAGGAGAGAGGTGTCCTGCCACCTGCGCCACCTACGTTCCTGGTTTTCAGAGCTTTCGGAGCATCTCGTCTTGTCTCTCCCCTGCGTCTCTCTCCTGTTACGTCGTCATCTTGCTGCATGGCTCCCGGGGCCTGGCGTCTCACCAGCACACAGAGCCTGGCAGCCCATGTGCCTTCTATATATATATATTTTTTATTTTACTGGGAGGTCCTGGGGATCGAACCCAGGTCCCTCCATATGGCAGATGGACGCCCAACCGTTTGAGCCACGTCCGCCCCCTTGGCTCATTTTAAATGAGAGGCTGATGGTGGTTGCCACTGTACCATGGAGGAGCACTCAGGGGCAAAGACCCTAATGACAAAGAAATTCTATGCTGTTAAACCCTGTCCCTGCTGCTCAGGGGCCAGTTGCTTGGTAGGAGGGCTTTGGAAGGCTCTGGGAGCTCCCATGTTTCCAACAAAACCCCTGGTCCATCCCTCCAGCAGCCACAGCACATGTTTGTCACCCAGGGCTCCTACAAGTCTCAGGCCTTTCAGAGCCATCCAGAGGGAGTAGGCCTGGAGATTCCACCCAGCTTGGGTGGCCCAGAACTGTCCCAGAGAAAGGCTGTACGTGGGAAAAGGCAGTCCATCGAGCATAATCAATGGCTAATCATGCCCAGGGTTACAAAGAAGAACATGATGCTGGGTTCCTTTCTTTCGCACTAAATGCCCTTTAGCTACCTGGTGGGTGTGCACCTCATGATTAGACTGTAAGCTTCTTGGAGGGAGTGTGTGTCTTATTGGGTTTCCCCCCTCTTTACCTAGGGCAGGGCCTTGCACACAGCAGGCACTCCATCAATATCTCTGCTTGAAAGGAATGAACTGGGGTTGTCTGACAGATATCTTCTGTGTCTTCTAGGATTGGACAGCTCCGCTGGATTATAAGCCCATTAGGAGAAAGCAGTAGTTTTGGAATCAGACCTAGAGTTCAGATGCTGAGCTTTGATTTCCTCAGTTGTAGAGTGGAGGTAATGAAGTGCATTGTAGAAAGTGGCTGCATGGCTGCCTAAATGGGATTATTCACTATGTTTAGCATGAACCTCGGGCATAGCAGCTCTCAGAGTGATCACATAACACTTCTGCAATAATCGTCTTATGTGGCACTTTAGGTTTCAGCTGAAGCTTTCAGATTTTTTGACCGTGACTCAAGGTACAGAATACATTCTACATCACAGTCTTGGAATATGCGTGCACACACGTGTGTGTGCGAGCATGCATCTTTAAATATAACTGAAATGCAGATTTTATGAAATAATACCCTTACTACATATAATGGACTCTGAAATTTTCTATTCTATTCAAGTCTATTGAAAAACTGCTGAGGAAGCACCGGGGAACTTTTTTGGGCATGATGAACAGTTTCTCTATCTTGATTGAGGTAGTGGTGTTTTGGGTTTATATGTCAAAAAACATTGAACCCTTCACTAAAAATGGATTCACTTATTGCACGTAAATTAGATCGCAATAATGTTGCAATCCTCTAAATTAATTTTTTATTGAGATACAATTCATATAACAAAGTTCATTGTTTAAACCATTTTAAAGTGTACAAGTCAGTGTTTTTTAGTATAATCACCACTATCTAATACCCCAAAAAGAAACCCCATACTCATCAAGCAGTTGTTCTGCATTCCACTCCTCTCCCCTCCTGACAGCCACCAATCTACTTTTTGTTTCTATAGATTTGCCTCTTCTGGAAATTTCATGTAAATGGAATCATACAATGTGTGGTCTTTTGTGTCTGGCTTCTTTCACTTAGCATAATTTTTCAATGTTCCTCCGTGTTGTAGCATGTATCAGTACTTATGGCCAGATAGTATTCTACTGTCTGGATATACTACATTTCATTTATCTCTTTAGTAGTTCATGGACACTTATGTTGTTTCTACCTTTTGGCTAATGTGAATAATGCTATGAACATTCATGTACAATTTTTATATAGATATATGTTTTCGCTACTCTTGGGTATGTATCTAGGAATGGAGTTGCTATGTTATATGTAAGTCTATGTTTAACTTTTTTTTTTCCATTTTAAAAACAATTTATTGAAGTATATCATTCATACATGAACATACATAAACAATAAGGATTTAGTAAACATTGTGAACTTACAAAACAAACATGCATAACATTATACAGGGCTCCCACACATCACCCCACCACAAACATTTTGCATTGGTGTGAAACATTTGTTAACAAATTATGAAAGAGCATCATCAAAGTATAAAGTATAGTTAGTCCACATCTTGCTAACTATAGTTCAGATCTTACTCCCCTATACTTTTTTTTAAGGATTTATTGATTTGTTTATTTACTTTTATCCATTTTTAACCCCCTCCCCCTGTTTTTACTGTCCTTGTGTCCATTCGCTGGGCAACTTTCCATGTCTGTTTCCTGCCCTCTCTTCTCATCCTTCTCCTCCTGTCTTCACTAGGATTCTATCCTCGGAATCTCCGATGTGGGAGAGAGGCGTCCTGCTGCCTGCGCCACCTTAGTTCCTGTTTTTTCGGAGCATCTAGTCTTGGCTGTCCCGTGTCTCTTTCCTGTTTAGTCATCATCTTGCTGCGAGACTTGGCGGGGCCTGGCAGTGCACCTGCGCACGGGGCCTGGGGGGCTCACCCGCTCTCTGGCAGCCCATGCACCTTGTATATTTTTCTCTTTTTTCTTTTTACTGAGAGGCCACGGGGATCGAACCCAGGTCCCTCCATATGGGAGATGAACGCCTAGCCATTTGAGCCACATTCGCCACCCCCCCCCCCCGCTATATCTCTTAAGGTTGACCAAAGACACCTAGAGTTACAGTCATTTCCCATACACGATGGTCATATAATAAATCAGGCTTAGTTTATCACCAGCATTCTAAAAAACCAGACCTAGGGAGAAAAACTAGGTCTGGGGACACATGCATGGTTTCTAATATAGCGAATATGTAGCCTACCCTGATTATCACAAAATCAGGACAGTGAGAATATTCGCATTATGTTTAACTTTTTGAGGAGCTGCCAGACTATTCTCCAAAGTAGTCATGCCATTTTACACTCCCACCAGCAGTGTATGAGGGTTCCAATTTCTCTATATCCTCACCAACACTTGTTATTGTGTCTTTTTTATTTTAACCATCCTAACAGGTGTGAAGTGGTATCTCATTGTGGTTTTGAATTGCATTTCTCTAATGCCTGATGATATATAACATCTTTCCATGTGCTTATCGGCCATGTGTATATTTTCTTTGGAGAAATATCTGTATAAGTCCTTTGCCCAGTTTTTTTTTTTTAATTATTTTTTATATCAATGTTTTAAGTTACTCCATTAACACAAGATAATAACTGCAATAACAATAAATCTGTCTTGGTCTGGGATTACACCCCCCACCCCTTACTTTTGTTCATTCCTCATTCTTGAGGGATTTGGGGTGATATCCACTTCAACTGCTTCAGGCTGAGAAGGGATGTAGATATTGTGGGGCAGGGGAAAGGAACTGTTTTGTGTGCAGTTGGAGATACTCCTTGTTTTGGGAATGGGACTGGTCCATCATCATAGTTTTGTTAGTTGTCCAGAGCAGGCCTGAAGAATTGGAGAGCAGGAGGTTGCCACAACTCTGCTGGGTTCAGGGCTCAACCAGCATATGAATGATCTGAAGATTTAAGCCTTTAAGAAATGTACCTAACAGGTACATTAAAATTATAGATTCAAATAAAAGGAGTAGAAGAATCATGATTAAATGAGTATAACTATGTTATATTGGGGAAATAGATTTTCATATATTCCCAGATAGGGTCCCCCAGATTTCATGGGGTCATGTGGCTTGCCCATGGTGTACAGATGTCCCGGGTGGAATCCCCGCCTCCCTTCAGTAACAAATGTCCCTAATTTCTTATGTATCCTTCCACAATTTCTTTATGCATATTGAAGTAAATTTGCTTAGAGATTCTTAGTATGACTTTTTTGAGCTCTAGTTCTAGGAAGTTAGAATTCAAAATGAATGACCAGATGCAAGAATTCTGAAGAACTCCCATAATCAACCATGTCTATACTCCGCTGAGGGTCATGAGCTATAACCTTTGGGGGGAGGGTTAAATGTGATAAATATATATAACAATAATTGATAAATGCTCATTATAAATGGGTCAAGAATTTCAATAAAAAGAAAATCCACCCCAAAATAATGGCAATTTGTATCAACAGAACATTATATTAGGCCAGTGCTGTCCAACTGAAATTTCTGCAATGATGGAAATGTTTTCTGGGCTGTCCAATGCAGTAGCCACTCACCACGTGTCTATTGAGCACATGAAATGTGGCTAATGTGAGTGAGGAACAGAATTTTTCACTATGTTTTATTTTAATTAATTTTAACTCAGATATATATAGCCATGTGCGGCTAGTTAGTACCTGGTGTAACAGGCAGCGCAGTTCTAGACCCTTTCCTATGCATATGTAAGAGTGGAAGGATATAAAGAAAGGCTGGGGGATGCAGACAATTTTGACAATGCCTGCCAAAAACCTCGTAAGTGTGATTACTAATTAACCTAGGAATTCAACTTCTAGGAATTATCTGGAAAAAATGGTTATGAATTTGCTCAAAATTTAGCTCTTAGCATGTTTATTAACATGAAAAACTGAAAAGTAATAGGAAAGTATTTACTGACATGAGAATATTTTCATGATTGCCTATTAGGTGGAAAGCAGGTTACAAAGCAGGATGATTCCAATAAAATAGAAATAGAAATAACCTAGAAAGATATTTCTAGATATTTCAAACTGCCCAGCCCATGGCAGGCACTCAATAAATTATTAAACAAAGGCGTGAGTGTTGATAAAAGTAAGCACTGGGTCGTGAGTGATTTTCTGTTTTCTTCTGCTCCCTTATCTTTATTTTCTTACTTTTTATGGTGAATACATACACCTTTGTAATCAGAAAAATATATTAATTGAAAAAAGAAGTATAGATGTTTCATAAGTATTCCAGAGCTGGAAGGAACGTTAGATGCCAAGGCACTCACACCTAGTTAATGGCAGAAACCCAGATTTCCCAACAACACATAAACATCATCCAGAACCAAGGAGAAAATATTGCTGGATTGTCTCCTGTTCTGGATTATCCCTAGCCAGGACAAATTCACTCAGTGTGGCAATACAGGAGTGGGTTTAGGGAGGAAAAAAACAAAGCGTATTAAGTCTCCTCAACAAGATTCAAAACCTCAGGAAAAATCTCACTAACAAACTATGTGCCACATGCTCTTCACTCTAGCAGGCCTGCCTCCCTTGGTTCCCTCGGTTGTGATGCCAGTAGGACACCCGACAGGACTCCCTGTATGGCCAACGTGTGGGAGAGGTCTCTGTCCCTTGCAGAAAGAAGTCTACTGCTTGTAGACTTTGTTTTTGTTCAGCCTTTGCTGTTGGCATCCATACTCACCTTTGGAAGATGCTGCACTTTATTATGTGAAATGATCCCTGCTACGTCACAGTTCTTAGTTCTGCAACTCAGAACATGTCATCAAATATTTTTTGAGGGGGTCGGATGTAGCTCAACTGGTTGGGCGTCCGTCTGCCATATGGAGGGACCCGGGTTCGATCCCCGGGACCTCCCGGTAAAAAAAAACAAAAACAAAAACAAACAAACAAAAAAAAAACAAATATTTTTTGAGTTCCTACTGGGTGCCAAACCCTGGCAGATACAAAAATGCATAAAAAGCTATTTACCCAAGAGAAACCAAAACATATACCCACAAAAAGAGTTGTACAAGAATGTTTACAGGGGGGCGGGTGTGGCTCAAATGGTTGGGCATCCGTCTGCCATATGGAGGGACTTCGGTTCTATCCCCGGGACCTCCTGGTAAAATAAAATTAAAAAACAAAACAAAACAAAACAAAAAAACTGGAACCAGCCCAAATGTCCATCAACAGAATGGTTAAACAAACTTTCGTATATGAAGACAATGGAATACTGCTCGGCAATAAGAAGGAATACTGATACATACGACAACATGGATGAATCTCAAACACATTATGCTCAATGAAAGAAACCAGGAAGAAAAGACTGCATACTTGCATGATTCCATTTATTTGAAGTTGTAGAACAGGTAAAACTAATCTAAGGTGAAAAATACCAGAATAGTGGTTGCCCCTGGATGTGTGGGTAGAGAGTACTGACTGAAAAGGGATGGAGAGCAGTGGGAGATGGAAATGTTCTAAATCATGGAAGGGAGGCGGTGTGTGTTAAGGTGTATCCACTTCTTAAAATTTTATAGCCTAAGATTTGCACATTTTAATATGAGTGTATTTTACCTGGGAAAAAAAAAGTAAAAAATAGTAATAATAAAATGGAGAGGTGATACCCAGTGTGTAGAAGTACAGATAAAACAAGAATGGGGGACGTGAATGTGGCTCAAGCAACTGAGCTCCCGCCTACCACATGAGGGTCTGGGTTTGGTTCCTGGTGGCTTCTAAAGAAGACAAGCAAGACAGCAAGCTGACATGACGGGCTGGTGCGGCCAGCTGATATAAGATGATGCAGTGAAGAGACACAAGGAAACCCAATGAGAGATACAACAAGCAGGGAGCGGAGGTGGCTCAAGCGATTAGGCACCTCCCTCTTACATGGGAGGTCCCAGGTTGGGTTCCCGGTGACTCCTGAAAAAGGAAGACCAGCACCCAACAAACAGACACAGCAAATGCAAGTAATGAGGGGGTGGGGAGAAATAAATAAATACAATAAATCTCAAAAAAAAAAAAAAAAAAAAAAACACCGAAAAACAAGAATGGGAGAATGTTGATGCATTAATTGTAACAAATATATCATACTAATGAAGATGTTACTATTAGGAGAAACTGAGTCAAAGTATGGCAACTCCTTGTATAATCAGCTCAATTTTCTGTATACCTAAAACTGTACTAAATAATAAAACTAAAAATAAAGGCTATTTTAAAAATCTAGGCTTCGTCCTCAAGGAATGTAGTGGTTGGGAGCATGAACTCTGGAGTTAATCTGCTGGCTCCCCCAATAACTGATGGTGGGCCTTTCAGAGAGTTATGTAACTTAACCTCTTGGCCAGTCAGTTTCCAACTCTGTAAAGTGGGGATAATCCTAGTACCTACCTCAAGGGGGCACTGTGAGGATTAAATGAGATACCCTGGACACAGAGCTCAATGCTGTCTTGACTCGCTGTGACTGCTACTGTTCCGTGAGTTAGAAAGAAAGGTGAATAATAGAGTGGCTGAGAGGGAGCCAGGCAGTGTGGATTCAGATCCTGATTTCTCCAGTGTCTATTTATAAAATCTTGGATGAGCCATTTGGACTTGCTGAGCCTCAGTTTCCTTAGCTATAAAATGGAAGGGAATAGCGCCTACCCCCAAGGGTGGCTCGGAGGAGTCAGTAAGTTCACGCCTGCAAAGTCCCAGCATAGGGTCTGCCCACTTGATGAGTGGGCGCTGTATGAGTAAAGTGGGCGTGCAATGAGACTCCAGGGGAAGAAGCAAAAAAAATGGACTGGGAGTCCTGAACGTTCCCCAGGAGGCCACGGACAGGGGCCTGCTGTGGCCTCTGGGCTGTGCCCCTGCTGGGCCAGCTTCATAGTTCTCCCAGGTCCTCCTCCCCCATCCAACGAGGTCCTCCCGGGTCCCTGGCCTTAGAACAAAGCCTTAGTCTGCTGTTGCCCCAGTGTTCTCTGTCCGAACTCTGATTAGACCCTTATCTCAGCCTGCTTTGCCCTGCTTGGCTGCCTGTCATATTCAATTCCATTCCAGGGTATTCAGCCTGCCCCGGTCTTAGTGTCCCTGAGTGTGAGGTTCTGGGACACAGGACCTGGTCTGAATCATCCTTGGTTCTCACAACACCGAGCCCCGTGTCTGGAACACAGCAGCTTCTCAGCACATGGTGTTGGAGAGAATAAAATGGCTGATAAACTAGCTCCCAGGCCTTGATTTGGCTGGATTTCAAAGCACTGAGAAACACCCCCCCACAACTCCCTTTTCAAAACTGCTTTCTCTGCTTGGATTTTCTTTAGCCTCAGATTCTGTGGTTAGAGCTTCATTGCTTTTGGTTTGAGTCAAATAGGGATCTCGTACCTGATAAAAACGCAACGTTCTGTGTCAGTCAGGGTCCTGGAAGAACGCAGATGACATAATCAAAAATGGAAACGAAAAGAAAATGAAACTTAAAAAAAAAAAAAAAAAAAGTGAAAGGACTATTTACAATGATATAGGCCGGATAAAAGAAACCAACAGGGACAGAGGCATCTGGAACTTGCCAAATGCAAGAAGCTGTTAGCATACTAGGGCAGAAAGGTCCCAGGAAGCCCAGTGAGCGCTGAGCTGGGGAGGGACCGCCTTGAGCGGGCTGAGGGCTGGGGAGCACTACGACCACTGCCCAGAGGCCGAAGCAGGGAGGAAGCAGGGCTGAAATGCCTGGACACCCCTCTCCTCTCACCCTGGGATCTCCTGGCCACCCAGTCAGAGGGGGAGGGGTCCGAGTGATGCGGTTCCCAGGGGCAGAGCAGGATAGAAAAGGGATCTGGAGTGGGAATGGGGGAATAAATAGAGAATTATAAGCCTTCAGAGGTGACATGTTTTTGTCTTATCAATCATTTATAACTCAGTATAAATAAAGACATCAGCTCCTTTAAGAAGGAGGTGAAAAGGAGATTGGGAACCAGGGTCCTGAAGAGCTGGGAACAAGAGTGTCACTAACTGAGGAAAGGGGCCTTCTCCTTCCCTCGCCCCATAAAGACAAACCTTACCTGTTTTCAGTGGTGGCGTGGGGATTTCCATATGGGAGGGATCTAAAGAAGGTAACTGGATGGAAGGGGAACCTGCCATTGTGTAGCAAGCATGTGGATTTTACTTAGAGTTGAGGAGCTAGAGCTGGTGCTGATGAAGACTAGGGAGGCACTGAATCTCCCATCTCAGCCATCCCTTCCCTTTCTTCTCCCACCTGTCCCATCTCCTAAATAAAGCCTTGTAATTGGGAGGGCTTCTTGGAGCTTCTAGGATGCTAATGTGTGCTATGATCCTGAGTTTCCCAGATGCCACTGACCACGAGTGCCCCTTCACCAAGACTCCCTTGGGACGAGTGGACCAAACTTTGTGGGAACTGCACGCAGAGATGAGGTAGATTGTCTTTAAACCTGGGTCTGTGGGAAGCAGCTGTGGTTCAATCAGTAGGGCTCCCGTTTACCATATGGGAAGCCCCGGGTTCGGTTCCCGGGGCCTCCTGGTGAAGGCAAGCCCGCCCGCACGGCGTGGTTAGCTGACCCAGCGAGCACAAGCAGCAAGGGGGGGATAAATGAATAAATAAATAAAATCTTTAAAAAAAATAAATAAATAAACCTGGGTCTGGGAAGAGGGAGGAAAAAATGGGATTCGGTGGGTAGCTAAAGCTGTAAGAGTGGCATCAGGAGGAGCCTGGGGTGGAGGAAGGGAATCCCAGAGTGGAATGAGATGCTCTTGGGGCTGGGAGAGGGCAGGGATCATCTAGGGCCTTGACACTCAAAGTGGGGTCTAAGGGCCAGAAGTGTCGGCATCACCAGCATGCTTGTTGGAAGTGAAGGCTCTCGGGCCCCAGCCCAGCCTACTGAGAGGATTTGCATTTTCACTAGATCTCTCTTCTGCATGCTACAGTTTGAGAAGCTCCACTCAGATGAGTCTGCCCTGCTCCCTTCCCCCAGTCCACCTGGGCTTTTTTTTTTTTTTTTTTTTTTCCCTCAGAACCTTTCTCATTCTGAAAGTCATCCAATAAACACAGATTTAATTTACAGACAGAGAAGCACATAGGAAACTTCAACCCAGTGGGGGAAATGCTAAAATAAAGATGCTGTGTGTGGGTGGGTGGTGGGGCAGATATCAGAGGACTGAAGATGGGCCCCCAACCTGTGGTGGGCAGAGTGGGCAGGAAAGCTTCTTGGAGCTGTGACCCTCTCCCTCTCCACTTGCCCATCCTGACATGAGCATCACTCAGCCTAAAATCCTCCTCCTCTGAGTACCTCACTCCTTGCATGCTCAGGTTTCATCTCATTAACTAGATTGTGCTTCTCTTGTTTCCTCCCATTCTGACACCTACCAAGACATGAATTCTAAATATGAGAGGATGAATGAATGAATGATACAGTACAGATTACAAGTGCACTAGGTAACTGTGACCCGCTCCTTTTTCCTATCATGTATCAGTCTGCTTTTCAGATTCCCTTAGCCATCTCTTCCTATCTATGGTTTTTGAGATGTGAGTGTTTATTTCCTTATTTACTGGTTCTTGAGAAGCAGCACATAGAACAAGCTAGGAGGCCTGGCATAAGGAAGTGGTTTAAAGAACAGTCACTCAAGCCAGATGCCTGGGTTCAAATCCTGACTTCATTATCTATTAGGTCAGTGACTTTGGGCATGTTACTAAACCTCTGTTCCTCAGTTTCTGCTTCTGCCAAATGGGAATAATAATAGTATCATTCTCAAAGGGTTACTGGGGGGATTACACGAGCTGCTATCTGGAAAGCACCCAGACCAGTGCCGGGCACTTGGTAAACACTATCACAGTGTTGCTGTTCTCAAAATCCCATCCCACTATGTGCTGGGCCTGTGATTCACTTGCGGGATTTCAGGTAATCAGGAATCTGTGAATGGTGAACTGCAGGAGGCTGATCTTTCACTGTGCCCACATGCACAGGTCAGAGAGTGTGAGCTCGGGGAGAGAGGTCTTTGTCTCCAGGGGAAGGCTAGGCTGTGGGCTTGCCTGGGGCCATCCCAGACTGGTAACCACTTTCCTGGAACTAGAAAGACCTTCTCCTGTTTTTCTCATCAGGGGTTCTGTGATTGATTCTGTTGTCAAGGATCTCTCTGACCTCCGCCTCTTTGAAGCCCCTGGGACTGGTGCCCTTACGAATTCATCTCACTGCTAATTGGAAGTCAGTGGATTGGCTTCAGCAGGCAGATGGTGATGCCCAGGCTTGGCTGGCATTGAAACGATTCTGTAGAATTCATATCGAGTCCATTCTGAAGGCCGAAGGGCCAATGTGTTTAACATGGGCATCTTCTAGGCCTTGATCAGACCTGTTTCTTATAAGGCAGGGGAGCCCATGCCCACCTTCTAGCAATCCAGTAGAGTGGGAATCAGGTTGTGCCCCTTGACACCTGAGACGAGAGGCAGAGCCCGGGAGGGGGCTTCTTACCCTGGACTGACTCAAAGATGTTCAGCTCTGGGAGTAGATGTGGCTCAAGCAGTTGAGCACCTGCTTCCCACATGGTTTGGTCCCACGTGCCTTCTAAAAATAAAAACATACAACAAGCAAACAAACAAACAAACAAAAAAAACTCAGGGGAGCCAATGTGGCTCAGTGGTTGAGCACTGGCTTCCCGCATACAAGGTTCTGGGTTCAGTCCCTGGCCCTGGGTACCTCAAAAAAAAAAAAAAAAAAAGAGATATTTGGCTATGTGGTTCTGAGGTTCTGAGATGTTCATTTGGGTTCGGCACCATGGCCTTCTGGTCAAGCCACCTCTACGCTGGAGGGAATGGGAGAGGTACTGACTTCCAGCCCAGGACCCAACTATCAGAAGGATGTACTGAATCTTAGGACACAAGAGGGCCAGCAATGCTGCTCCCCAGCCTGAGACCTCGTGGAGAGCCATTAAAGTGTCCCCCAGAATGGAGGCAAGGGGTGGAGCAAATTGAGACCATTGCTCTCAGGGGCTGACTGTGGGGTCCCAGGGACAGTGCAAGGTTTTTGTAATGCTGGGGCTCCTAACAGCTGCCGGGCAATGTCATCAACTCAGACAGTTGTCACATCTGGCTCCCTAGACGCAATGACGGCTTCACCATGTGGGTTATTGGCACCCATTCAATCTCAACTCCTATTTACTGTTCCATATTCCATGAAGGAGGGACAATACCACCATCTCTCCCAAGGGACAAACAACCCTCGCGAGTTTCCTTTTCTTTTTAAAAATGTTTTATTTAGAAATAATTGCAAACTTACAAAAAGCTGCAAACATTAAGTAAAAAGAATTTTCATATACCCTTCATCCAAATTCACCAATTGTTAACATTTTGCTGCATTTGTTTCTCCCCCATATATACATACACACACACACACATCCATGTATGTATGCATATAGATAATTGTTACCACTTGAAAGTAAATTATAGACATGTAAAACTTCAGTGTGTATTCCTAAGGGCAGACACATTTTGTTAAGAAACCACAATATAGTCATAAAATTCAGAAATTTAACATTGATACAGTATTATATTATCTAAACTATAGTTTGTATTCCAATTTCACCAGTTTCCAATAATTTTCTTTATAGTGGTTTTTATTCCAGTCTAGAATAGAATCCAGACATTTATGTAATCTAAGTATCTTTTAAAAATATATTTTAAAAAAAGTTTTATTGGTACACACACACAAAAGAATATAATCCAGGAAAAGCACATTACATTTAGTTGTCTGATAGCCGCCTTTAACCTAGAAAAGTTCCTCAGCTTTTCTTTGTCTTTCATGTCCTCAGGACTTTTCTGAATGAAAATAAATCTGAAAACATTCCTGTGGCTGTGACTTCTCTAAATGATAACTCAAAAAAAAAAGCTCAGTTCCTTGCCTTGAAGCCTCAGGACAGATGGATTTGACAACAATCTATTTTGGTCACGCCTGGGAATTTTTGGCTTATCCATCTACACTAGTCTCAAATGATCCTGGGGTTTGCTCTTAGGTACACAGTGGATGCTTAAAAAGTACTTGTTGATTTGCCAGGAGAGAAAATGGATTTGATTTCTGGATTAAATAACCCAAATGACATTCCAGGAAGGTTTTGCTGATGTAGAGGGAGAGACAAATGGTTGACTCTTCCATAGGTGAATGCTGGAGGACATTAATCCAAGGACACCATGCAGGGTTGGAGTTCTTTATCTTATTTCTCTTATACACTGTGGCTCTCTTTCTTCTCAAATTTCTAAGCAGGAGAGTCAGGGAAGCTCCACGACATGAAGAAAGCAAACCACAGTGCTGTTAGGATCCTACAAACATTTGACATATTTTTTGACTTCCTGTCTGGGGTCTGTAAATTTGGACCCTCTCCTCAGGAACAGCAGAAAATAGAGCTTTGAAGCTGATCTACTTATGGTAGCCAACCTCCAAGACAGTCCCTAAGGATGCTCACCTCCTGATAGATATGCTTGTTTGTGGACACCACCCAGAGTGAATCAGGGCTGGCCTACATGAGCATAGAATAGGGTGAAAATGACAGAAGTGTGACTTCCAAGGCTAAGCCACGAAAAATAATGCAGCTTCCTCCTTGGTCTCTTGGCTAGCTTGCTCTGGAGGAAGCCAGCTACTTTGAAGACAATCAGGCATCCTTGTGAAGAAGTCATTTAGAGAGTAAGTGAGGCCACCCCCCAGTCAACACCCAGCACCTTGTCAGCCATGTCAGTGAGTCACCTCGTAAATAACTCTTCCAGTTCCAGCCCAGTTTTCAGCTGACTGCAGCCTTTTCCACTACCTGACTGCAACCTCATGAGAGACCTGGAGGCAGAACCTCCTATTCAAGATGCTCCCAACTTCCTGACCCACAGAAACTGTGAGAGATAGTAAATGCTTGTTGTTACTTTAAGCCATGAAGTTTTGGGGATAATTTTCTATGTAGCAATAGATAGTTGATACATTACTCCATTCAAAAGTTTGAGGGAAGCAGATGTGGCTCAAGCAGTTGGGTGCCTGCCTACCACATGGGAGGTCCCGGGTTGGGCTCCCGGTACCTGGTAAAGAAGATGAGCAAGAAAGCGAACTGATGTGATGGGCTGGCACAGCGAGCTGACATAACAAGATGATGCAATGAAGAGACACAACAAGGAAACACAATGACAGACACAACAAGCAGGGAGCGGAGGAGGCTCAAGCCACTGGGCACCTCCCTCCCACATAGGAGGTCCCTGTTCAGTTCCCGGTGCCTCCTAAAAAGAAGATGAACACACAACGAACAGACAGAGAGCAGACAGCGAGCAGCAAGCACAAACAATGGGGGTGGGGGGGGTAGGAGAAATAAATAAATAAACAAAATAAATCTTTAAAAAAATGAAAGTGTAAAGAGCCATATTACCCAGCAATTCTACTCTTAGATATATGCCCAAGGAAATGAAAACAGAAAACTTGTATGTGAATGTCCATAGCAACATTATTCACAATAGCCAAAAAATGGAAACAATCCAAATGCCCATCAACTGATGAATGGATAAAAAATGTAGTATATCCATACAATGGAATATTATTTGGACATAACAGGGAATGAAGTAATGGCTCATGGTACAACATGGAAGAATCTTGAAAACATTATGCTGAGTAAAAGAAGCCAGACACATTTATATGAAATGTCCAGAAGAGGCATATTCTATAGGATGGAATGGAAATTAATGGTTGCCCAGGACTGAGGATCATGGGTTGGGGGGAGAGGTGGGGTGACTTTTAAAGGATACAGGGTTTTGTTTTGTTTTTTGGAGTGAAAATATTCTAAAATCAAATGTGATGATTGCACAACTCTGGGAATATACTAAAAGCCATGGAATTCTACACTTTAAATGGGTAAATTGTATAGTATGTGAACTATATCTCAATGAAATTGTTACAAAAAAAATAATAAATAACAAGACACAGGACTATCTGGGGGACCGCATAAGAACTTACTTCCTGTTCCTTTTGATTAAGATAATCTAGTTGTCTTTTTGGACAGGTGCATGGAGAAAGTCCTAAGAAATGTACCTGGCTACAAGGTGGAAAGGATCTGCTGGAACTGAAAATGAGCAGTAAAAGGAAATGATCTCCTGCTAAAATAATTGAAGAATAACTTTAACCTATGAAATACTATATAAGAATCACAAATGGTAATCGTGACAGGATTAGATTTAGGGGAGGAAATTAATAATAGAACCTGGGTTTCTAATTAATTCCTGGTGAGAGTGTGATGTTTCTATCCTCTAAAAATGACAGTTAACTACTGTGAAGAGAACCCTTGACTCCTCTACCTGCATTTGCTGATGCTTTAGCCCAGAGTATCTATTCTGAACTCTCTGGAGTTACAGATTAGAGATGGTGACTGTCTCCCTGTGACAGTTTAAAGCTTTTTGTGAATCCCAGGAAAGATCATGATGTCCTTGTAGCTAATCCATTCGTGTGGGTGTGGGACCTTTTTGATTGGATTGAATTCAGTTGGGGGCCTTTGAAAGGATTGCTTCAGTGAGGCGTGACCCAGGGTGGGACTCAGCTCTCTTGCTGGGGCCCTTTTTTAACTGGGAGAAACATGTAAAGAAACACAGAGATAAAAGCCACAGAGATCCTGGAGTCTCCAGGGTCGCCTAGAACTGAGCTTTGGGTGAAAGTGAGCCCTCAGAGAAACCCCAGGAGGCTGAGAGAGAGGCCGGAGACTGGAATCAGTGGAGCAGCCCGAAGCTGAAAGACAAGGCCTGGGGAGAGATGAGCCATATGCTTAATCCCCACAGCTGAACTCGGGGAGAGAGTGAACCTGGGGGAGAGGTAGAGTCTAGCAGCCATTTTGCCTTGCCACGTGGCAGGAGTCCAGGATCTGCCAGCCGCCAACTTTTGGTGAGACAGCCTCTCCAATGATGCCTTGATTTGAACATTTTCACAGCCTGAGAACTGTAAGATTTTTTTTTTTTATTTTAAGGATTTATTTATTTATTTATTCACTTTTATCCATTTTTACCCACCACCCCCACTCCCATTTTTTTGCTGTTTTGGTGTCCATTCGCTGGGCAACTCTCTGTGTCCGTTTCCTGCCCTTTCTTCTCATCCTTCTCCTCCTGTCTTCACTGGGATTCGATCCTCGGAACCTCCAATGTGGGAGAGAGGCATCCTACTGCTTGTGCTACTTTAGTTCCTGGTTTCTTGGCGCGTCTCAATCTTGGCTCTCCCTTGTGTCACTCTCCTATTACGTCATCATCTTGCTGCATGGCTTGCGGGGCCTGATGGCGCACCCGCACATGAGGCCTGGGGTGCTCACCCATTCATGGGGCCTGGCAGCACACCTGCCCATGGGGTCTGGCATCCCACGCACCTTCTATATTTTTCTTTTTATCTGGAGGTCCCAGGGATTGAACCCAGGTCCCTCCATATGGGAGACAGACGCCCAACCATTTGAGCCACATCTGCCCCCCAGAACTGTAAGATTTTAACTCTAATAAATTCTCATTTTAAAATCCAAAATGAGATTTTAAAAATTCTGGCATTTTTGCATTGGAACCTTTAGGAAACTAAAACATTCCCTTTGGCATATGAATACCAATAGGTTGAGATCCAAAAGGTTTTACCATTATTTTAAAATAAAGTTCTCCTCTTTAAAACTGTTCCTTAGAAACAATTCCTTATTTTTCAAAATCAACTCATAATTTTAGAGGCAGAGAATAATCCAGATGGCCTGTAATAATTTAGCATAAATAAAGGGGAGTATTAAGGTGTTGCTTTGTTTTCTTTTTTCCTTTTTCTTTTTAGGAGGTACTGGGGATTGAACCCAGGACCTCACATGGGAATCAGGCACTCAGTCACTGAGCTACATCCGCAACCCATTTTGTTTTCTTAATGACATGGTATTTAAGGTAAACTGTAGCCAAATTTTACAGATGAGGAAAGTGAGACCCAAGGATGTTTAGCGATTTGCTCAAATTGATATGGGTAATTCATGTCATAACTGTGATTCTCAATCCAGAATTCTCACTGTTATTCCTCATTGCTTCTACTGATATGCAATGGGATTGAATAAAAAGGATTAAATACTTTATGAATGACTTCCATGCTGACCAGTGGTGCCTTGCCTTTACCATGAAGTATCAGATCAAGATTGAATTATAGGGAAGCGGCTGTGGCTCAATCAGTAGGGCTCCCGTTTACCATCCTGGTGAAGGCAGGCCCGCCCGCACGGCGTGGTTGGCTGACCCAGCGAGCACAAGCAGCAAGGGGGCGATAGATGAATAAATAAATAAAATCTTTAAAAAAAAAAAAAAAAAAGATTGAATTATAAAATAGATAAGAGGGAAACGGATGTGGCTCAAGAGGTTCGGCGTCCGTCTACCATATGGAGAGACTGGGGTTCCATCCCCAGTACCTCCCGGTAAAAAAAAAAAAAAAAAAAAAAAGAGTTATAAAATAGATAAGAAAAAGAAAAATATATAAAAAAGAAAGAAAGAAAAGAGAAAAAAAGAATAAAGCCAAAAACAAAAAAAAAACCAGAGAACAATAAAAATAAAAAAATTTTAAAAAATTTAAAAAGAAAGAAAAAATAAAATAAAAACCCAAAAAGAAACAAAAGAAGAAAAGAAATTAAAAAAAAAAAGAAGGTTGAATTATCCCATGCAATTGAAGCATAACAAATACATTAATATACACTATAACAAATTTAATAAAACATACTCAAATTTCCTGAATTTCAAAAATCTCATGTCTTAGTCTCTTACATTGAAATGAGGAAATTCAGGATCTTTTTAATTGATAAAGTCTGTTAGAATTCCTATTCCCATAAAACAAGTCTCAATAAATTTATTTATGTAAAAATTTTTTTTATTTATCCCCCTTCCCCAGATGGTTCTCTCGTATGTCTGTCTGTTCATTGTTTGCTTGCCTTCTCTAGGACACACCGGGAACCAGACCTGGGACCTCCCACATAGGAGGGGAGTGACCAATAGCCTGAGCCATATCCACTCCCCACGGGCTGTGGCGTCTGCTGGCTTGTGGCATCTGCTCATTCAGGTGTCTAGCTCAATGTGGCAGGTGCAGTGTCTGCTCTTCTTCTTTAGGGGGCACCGGGACCTGAACCCAGGACCTCCCATGTAGTAGGCAGGCACCCAACTGGTTGAGCCACATCTGCTTCCCTCAATAAGTTTTTTTTTTTTTTTTTTTTTTAAAGATTTTATTTATTTATTCATTTATCCCCCCCTTGCTGCTTGTGCTCGCTGGGTCAGCTAACCACGCCGTGCGGGCGGGCTTGCCTTCACCAGGAGGCCTCGGGAACCGAACCCGGGGCCTCCCATATGGTAAACGGGAGCCCTACTGATTGAGCCACAGCCGCTTCCCCCTCAATAAGTTTTAAAAAGGCTAAAATCACTGAGAATATGTTATCTGACCACAATGGAATTAAATTACAAATCAATGACAATAATATATCCATGAAACCCCCAAATATTTGGAAATTAAACATGATACTTCTAAATAATCCACAGGTCAAAAACAATCACAAGGGATATTAGAAAATATTTTGTGCTGAATGATTATTTTTGAAAACCCATAGTTTATAATGAGCAAACTCATGGAGTTAATAGCTAGAATGTAAGTCACCAGAGATCAGAATGGTTAGAGAATGGAAAGCTGAGGTGTAATCTGTGCAGAATTGGTAAAAAGTTGTTAGTAAATGTTTGGAAATGAATAGAAGTGGTGAAAGCACATCATAGGATTGGTAATTAGTAGTGCTAACATATGGATATGATAGTGGGTTTGTTTTTTTTTAAGTAATGAAAATGCTGTAATATTGATTGAAGTGATGAATGCACGACTGTGTGGTTATACCAATGCCATTAATAATACACTTTAGATAAATTGTATGGTTTATGAACAAAAACAAAAATAATAGGGTGGGTTGGGGGGAAAATACACCAAATGTAAGCTATGGACTATAGTTAGTAGTAATACTTTGATAATGCGTTTTCATAATTTGTTCCAAATATTTCACAACAATGCAAGGTATTGGTGGTGGGGTGATGTATAGGAGCCCTGTATGATGTTATGCATATCTGTTTTATAAGTTCACCACTTTTACTTATTGTATATGTATGTTCATGTATGACTGATATACATCAATTATTTTTTAAACAAACAAACAAAAAATAAAGTCAACGAAAAGAGACAAAAATCACGCCAAACAAACAAAACATACCATACTTTACAGACTAAATTTTTGGAGATAAAGCAAAAGCAGAGCTTTGAGGGATATTTATGGCTTTAAATCCTAAAATTTAAGGGAAACAAAAAGGTCTAGGTTTCACCTTCAGAAGATAGAAAAAGAAGAGCAAAGTAAACCTAAAGTAAGTAATAGGAAGGAAATACTAAAGAGAAAAAAAATCATTAAACAAGAAAGCAGATAAACAATAAAGAAATTTAAAAAGGCAAAAACTGGTTATTTGAAAAGATCAATAAAATTGATTAACCTCTAGCTAGACTCAGCCTCTCCCCCCACCACTAAAAAGAGAAGACAAATTACTATTATCAGGAATGAATGAAGGGGTGTCATTACAGCTACTAAATGCATTAAAAATCACATAAGAGAATGTCATAAAGAACTTCATGCCAATAAATTTAATAATGTAGATGAAAGGACATACTCCTTGAAAATTACATTTTACCAATTCTGACACAAGACAAAATAGAAAATCTGAATAACCCTGTGTCTAGTAAATAAATTGACTTCATTATCAGAAGCCTTCCTGCAAAGAACACTGCAGGTCCAGATGGTTTACTGGTGAATTCTATAAAATATTTATGAAAAAATATTAGGTCTCTTCCACAAGCTCTTTCAGAAAATAAAAAAGAAGGGAATGCTCCCCAACCCATTTTTGTGAGACTCTGATACCAAAACTTGGAAAGACATTAGGAAAGGAAGGAAGGAAGGAAGGAAGGAAGGAAGGAAGGGAAGGAGGGAGGGAGGGAGGGAGGGAGGGAAGGAAGGAGGGAAGAAGGGAGGGAGAGAGGGAGGGAGGGAGAGAGGGAAGGAGTATGTTACAGATCAGTATCCCTCGTGAATATAGATGCAAAAATCCAAACAAAATATTAGCAGATAAGACCTAGTAATATATAAAAAATATAATACATAATGACCAAGTGGGATTTACCTCAGGAATGCAAAGCTGTCTAACATTTATTTGAAAATCAATATAATTGACCATATTAATAGAAAAAAGGAAAATAAAACATGATCATCTCAACAGAAGTAGAAAAAACATTTGACAAAAATTTCAACATCTATTCATGATTAAAAAAAAAAAAATCTCAGCAGATTAGGAAAAGAAAGGAGTTTCCTCAATCTGAAAAAGGTTATCTGTAAAAAATCTAGAGCTGACATCAAATTTAATGTGAAAAATGCTTTCCGCCTAAGACTGGGAACAAGGCAAGGATGTGTAGTCTCACCTTTTCTAGTCAATATTGTACTGGAGATGCTAGTACAATAAAAATTGGAAGGAAGAAATAAAACTCCTATTTGCAAATGAAATTTTTATGTACTAACAACAAACAATTGGAAAATATTTCAGAGAAACAATTTCATTTACAATAGTGTCTGAAAACATAACATATTTAGGAATACATTTAACAAAAGATTTGCAAGACCTATATACACTAAAAACTGTAAATCATTGCTGAGAGAAATTCAAGAAAATCTAAATAAATAGAGAGCTATAGGGGGCGGATGTGGCTCAACTGGTTGGGCGTCCGTCTACCATATGGAGGGACCTGGGTTCGATAAACCTGGTTGAAAAAAAAAAAAAAAAAACATATTAAAAAATAAATAAATAAATAAATAAATAAATAGAGAGCTATACCATGTTCATGGATTGGTAGACTCAATATTGTGAAGATGTCAGTTCTACCCATATTGATACATAGATTCAACATAATCCTCTTTATAATCCTGACAGACTTCTTTTAAAAATGACAAGCTGATTTTAAAATTTATATTGAGGAACTTAGATTCTAAATATTGAAAAGGAAAAAATTAAGAAGACTCATGCTACTTGAATTCAAGACTTACTGTAAAGATACAGTAATCAAGACAGTATTCTATCACAAGTGATTCTATCATAAAGATCAACAAATAGAAATAGAACAGAATAGAGAATTCAGAAATTACATGTATATGGTCATTTAAATTTTGACAAAGTGCAAAGTAATCCAATAGGGAAAGGAAAGTCTTTTTAATAAATAGTGATGGAAAAACTGGCTATCTATCTATCTATCTATCTATCTATCTATCTATCTATCTATCTAAAGAATCTTAACCTTTCACTTTACATTATGCACAAAAGCTAATTCTGCCCCAAAATAGAAACAACCTATATGTCCATCAACAGTAGAAGGGATAAATAAATTGTGGTATATCATATAATGGACTACTCTACAACAATGAAAATGAAAGATCTACAACAGTGACCATTTGGATGAATCTTACAAATATGTTGAATGAAAGAAGTCAGACACTAAAGAACAAGACCCTTTAGGTAACATACAAAAACAGGCAAACCTATCCATGTTGTTGGATGACAGGATAGTGAATGCCCTTGGACACAGCAGTGATTGGAAGAGAACATAAAGGGCATTTCTGGGGTGCTGATAATGTTTTTTCTGTTTGTTTGTTTTTTAAAGATTTATTTATTTATTTACTTTTATCCAAAATTTAGACCTCACTGCTCTTAAAGCAGATTCCTGGGAAGCAGATGTGGCTCAAGCATTTGGGCGCCTGCCTACCACATGGGAGGTCCCGCGTTTGGTTCCGGGTGCCTCCTAAAGAAGACAAACAACATAGTGAGCTGATGTGATGGGCTGGTGTGGTGAGGTGACGCAACAAGATGACACAATGAAGAGACACAAGGAGGAAAACACAATGAGAGACACAACAAGCAGGGAGTTGCAATGGCTCAAACGATTAGGCGCCTCTCTCCCACATGGGACATCCCAGGTTTGGTTCCTGGTGCCTCCTGAAAAAAAAAAAAAAAAAAAAAAAAGATGAACAGACACAGAGAGCAGACAGTAAGTGCAAACAATGGGGGCGGGGGGGGAGAATTAAATAAAATAAATCTTTCTTTAAAAAAACAAAAAACAGTTTCCCCAGCCCAGCCGCACCGCTAGGAATTCTGATACACCTGTCTCCCTCACCTGCCAGGAAAAGCTCTGTGCAGAGGAATTCAGTTCTCAACACCAATCCTAGCCTAGGCTCTAGGATGTAGAGCCTAGAAAAGGCTCTGTAATGACCATGGAGCCATGCAGCCCCCAGATAAATCCCTCTGCTTCCTATGACAACAAAAACTCAGATAGTAATTGTTTAAATGCAAAATTTGTTTTCTCTTTATGTAGGTGTCTGTATCTTCTTTCTTCACCTTCCTCAGTTTATCTCTTCCATCCTCTTTTTAAAATGGTAGCAGTAGTTTGCTTTTTTGGACAAATGTGGGAAGCAATGCCAATCTAAGAGGATTGATTGTTCTGGTGCTTCAGCTCAGTCCCAAGGGTCACTTGGCTGTTCAACCGTCAGACCGCAGCAAAACCCGGGGTAGAGGGGAGGCATTGTGGGGTATGTGTGTGTGTGTATGTAGGAGGAAGAGGGTACAGGGGAGCTCTGGGACACAGTCCCTGCCCGTGCCTAGCTTGCAACTGGTTAAAGAGTCTAGATAACACACATCTAAACTAAACAAGAGAACTAGTTAGGCATTTCTTATCTGTATCCAATGGGTCAGTTTTCAGTCCTCTTGTTACTTGATCAGTCAGAAGCATTTGACACAACTGATCTTTTCCTCTTTATTGAAACACTCTTCTGGTTTTCTTCCTACCTCCCTGTTTGTTCCTTCTCAGACTTCTCCTGCTGGTTTGTCCTGATCTCTTTGACCTCTAAATGTTGGAGTGCCCCAGGGCACAGCCTTAGACCTCTACTCTTTTCTAGCAATGTTAATTCCCTTAATGATTTTGTCCAACTTTGTGGCTTAAAAGATACCATTTATACCTTAATGACTTCCACATTTGTATTTCCAGCCAGATCCCAGTGCCTGCCCGAACTCCAGAACTGTTTATTTAACCACTTACTCAAATTCTCCCCCTAAGCATCTAATAGACAACTCAAACTTATGACTTTCTTTTTTTTTTTTTTTTTAAGATTTTATTTATTCATTCATCCATCCCCCCCTTGCTGCTTGTGCTCGCTGGGTCAGCTAACCACGCCGTGCTGGCGGGCTTGCCTTCACCAGGAGGCCCCGGGAACCGAACCTGGGGCCCCCCACATGGCAAACGGGAGCCCCACTGATTGAGCCACAGCCACCTCCCAAACATATGACTTTCAACACTGAGCTCTTGGTATCCCTCTTCCATACCTGCTCTTCCCACAGTTATCTCAGTAAATGGTAACTCCATTCTTGAAGATGCTCAGGTCAAAATCCTGAGTATCATTTCTGACTTCTCTCTCTCACCTCCCCCATCCAATCTGTCAGGAAATCCTGTTGACTGAACTTCAAAATACATCCAGAATCTGTCTGCTCTCAGCACCCTCACTCCTTCCACCCTGTTTCAAGCCATTGAACCTGGATTATCAATACCCTCCCGATCTTGTTGCCCTTCAGCCTGCTCTAAACACAGGAGACAGAGGGCTACTGTTAAAATGCGAATCTGCTCAAAACCCTGTAGTGGCTTTCCACTCCACTCAGAATAAACCCCGGCATCTTTACAATGCATTTTTACAATGGCCTGCAAGGCTCCACATTCTGGCCTCCCCTCCTTCCCTCTCCCACCTCATCTCCATCTGCACTGGCCCTCACTTGCTCCACTCCAGCCACACTGGCCTTCTTGCCATTCCTTGAACACATCAGGCACAGTCCTGCCTCTGTGCCTTTGCAGTGCTCTTCCCTCTATTTCAAATGACGCCCCCCGTGACAGTTTGAAGTTATTTTATGAATCCCAGAAAAAAAGTTTATATTCTTAACTAATCTATTCCTGTGAGTGTGATACTCTTTGATTGCATTTAATTCAGTTGAGGGGCCTTTGATTAGATTACTTGATAAGGTCGCTTTAGGGCACTTGATTGGACTAAGTCAATGAGACATGGGCCAGCTTGGGTCTCCACTCTCTTGCAAGATCTGATATAAAGAAGAGCAACAGAGAAAGGAAGCTGCCATTTTTTAAAGATTTATTTTATTTATTTATTTCTCTCCCCTCCCCACCCATTGTTTGCACTCCCTGTTTATTCTCTTTGTCTGTTCATTGTATGCTCATCTTTTTTTTAAGGAGGCACCAGGAACCGAACCTGGGACCTCCCATGTGGTAAGAGATTCCAAAAGCTATGGAAAGTTGCTGAGTTGCTATAAAGGCAGGCCCATTGTTGCGTTGTAAAGACCTCAGAAGTCCAAATCAAGGTATGATTTCTCTTAGTAAGGCTTTTGAGACTTCTTGAGCCTTCTCTGTCCTGGAAGGAAAGGCTTCTATCCATCCTTTGAAGGCGCTGACAAATACTAACAAATATCTAAGTCCATGAAAGGGTGGCATTTGGGTGAAATCTATTTGCCCATCTTCACCGGGGTGAGAGCCTTGGCATTGGACAGGTGTGATTAGTGAAGAAGGCCTTAAGCTTCCTCCTGGGCTCATTTGAGGCACACAGAGAACAAGATCAGGTAACTCCTTTTATAGTTTCTGTGAGCCTCTGTCCCTCAAAAAGGTGACTGACAAGGGTGGTCATGACCTCCCTTCCTAGGTGGAATGAGTCAAGGAGGGCCTTAACGACTTTCAATTGAATGTGAGCGGGAAGGAATGTCTGGGTGTTTTGTGTATACCACCATAGGGATCTTTGTTATATCTTGCCTATTTCAGCTGGAGTGTATTTTGGTTCCCTTAAAGGGGCCTCAGGGTATGGAAGTAGGATCCTCTTGGTCTGGGAGGGAAAAGGTGCCTGCTCTGCTGCATGCATCTGTGAATCAGTTTCTAGCTATACTGTCTGAATCACCCTCTTGTGGTCCCCAACAATGCATTACTGCAACCTCCACAGGTTTTTGTACGGCCTCCAGGAGTTGTAGGATTCTGAATGATGTTTTATGGAGGCGTTTTTTGCTGTCAGAAGTCCCCTTTGTTTCCAAATGGCTGCATGGGCATGAAGGATACGAAAAGCATATTTAGAGTCAGTATAAATGTGAAGCTTTAGTTCTTGCCCTAGCTGTGAAGCCCTAGTGAGTGCTATGAGTCTGGCTTTTTGAGAGGACGTATTGGTGGGTAAGGGTTTTGCCTCCATTATTTGCTGTAGACTCACTATGGAGCAGGGGTTCTTAACAAGGGATGAGCTTGAACTGAAATTCAAAAAAACATTATTCTTGTTGGGACATGTTGGTGTGGGTGTGATATATTTATTAAATAATACACAGTGTAGTGTGGACTTAGTAAGGGGTGTGTGGTTTTCACCTGACTGGCAAAGGGGTCCATGAAGAAACAAATTAAGGGCCCCGGCTCTAGAGTATCCAGCCCTCTGACTTCCTCCAGAAACGAAGCTGCTCCTGTCAATGAACTATGTTTCATCGGGATTCTCTAAGGGCTCGTCTTTGAGGTCAGGTCTGCTAGAATAAATTTGGTTGTTTCTTTACAAGAATGGGTTAAGGCTTCCTATTTCTTGGTAGACATGAGGGTAGCCGGGCTTAAGGCATACCCAGAGGTTATTTCTGGAGTGAGAAAGAGGGCCTGGTACTTTGTTAGGCATCCGTCTGTCAGCCGCTGATGTCCTTTAGTTTCTAAGACTCCCTGAACCTAGGGAGGGTTTGGACCTCGAGAGGTTGCCCTAGTGCAGGGGTTCTTAACAAGGGATCTGTGGAAAGATTTCAGGGGGTCCAGGAGCTTGAACTGAAAAAAACCCAGCTTATTATCTTTATTTTCTCTGGCCTTTAACTGAAATCTAGCATTTCCTTCACTTATGAATGTGTGCAATAAATTACAGTAATGTACCCAAGTTTTTTTTACTTCTCTGGTTTGTCAGTTCCCCTACACGTGTGGGTTCTTTGTGAAACCATGAAACCCACGTTTTTCAAGGTATTGCCAATATGAAATATATTCTGTTCCATGGCTCATTAACTAGTGGAGTACCCTAGAAAGAGTTACTTTTTTTGAAAACCAATCAGCCCTTATATTGTCACTGTCCACTCCTGGGCCCCATCCTAACACATTAGTACCTGTGCTACTTTTTAATTCATTGTCTAATATTTAACTGTTGCTCAAATGCCCATATTAACACTTATACTTTACAAAATGCCTTGCTACATATAGTCCCAATAAATCAATTGAGATGAAAAAGAAATTACAGTAGTATTCATTTCATATCACATTACAGTTGTTGCATATCTCGAAAAATCACTTACACTCATCCATACTTCAAAATTACGGTAGTTGTTAGACCCGATTCTAGTTGAGTGTCATAAAACTATCTGCCGCTACATTCTGAGAAGGGGTCCGTGGTTTTCACCTGACTGGCAAAAGGGTCCGTGGAACAAAAAAGGTTCAGAACCCCTACCCTAGTGTTAGTTTAGTGGCTTCTTCAGCAAGGAGTGCTGTGGCTGCTACCACCCATAAACACCCTGGCCGTCCAGTAGCCATGGGGTCCATACTTTTCCAGACAATTTCTGGAAAAGTATGCTACAGGTGGCTGGTGTCTCCCAGCTTTTGGGTTAAGTACCCTGAGGGCAATTCCTTGTTTCTCTGCCACATATAGACTGAAAGGTTTTTCTAAGTTAGGATGCCGAGACTGAAGCGGAGGTCAATTGATCCTTGATTGCCTGGAAGGCTTTTTACTGTTTCCCCACCCATTCGAGGAGTTCAGAATCAGGTTCCCTTAGGGCCATGTATAGGGGTTGCTGTCATCCTGAATCCAGGAATCCAGCACCTACAGAAGCCAGCCCAGGAAAGCCCTCAGCTGTTTCTTTGTTTTTGGAGGGGCTAAAACTTTTATGGTGTCTGTATGACCTCTGGAGAGAGTCCTGAGCCCCAGAGATAGGACGTACCTTAAATCACTGGCAGTCTGTTGGGTAATTTGTGCTTTAGAAGGGGAAACTCGGTATCCCCGTTGCCCTAGGAAGTTGAATGGTGTTCTCATCTGAGGTTTCAGCCCAGGGACTGCAAATTAAAATGTCATCTACATATTGGAGCAAAGCTCCAGTCCTTAGATTTAATTCTCTTAGTTCTTTTCTGAGGACATTTCCAAAAAGATGAGGACTATCTCTAAATCCTTGGGGTAGTACTGTCCAAATGTATTGCTGAGCAGCTGTGGACCTGGGTGGGGTCCATTTGAAAACAAACAGGTATTGGGAGTCGGGGTAGAGAGGGATGCAGAAGAACGCGTCCTTCAGCGCCAAGACTGTAAACCGTTTAGTGTCCTCGGTATTTGCATTAGGATGTTATAGGGGTTGGACACTATAGGGTGTATGGGGATAACTGCTTTTTTTGTGGGCCATGAGATATTCTAAGACACCTAGCTTCTCTGGGCCTCAGTTTCCATATCTATAAAATGGAGAGAATCGTAATACTTACCTTATAGGGTTGTTGTGAGGAACTAATGAAATAACATATGAATAGTGTTTAACCAGGGCTGGGTACTTTGGAAGACTTTGCTCAAAAAGTGGCAGTTGTAGGGAAGCAGCTGTGGCTCAATCAGTAGGGCTCCCATTTACCATATGGGAGGCCCCGGGTTCGGTTCCGGGGGCCTCCTGGTGAAGGCAAGCCTGCCCGCACGGCGTGGTTAGCTGACCCAGCGAGCACAAGCAGCAGGTGGGGGGGGGATAAATGAATAAATAAATAAAATCTTAAAAAAAAAAAAAGTGGCAGTTGTTATTGCCGTGTGGAGCTTAGAATACCCACGAGCTAAGACTCAGTGGTGAAGACAGCATTGTGGAGCCTCTCAAACAGGGGACAGACATGGAACTAGTTGGGCTTGAGCTTCCGACTCAAGAAGAACAGCCCCTAATAGGAATATCAGCCTGTCTCAGAGCAGAGCTGTCAGCCCCTGAACGCAGCTAGCTGGTTTGAACGCAGCTCCCGTCCTGCATTAGTTAAGATGGTCCCGGTTAAAAGCCAAAAGAGAACCAGAATGAGTCACAAATATGGCATGAGGCCTCAGCTGGGGACCAAGTAGCTCCCAGCTGTCTGTCGCTGATGCAATCAGAGCAAAGAGAAATGATTCACTTCGATCCTGCCGTGGACCTCAGGACTTTGGCCCAGTGCAAGTTTGGGCTTGGTTGGTTGATTATTTTTTCCCTTCCTGAGTTGAAAGAGTAACTTTGTTTTTGAAAAAAGCACTTTCTTTATGCAGAGAAATTCTGTGGTGAGGTTTTGCTGGGCTCAGTTTGGGATGAACCACCTCTGCTTATGTCTAGGGAGAGAATGAAATCTAGCGCCCCTCTTTTTATCCCCTCCCACCCAATAAAGACGCAGAGCTGAAAGGTGTCTTTCAGAAGGGCTGGAGACAAGGGAGCTGACTCCTAAGTAAAAGGGAGCTGTACAGGAGGCTGCCAAAGAAGTGGCTTCTTGTTTGTTAGTGTGGGTTTGTGGTGAGGAGGTCTGTGAAACCCTCCCCAGAGTACCGGGACTAACAGAACAAATAAAACCTCTATTTGTTCGTCTTTACCCTGGATTTAGGTGGTGCTTTATGGCCAGGGTTATTGGGGATCAGCTGAAACCCAGGCTGATGTTTATTCCTGGCATTCAAAGACAAATACCTCTCTGTCCGTCCATTTCCCAGGCCAGGAGGGCAGCAGCCACTCTCAATCAAGCAGGCAGGCAGTGATGAGTTATTTTTTAGGTGCCCACTGTGTCCCCAATGCTGCGCTGCACAAATATAAATAGAAAAAGTACAAAACTCAGGCTCCAGTCCTCAAGACACATAAAATCCAGATAGCAGGAAGAGGCTTGTTGGGCAAAACAAATTCAAGAGAAACTGCAAACAGTGGTGCGAGGTCTGAAGAAAATCTTGTAAGAGGGAAGAGAAGAGGGGAGATGAGTGGGAGGTGTAGGCTCTGGCTGGAGGCTTCGTGGAGAAGGATCAGAAGACTATAAGCACGACAGATATAGGCTATTTTACATCAGCATATAACATGCAGATCTGTGTGGAAGAGACTGTGGTCTACAATGTAAACTGTGGTCCATGCTTAGTGGCAAAGCCCCAGGATGTGTATATCCATTGCAGGTGATGAGCCACACTAATGAAAGATGTTTATGTGGGAGGTTGTGGGAGGTGGGGAACATGGAAATCCCTGTAATTTTTGCATAACATTTATGTAATCTAAGCATTATATATTTAAAAAAATAAAAATAATAAAGAAGACTATAAGCAGCATGGCGACAGAAAGCCTATCTGGTTCTCTACTGTACTTAGCATAATGCCAGGCACATACATAGTAGGCAGTTAGGAAATATTTGAAGAATGAAGGAAGAAGAAGGAGGCTGCTATTTGAGGGATAAATAGGTGAAGAAGAGGGAGGAGGGCATTCCAGCATGAGGAAAGGCCCAGAGAAATGAGCTACATGTCTTGGTGAGACTGGTTTAACCACAGTGAAGGGTGTGTAATGAGGAGTAGTGGGAAATGAGGTTAGATATGGGGCAAGATGGGAGAAGGCTGGAAAGCCAGGCAGGGGAATTTAGAGGAGATGAAGTTCCCTCATCAATGTTTTATTGGGTACTGACCAGGTGCCAACACAGAGGCAAGGTTAAAGTGGTGGAAATATGAAGATTAATCAAAGACATCATCAGCTGCTGGTCAGACAGGTGCCAGACAATGTCTGCACTTTATTACAATAACTGTAATAATGGAAGTATGGACAAAAATGTTCCAATGTACTAGCCGCGGTTTGTAGTTGCAAGAAACAGAGGCCATGCCAGATTTGCTCAGGTGAATTGGTAGTTTACTGAAAGACACACCAGCCATCCAAGGATAGGAACTGGAGTTCAAAAGGGACAGGAGAGGAGTCAACCTGGTAACTCAGCACCATCTCCTGGCAATGCCTCACGGATGGTCTCTTGCCTCTAGCCCTTCCTCTATGAAGGCTCCATTCTCAGGCTTCTGCCTGCTATTTGGATTTTACTTGGTTCAAGCTTTCCACCTTAACATCACAAGACTCTCATGAACCATCCTCATGGGCTCTTCTTGGAGCTTTTTGGGTTAGAGGCTCAAGAAAAAGAAGCTGATTGGCTCAGCTCAGCCTGTGGGTAGTTCTGCTGGGTCATATGATCTTTCAGAACCCATCAGTTATGGTCAGAGGGCAAATCATGTGATAAAATGCCTACTCTCTTTTACCAATATTTGTGGAGAAAGGATAATTCCAAAGAAGGGGGATGTTGGGGATGTAGAGGGTAGTAACAGACAAGCCTAATTCTTACAGGTTAATAAAGCTGAGAGCAAATCAATTCACCTGGGGTGGAGATTGTGAAGGGAGAGGCTCCATGGTAATAGTTGACTTGGTCCTGATTTAAAGGCCCAATTTACCCCTAGGGAGAAAAAGACATTCCAGCTGTCTATGAAAGCAGAATTTTAGAGCAATTAGACTGGCTGTAGCCCATAAGATGATTTGGAAAAGTTGAGAAACTGAAAGGACACAGACCATGGAGAAAGCTTTTGCCTAATCCAGAACAAAGCTGCTTAGAGATAAGGATTTGAAATAACAGTGTAGCCTAAATTCTCTTAGCGCAGGGTCTGTTTACCACTTATTGCTCTAACACTGGTCACATAGCCAGGTTCAGAGTAGATGCTCAGTACACATTTGTCCGATTGAATCGAAGTCCCCTCAAACCTAGACAGTCAACAAGCATATTGCTATTTGTATTCTGTTAGGGACACAGCCAGGACCAGGAACACAAAACAACAAAATCAAAACATGATTTTTCTGATTCCTGATGCAGGGCTCTGGTCATTGGATGCAGACTTGATGAAAAGCAAAAAAAAAAAAAAAAAAAAAAAAGGGCAGCAGAAGGGGAGTTTGAGTCAAGGTGCCTGGCCGAAGGCAAGATAAACAGAGCCCAGCAGCTCCACGGGCAGATCAAAGCCAGCTTCCCCAGCACAGGCAGCAAGCATAGCAGGAATCCGGGGGGCCTCTCGCTTAACCTCCCACTCACACTCACAGATGGAAAACCACACCATTCATGGTCACACCTCTTGAACACTGCCATCACACAGGTGTTTGCAACAAAGGTTTGGTAGTCAGTAAATAACTCTCTCCAGATAGGTAGCTGTGATACGACTGGGCAGTATGATCTCTGGTCAGACTACCTGGGTTGACAGCCCAGGCCTGCCGCTTGGGCAAGTTACTTCACTACTTAACTACTTTGTGTTTCAGCTTCCTCATCTGTCAAGTAGAATTAATAAACCCCCTTATAGGGTCATTCAGAGGATTAAATGAGATAATATATGCAATTGAAACAGTACCTGGCACATAGTAAGCACTCAATTGATGCTAGGTTTCATATCATTATTACTATAGTTGGTACCAAAAGACTAGACTGCAGAGAAGAAGTAAAAACTATAGTCTTCCCAACCTGGTAGGCCCTAGAAATCATTTAAACCCACAGAGAGCAACTCATTGGTGACTATTATTTGGGTTTGCATAACATCCATCTCTCCTTTCTTCTGGAAACAGAACCCTGGATTGGTCCAGAAATGGGCACAGAAATCAAGCTAAGCCAATCAGGATTCTTCCCTGGGATTTTTTCCAACTGATAATAAAGGCCCCACCCCCATCCTTTTTCTTCCTTTCTGGTTGCAAGTAGAAAGGCTGTGAGTCCAGGGCTGCCTTTGCTGGTTTCCCCTTCCTTGTGGAGAAGCTGGCCTGAGACAATGAGGCTGGTTTGCACAGGTAAGCTGGGATAAGAGTCCTGGCTGGGGCAGAGCCCAGAGGCCCTGTGTCCAGATGACCTTGAAACCACACATCCACCTCCTACCCACCTGCAGTTTGTTTACAGAAGCCATTAAATCAATCTTTGTTGCTGAGTTCAATTTTTTAAAAATGACTGTGTAGGTAGGGTGACCAGCTGTCCCAGTTTGCCTGGGACTAAGGGGTTTCCTGGCACACGGGACTTTCACTGCAAACTGGGATAAGTTGATCACCGTTTGTGTAGGTGAGCAGAACTCATCTGAGACCTCTGGCTTACACATGTGGTCTCATTTCACCCCTAAACAAGCTGGTGAGGTAGCTAAGCACGGTCCGCATATCCTCTCAGACCTCCTTCCCCACAGCACCAGGAGGCAGGCGCCATTGTAATTATCACTTAACAGAGGAAGCACCTGTGGCACAGAGGCTCATGCACCCCTACAACAAGAGTAGGGCAGAAAATCCGTTTATTCCACAACCCAGGAAAGCATTCACTCAGCTCCCCTTGTGGGCCTGGCCTTGTGTGATAAATAAGATCCAGGCCTCTCCCTGCTGCTTCCAACAGCTTCTTCATGGCTATACCATCTCTTCTCTGCTTGGAGACAGCAGGGCCCATTGGGCAATCAGGAGTGATCCCAGGGGGTTGCCTTAGAGAAGTCTCCCCGTTAAGCCCTCATCTTTAATCCAAAAGAAAGCCAACATTTATAATCACATGCCATATAGTGAAATTGGACCTGTTCCAATTTTATGAAAGTGGAAAGCGAAGGTGCAGAGTGGGGAGGTGACTTGCTTGAAGCACACAGCATGTTGGTGGTAGAGTCTAGCCTCCAGTGGTTTGTTTGCTGGCTTGATACCTGTCTCCTCTTTTAGGGAAAGGAAGGGGATCAAGACTTGCTGATTTGCCTGCTGGGTGTCAGGCTGGGAACTCCTATAGCTTTCCCAATGCCCAACAAACTCCCAAGGGAAGGCCCGGAGCCCACGGCCCGTGCCCTTTCCAGGCCACCACCCTGCCAATCCAAGCATGCCGGGAGTGTGTTTGGAATTGCCAGGTTGTCATTGCACAGAGGGAGGGATGTGAGGCTCAGAATAGAGTGAAATAATAAGGGTCATAAATAGGCTCCCTCTGCATGCAGCTTGCCAGGTGTCAGTGGCTCCGTGGGTGGATGATAGAGACAGGTCCACCCCCTTGTGAGATCGTTCTCTGATGAGATGATGCATGTTAAGTGAACTATAAACTTTTAAGAGCACATTCCATACCCACTCATAAACATCAGGAACCATTCCCTTTGGGAAGCTGGTATTCTCAAGGCAGCAGAGCGTACTGCCAGCCTACTGGGGGGCCCACCAGGGTTTCCTCCCAACCAGAAGTCTGAATTCTTGTAAGGCAGCCAAAATGGGAAAGAAAATGAGGTTTGTGTTTTATTAATACCTTTAGCCCTTACCCCTTAGGTGTCTTTGATCCCTTTTAATATAGTGGCAGAAAGAATATCGCATCACTGTTACTAGCAGGGTTTCTCTGTCTGACCTGAGTTTGAATCCCATCTCTGACACTTACCAGCTGGGTGATGTGAGAGGGCAAGGTTACTGAACCTCTCTAGCCCTCAGATTTCTCCTCTGGAAATGAGGCTAATAAGACCAAGTCACTGGGCAATTGTAAGGATTAAAAAAGAGATGATATTTATCCAAGGGAAATGGGAATGTGTATTCACACAAAAACCTAAATGCAAATGTTTATAGTGGTTCTAATCATAATCGCCCCCAAAATGCAAACAACCCAAATGTCCTTCAACTGGTGAATGGACAAACAAGCTCTGGTACCTGCGTACAGTGGAATTCTGCTCAGCAAGAGCAAGGAACAAACCATGGATACACACAAGAAGATGACTCTTAAATCCTTTACATAAAGTGAAAGAAGCCAGACCCAAAGACTACATGTTGTATGATTCCTTTTATATGACATTCTGGAAAAGGCAAAACTATAGGGACAGAGAACAGTTCAGTGATTGCCAGGACTGGGGGTGGGAAGAGAGGATGACTATAAAGGGGCACAAATGATGGGGATGGATGTGGCTCAAATGGTTGGGTGTTTGCCTCCCATATGGAGGGACCTGGGTTTGATCCCCAGGACCTCCCGGTAAAAGCTTTTTAAAAAAAGGGGCACAAAGGAATTTTGGGGGGTAGTGGAACTGTTCTATATCCTGATTGTGGTAGTGGCTGCACAATTGGAGGCATTTGTCAAAAGTCACAGAACTGTCCACTAAAAAGGGTGAATTTTACTGTATGTAAATTATACCTCATTAAACCTAACTTTTAAAAAATGAGGAGAGGGGGCCAGATGTGGCTCAACTGGCTGGGCGTCTGTCTCCCATATGGAGGGACCTGGGTTCGATCCCCGGGACCTCCCGGTAAAAAAAAAAAAAAAAAGATTAAAAGTGACTAGTTTAGTGCCTCCGGAAAGAAAATACCAGATAGACTAATTTTCACTGAAGTATTAATAACAATGTTCTTCCATCCAGCATTTTTACTTTTATAAAAAGAGGCTGCAACTTTTGCATAAAAAGAAAGATGACAGTGTGTGTATATATGTATTTGCGTTTAGTTGTATATATATATACACACACACACATATACATAACATTTATATACATATAAAAACTTTGAAAAGACACACAAGAAAATAACAGTGGTGACAGTGGGGGTGGGGTAGGAACAGGGTAGATAGAGAACCAGGTAAGAGAGCATTTTCAATATAATTTGCCTGTGTGTATAGACTTCCATACATGGACATATACACACATACATGCATACACATAGGCACATATAATATGTATATAACTCTTAAACCATGTGAATGTATTAGCTATAAAAAAAGTAACTTACCAAAAAAAACCCAAAACGTTTAAAAGAAGGAAGATGCTCAATCCCTAGGCATGACTTTCCAATGGTGGACTCTGTCTGTGAGGGGGTGGCATTCTCGTGGCAGCCACATCACATGAGCATCTACTTACTCTACTTGTGCCCCACCCCCTGCTAATAAACTGAAGGTAAGATGGCCGAGGGTGGCTGGTGTTCTGATTCAAGGAGGATGCCCTCTTTCTCCCTCAGACATGTCGTCCATGTGCCTCCCCATGCCAGGAATTCCTTTTAGTCTTTCCTCCCACAGTGGGAGTTGGACTTCACCTGCAGATCCTACCTGTAGAAGTAATCATGGACCTAAATCATACTTTGGTGTAAATGTCTGAGATCAGATTCTTTCCCAGAGACAGTTTTGGGAGGGGATGAGTGGACCATATGAGGGCATCTGAAATATGGGGTTACTTACTTCCTAGTCTCATCTGGGGTAGATAAGAGATGAGGGCTCTACGAAGGACAGAGTAGTGGGGTCCTACCAGGTTTGGGAGTGCAGGCTTTGGAGTCAAGCTCGAATTTGAATCTCACCTCTGCTTCTTCCTAGCTCTGAGCCCCTGGCGGCCTCGGTTTCTTCATCTTTAAAATGGGAATGCTGATAGCACCTATCTCATGAGGGTGAAAGGAGATCAAGTGGATTACACACGGAGCACAGTTAATGACCCACCTTAGGTGCTCAGCACCCAGGAGCCCTTCTCTGCGAGGGCTGCCTGGGCTGCCCCAAGACTGCATATGTGGTTTTGGAGAAAAGGGTAACAGACACAGGGGAGCAGTGACATGGAACAATACCAAGAAAGAGAGCAGGGCGGTGGGGCTGACTCATCGGATGACTCACTTCCTTGCCCAGAGATGTTCTGAGCATCCACGGAGCTACTTCTCATACTCCTCATACCCTCTGTACCCTTTTCATGGGGGAAGGCCCACGGAAGATCCCCCTCACCCCCACAGAAGGCGGGGAGCAGAATTTTGGAACTTCCCATCCATACCCAGGGCGAAGGAGAGTTCAGCTAGCTAGACGAACATCTTTTAATTCATAACATAACAGTGCCCATATGACACAATCATTTTAAGACAGAACAGTATTTACCCTGGCATACAGGAGAGAGTCTAGGCTTCTTTTGCCCCTTTCCAGATCATCACAGGGATATTTGTGTTCCATAGACTGCCTGGAAAACACAAAAAAAGTATAAAGAAGCTGAAAAAACCATCCATAATCCTATCATTTAAATTCAATCACAGTCATGAGTTTGGTATTTTTCCATTTTATTTTTTTCTCTCATTATTTCATTAGACAATCAAGTTTATATTGTCTATAGCAGCACTATCCAATAGAAATATTATGTGAACCACAAATGTGAAGCACATATGTAATTTAAAATGTTTCAGAAGCCTCATTAAAAAGAAAAAGAAACATGAATTTTTTTTTATCAGAACAGTTGAAGGTTTGCAGAAAAATGATGCAGAAAATACAGAGTTCCATATATCCATCCTCACACATGCAGTTTTCCCTATTATTAATACTTTGCATTTGTCTGATACCTTTGTTACAATTTATGAAAGCATATTATTAAAATTTTACTATTAACTGAAAGCATATCATGGTGTTTGTAACTAGTAGAGCTATTGTATGGGTATGACAGAGGTTGAAAGGGAAAGTCTAAGGTCATGTATATTACTAGAAGGAAAGCTAAAAACTGTAACACAGTACTGTATATGACAGTAAAACCTCATGTAAAACACGAATATGGGTGATATTGCATATATAAAACTTTTTACAAAATATAAATACAAATATACTTGGGAGAAGGAAAACAATAGCACCTACGTATGACAGGGGAAACAGAGAAATTGAGGGGTAATGAGTTTTGATTGTTTTTTTTTTTGGTTGTTGTTTATTATTGGAATAATGAAAATGCTCTAAGCATGATTGAAGTGATGAATGCACAAATATGTGATTACACCTAATACCATTGACTGTATTTGGAAGGATTTATGCTTTATTAATATGTACCAATAAAATTGATTTGTTAAAAAATAAAAATAAAACAAACAAAAATTTACTATTAACCATAGTCCATAGTTTACATTTGGATTCACTATTGATGTCGTACAGTCCTACATTTGTTTGTTTGTTTTAATTTTTATTCTAGTAACATATACACAACCTAAAATTTCCCTCTTAAACCACAGTCAAATACATAATTCAGGGGAAGCGGCTGTGGCTCAATCAGTAGGGCTCCCGTTTACCATATGGGAGGCCCCGGGTTCGGTTCCCCGGGCCTCCTGGTGAAGGCAAGCCCGCCAGCACGGCGTGGTTAGCTGACCCAGCGAGCACGAGCAGCAAGGGGGGGATAAATGAATAAATAAAAAAATAAAATCTTAAAAAAAAAAAAAAAAACATAATTCAGTGGTGTTAATTACATTCACAATATTGTGCTACCATCACCAATGTCCATTACCAAAACTTTTCCATCACCCCAAACAGAAATTCTGTATCAATTAAGCATTAGATCCCTATTCCCTACCCCTACCCTGGTCCCTGGTAACCTGTATTCTAGTTTCTGACTCTGTGAATTTGCTTATTTTAATTTTTCATAACAGTGAGATTGTACAATATTTGTTCTTTTGTGTCTGGCTTATTTTACTCAACATGATGCCTGCAAGGTTCATCCTTGTCACATCTGTCAGAATGTCTTTCCTTTTTATAGCTGAATAATATTCCATTGTATGGATATACACATTTTGTTTATTCATTCATCTATTGGTGGACACTTGGTTTGCTTCCATCTTTTGGCTATTGTGAATAATGCCGCTATGAACATCGGTGTGCAAATATCTGTTTGAGTTCCTGCTTTCAGTTCTTCTGGTTATATATCTAGAAGTGGGATTGCTGGGTAATATGGTAATTCTATACTTAACTTTCTGAGAAAAACTACCTGTTTCCACAGCAGCTGCACCATTTCATATTCCCTCCAAAGATGTACAAGGATTCCTATTTCTCCATATCCTCTCCAACACTTATTTTCCATGTTTTTAATAGCAGCCATTCTAGTGGGTGTGAAATTAATTTTAATACATATTTTATTTAATCCAGTATATCCAAAATATTGTCATTTCAACATGTAATCAAAATGAAAAGTTTTAATGAAATATTTTGCATCTTTTTTAAGTCCTTGAAGTCTAGGTTGTATTTTTTTTTTTTAAGATTTAAAAAAATTTTATTATTATTATTTTTATTCCCCCTCCCCAAGATGGCTCCCTCATCTGTCTGCCTGTTTGTTTTCTTTAGGAGGCACTGGGAACGTAACCCACGACCTCCCATGTGGGAGGCAGGGGCCCAATTGCTTGAGCCACATCTGCTCCCCTGTATTTATATCTCAGTTCAGACTGGCCACATTTCAAGTGCTTAATGGCCACCCAGGGCTACTAGCAATGGTATTGGATAGTAGAGGTCAATACAATTTCTATTTTGCTTATATCATATAACATCTTTTGTAAAAAGTAATTTTAAAAAAAATTTATATAATATATATGTATTGCCTAATTCCAAAGGTAATATTTTTTGGTTTGGGGTAACAACTGGAAATTCCCCATTCAGGAATAATTTGTCTTAGTCGTTTGATGTAATTACTTAAGACAATTATCTCCGCAGACATGCTGATTGAACAAAATTGGATGCATATAATATGTCCTGTGTTATAACCACTCTTTTTACTTAATGGTACATTGTGAACATGCAAAAACAACAATAACAATGACACTTCACATTTGATCCTCAACCAGGGTCAGGCATGTTCAAACACCTGTTCTCCTCTCAGCAGTGGGATTTCCATCCCGATTTCTCCAAAGTGGAAAATGGAGCTCAGAAAAGCAGTGATTTCCATTATTGCAAAGTTGGGATTCAACCCAGATCTGATTTTATCTCCAGAGCCTTTCATTTTCACCATATGGTCTCCTTCTAGAGGGAGGCAAGCAGAGGAGCCAAGACATGCCAAGGAAACAATTTACAAATTAACTTTTGTAACAGAACTCTCAGTAAACTGGGGCTGTCTCTACCCATGATTTGCCAAAACCTTCCTAATCACCCAGGTCAATTCTCTTCCCCCTCCACACACATTCCCCCCTGGGCTGCATCTTCTCCTTGGGGGACATCTTCTCCCACTCGAGGTTTCTCCTTCTTGTAAACTCCGGCAAAAGAAACCTGAGAGTCTTTCTAAGTCAGTTTTTCAACCTCGGCATTACTGACTATTGGGCCAGATAACTCTTTGTTGTGGGAAGGCTTTCTATGTTGTGGAGGATGTTTAGCAGCATCCCTGACCTCTACTCACTAGATTCCAGTAGCACCCTCCCTTCCTTGTGACAACCAAAAATATCTGCAGACATTGCCAAATGTCTCCTAAGGGAGGGGCAAAATTGCTCCTGGTTGAGAACCACTGCTCTAAGTGTTGTCAGATGGAGAAGTTCTTTCCCAAACCAGTTATTTGATGCTACCCAGGGACCAGGTAGGACAATTACTTTCTATCTAGATTGCAATCCCCATGAAGATAGAACCTTTTCTCATCACCATTGAATCTCCAGAGCTTAGCACAGTGTTTGCATATAGCGTGCACTCAATTAATGAAGGATGCTGATGATCTTTTATTTTGGTGGGGGGGAGGGAAGGGGCCTCATGGTATGCTTTTCAAGGCAGAGTTAAATGCAGATAAGACATATTCCAGATGATGGTACCCTTTAAAAGCACATATCCTTTTCTCTGGACATCTATGCATTTTGGATTTTGACAGTCAATCTCCTCTTTTCTTATACAAACAGAATGATAAGCAAGCAATTACATTCCTTAATATCATGTTACATTTGGATTATGCTTATATGCCTATACTAGATTGAACAATTATTTCTATGAGACAAAGGAAAGATAGTTTTTAACACCTGCATCATATGCCATCTTTTGATCATATAATAATCAACTTAGCCATTTTTCTGATTTGGGGTTTTCAGGTTGTTTCCAAGTTTTCTCATTTTAAATAATGCTGCAATGAACATCTTTGTGTGTGTGTGTGTGTGTGTCTGCTGAACATTTTTTTTAAATAAAGAAAACCAATGTCCTATGTATGGAATCCAAAAGAACAAATCCCTTCCTGCTCAGCACACAAACTTTTTTTTCCCTGGATTTTACACAGGAAACCCCTTCTCTGATTCAGAAAATAGATCTCCAACATTAACTGAACTAATAAAATTCCATTAGTTTCAGCTCAAATTGGTCTGCATCTTTGTGAATGTAACTGGAGAAGAGTTTTGTAGACCGGTGAGTTGTCTGTCATTCCAGCTCTTTAAGCTTCAATTTCTTCCTCCGTTAAATCAGAGTAACAATAGTACCAGATTCAGGGTTTCTTCAAGGATTGAGATAATGCATGCAAAGTAACTGGGACTTGTTAAAAACAAGGAAAAATATAACAAGTGTAGTAAAATGTAAATGGTAGTATATAGGTAGTGGGGTATGAGGGTTCTCTGTAAAGTTTTTCAACTTGTCCATATGTTTGAAATTTTTCATAAAGAAATATTGGGAAAGGATAATCAATAAATGTAACATTAGTTGATATCATCAGTATTTTCTAAAGAGTGATGGGGCATTGAGAAATGTATGTATTTATTCATTTGTGTTTACTTTTTAGTTTTTAATTGTTTATATTTTCAATTATTAAATGTACAAAATAAAGTTTAAAAAATGTTAAAAAAAAAAAAAAGAGTGATGGGTCAAATATTAAAGAAAGTCAGGTACAAGGTAAACACATTATAACAAGCTTGAAATGTGGGATTTGTTCCTTGGATATCACATTGAATTTATTTATATATCTTTCTTGAGTGTAGAAAAGTGTGACCAGAACTGATGTGAGATGTGAGTGCTAGCAAGGACGCTTGGTTTTTGCTTTACCATCTGGTCTCAGAATATAAACTACAGTGTGGGCATAACATATGCTGGGGAAGCAAACTTTTTTTTTTTAGTTTGGGAAATTGAAAAATATATAGTTTGTTTTGCCAAGTCAGTTTGAAACATTTAGAAAAAACATCTGTTTTGGAGTCTAATGCACCTTTCTTGGCTGCTTAGTAGTTGTGTGGCATTTGACTAGTCACTTCTCCTCTTTGGGCCTCGGTTTCCTCATCTGTAAAATGGGGATGACAGTAGTACCTTCCTCATGGAGTAGTGTGAGGACTAAGTGAGAGCAAATAAAAGCACTTAATTCAGGGCTTGGCACAGAGGGAGGCCTGATATGTCGGGTAATTTCCTCCATTCTAAGGGGCAACACGTACAGTTTGTTTTGCCAGTGAATTATTCAGAATGCTGCTCTGCTGATGTAACCAAAGGTGATTTTTCTGTTGAGAAGGTCACACAGGGCTGAGTATCCTGATCTGCCCACAGGCCAGTGTTGAAAAACTCAGCATATTGTTGTTCCGATTTCCTCCTATTCAGAGACCCTGCACGTGGTGACTGGCTTTATGATTCACTGAGATCCCTCCCAGAAATTTCCCTTTGACCTTAAATGTGTGAAAATTCCATTCCTGGCAAGTGGAGCACATTGCGTTGGGAAAGAGAGCTGACCACATTCGTGTTTTGAATCCTCTGCTGTTGGTTAACAGTTGAAGACCCAATATATATGCCCATCAACTGAAGCACACGGGCCTGCGGTGGCCCCAACCTCCACCAGCAGCAGCATGAAACACATCCAAAGCCACACGCGTTTTCTGCAGCGATCAAGGCCATGGCCGGCATCAGCGAGCTCTTGACATAGAAAAGGTGGGAAGAGGACGGCTGGGGCTGCTCCATGTGGAGCCTTTGTGTCAAGTGCAGGAGGGCCTCTTCCTCCAGGCAGAGGCAGCCTTGCCAGATCACAGGACTTGGGAAGCAGAGACTGGTTCCTACTCACCCTCTCACTGGGTGCCTTTGTGCAGGGCCCAGCCTGGTGGCTTCTGGAAATAGCATGGAATGTGGGCTTAGGTAGAATCTGCTTTGATTCCTAGTCCCAGACATTTACTAGCTCTGTGACCAGGTCAGTGACTTAACCACTCTGAGCCTCAGTTAAATAAAAAATCATTTGATTTAACGCCAAATTCATAAGATAGTGTGAAAGATTAAAGGAGATACAATATTTAAAAACAGTATGTGTGTGTATGGGTGTGTGTTTGAATAAGCATAAAAGCAAAGGTCTGGAAAGAGACACAAAGATCCATTAAAAATGGTTAGAATTGGGAAGCGGCTGTGGCTCAATCAGTGGGGCTCCCGTTTACCATATAGGAGGCCCTGGGTTCGGTTCCCGGGGCCTCCTGGTTGAAGGCAAGCCTGCCCGCACGGCGTGGTTAGCTGACCCAGCGAGCACAAGCAGCAAGGGGGGGATAAATGAATAAATAAATAAAATCTTTAAAAAAATAAAAAATAAAAAAAAATAAAAAAAATAAAATAAAATAAAAATGGTTAGAATTTAGGGATGGAATTAAAAGTCAGAAAGGATGGATATTAATCTTTTTTTTCCCTTTAGATATTTCTGTTATGTTTAAACTTGTTTTAGTGAGCCTGCATTACTTTTTCAAATGACCTTTTTATTTTGGAATAGTTTTAGATTTATAAAAGAGATGCAAAAATAATACAAGAATCTGTGTACCTCTTACCCAATTTCTCCTATTGATAACATCTTACATTATCATGGTATATTTGTCAAAACTAAGAAACCGGGAAGCGGCTTTGGCTCAATCAGTAGGGCTCCCGTTTACCATATGGGAGGCCCCGGGTTCGGTTCCTGGCGCCTCCTGGTGAAGGCAAGCCCGCCCGCACGGTGTGGTTGGCTGACCCAGCGAGCACAGGCAGCAAGGGGGGGATAAATGAATAAATAAATAAAATCTTTAAAAAAACAAAAAAACAAAAAAAACAACAACAACAAAAAACTAAGAAACCAACATTGTTACATTACTACTTACTAAACTCCAGACTTTATTTGGATTTCACTGCTTTTTCACTAATGTTTTTTTGGTTCTAGAATGCCATATGGCATGTAGCTGTATCACATTTGAATTTGCAAGTTGTATATATATATATATATATATATATATTTGAGTTTATATAAACACACATATACAATTTTGAAATGAGAATGCTTACATAAAGTACTTGACATCCAGTAGGGTTTTTTTTTATTTGTTTGTTTGTTTTGTTTTGTTTTGTTTTTTTTAGGTACTGGGGCCAGGGATTGAACCCAGAACCTGGTATGTGGGAAGCTGGTGCTCAACCACTGAGTCACATCATCTCTCCTACAATGTTTTTTTTTTTTTCTTAAGAAAAAAGAGCATTTTCAATGTAAAAAAATTTTTTAAACAATTTATTGAAGTATATCATTCATACATGAACATACATAAACTATAAGTGTTCAATAAATATCGTGAGCTTATAAAACAAACATGCATAACATCATACAGGGCTCCCACACATCACCCCCCCACAAACACCCTGCATTGTTGTGAAACATTTGTTAACAAATCATGAAAGAGCATCGTCAAAGTATTACTACTATAGTAATACTATAGTGTCTGTATCTTCCTCCCCTATACATTTTTTTTAGGGATTTATTTATTTATTCATTTACTTTTATCCATTTTTACCCCCTTCCCCCGTTTTTGCTGTTTCTGTGTCCTTTCACTGGGCAACTCTCTGTGTCCATTTCCTACCCTCTCTTCTCATCTTTCTCCTCCTGTCTTCACCGGGATTTGCTCCTCGGAATCTACGATGTGGGAGAGAGGCATCCTACCGCCTGTGCCACTTTATTTCCTGTTTTTTTGGCATGTCTTGTCTTGGCTCTCCCTTGTGTCAGTCTCCTGTTACATCACCATCTTGCTGTGTGGTGCAAGGGACCTGGTGACCCACACACCTTCTATATTTTTCTTTTTTTTATTTTTACCGGGAGGTCCCGGTGATTGAACCCAGGTCCCTTCTTAGGGGAGACGGACGCCCAGCCACCCGAGCCACATTGTCCCTCTGCTATATCTCTTAAGGTTGACCAAAGATACCCAAAGTTACAGTCTTTTCCCATACAGGATGGTCACATAATAAATCAGGCTTTAGTTTATCACCAGCACTCTAAATACCAGACCTAGGGAGAAAAACTAGGTCTGGGAACACATGCATGGTTTCTAATATAGCGAATGTTTAGCCTACCCTGATTATCACAAAATCAGGTCAGCAAGAATATTCGCATAGTGTGGGTTTCTGATGTTCCCAAATGTAGGGGAAAGAGGAGCTCCAAAGGTTTGAGAATGACTCTGCCGTAAAGAGCTGTGCGCCCTTGAGCCCAGCACTTCCTCTCTCTGGACTTCGGTTTTCTTGTCTATAAAATACGTGCGTAGGGCAAGAGATCGCTAAGCTCCCTCTCTCTCAGTCCAGGCTCACTGTGTTTCAGGGGAGAAAAAAATTCAGGAAGTTAAAGTAGGATGTGTTTTAAAACACAATTCTCAAAATTAACATAGATGCCATAGCTCCAAGAGTCCCTTTTGGCCTCATTAAATAAAGGAATAAAGATCTGATCACATCTTCCAACTGGGGACTGCCAGCTATGTGGTCACTGGGGATGGAAGTATTTGGTGATCTAATAGGTCTTTTCCATCTTCTCTACTAGGATTTTTTTTTTTTTTTTTTTTTTTTTTTCTGTAAAGGCCTGGACTGGGCCAGAGAGAGATTGTCCAAATTCTTTGAGAAATGAGAAATGTGGTAAATCCTGAATCTTTATTTTGCCCTACTGTTTATGGCCTATAGATCTCTGATGAGAAAGACAGGACCTGTTGTTGTTCTCCATTTTTTACTGGCTGGATTAGTCTCAAGTTCATGGCAGCCTGCCCAAGCTATGCCAGTTGAGAGAGCCTTAGATAGTATGATCTGAAATGGATAATTGTGCACCTTCCTGCCTACCCATCTCTCCTAGAATAACCTGACAACTCTATACTTTCATATGTGACTTCCTTTTCCCCAGACCACTGACATGGATGTGTTTATTCAGAGTTGTGTCCATGGCAGGCAAGTTCTACCTATGTTTCCGCTAATAGAGGAGCAATGTTATCATCATTTAAATAATTGGCTATAATTGGATTAATGTCTGTCTTTCCCTGTGGTTCTCAGCAGGGGTGATTTTTATCCCTCAGAGAACATTTAAGAATGTCTGAAGACATTTTTGGTTTTCACAACTGGGCGGGGCATGCTACTAACATCTACTGAGAAGAGGCCAGGAATGCTGCAAAATATCCAACAGTGCCCAGAACAGCCCCCCACAACAAAGAATTATCCATCCAAGGGTGTCACGGTGGAGAAACCCTGCTACGGACTGTGAGTTCCAGGAGGACAGCGACTGTGTCTGTTTTGTTCACTGCTCACATAGAGTCTGCACAGAAAAGGGTTCCGTGCATAGTTGATGACTGACACCTGTTTAGTCTATCCTCTGGGGCTGGGCTTGTGTCAGAATTTTGTTCCCTGTTGGCTGATCCCAGGGCTTAACACACAGTAAATAAATGATTCTGAATGAATGAAGAAAGAAAGAATGAATCCATCCATCCATCTATCCATCCATCCACCCAACCACTCATCCAGACTGACTCACCTGTACCTTACACAGCAGCACAACCCTCCACTTGCAGGAGTAGAGAGTAAAACAGAATAAGTGGGCCCCTGTGCCGAGAGCACTTTGCTAGTGGTATCCTAACACTAGTTTTGCTTTTACCACTAACTAGTTGTGTGATCTTGTGGATTGGACATGTATTTTTCTAGATCAGTGCTGGCCAATAGAATTTTCTGTGCAGTCCAGTAGGTAGCCACTAGACACATGTGGCTATTGAGCTATTGAAATGTGGCTACAGTGCTATTTGACTTAATTTTAATTTTAATTTAAATAGCCACAAGTGGCTGGTAGCTACTAGAATGTGTCCACAGTTCTCAACCTTTTAGAAGACTTTGTTATTCATATACATGTACCTTGTGAAAACATTAGTGTTGTATAAAATTTTATATAAATGTATCTCTTTTTTTTTCATGATTCTGCAACTTGGCGCTTTCACTTAAATTCTGTTATTGCTATCTATTTGCTTAGATCTTTTTTTTTTTTTTTTTTTTCCTTTTACAAACAATGCTGTGATTAACATCTTTGTGTGTCTCCTTAGGTATCATGAGGCGGAATTGCTGGGTCATAGTGTATGCACATGTTTAGTTTCATTAGATACTGCCAACATCGTGCCTTAATCTTCTCACCTATAAAATGACAGGGGGGTCGGATGTGGCTCAACTGGTTGGGCGTCCGTCTCCCATATGGAGGGACCCGGGTTCGATACCTGAGACCTCCCGGTAAAAAAATAAATAAATAAATAAAATAAAATAAAATAAAATAAAATAAAATGACAGGGATTCAGTGACTTCTAAGGTTTCTTCCCTCAGCTCTAAAACCTAGTCATTCTGGGACAATAGAGGTGAGAGGCAGACTTTAAACTTTTGGTTTGTTCAGTCAGATGCAGCGGAAATAGATAATATACAGCGTCATGTGTTCCCAGTTGTTCCCTCTTCGGGTGCCTGGGAAGAGAAAGCTCCACAAAACATCAGATCAAATTTTCTTTTAATCCTCTAAGTAGTGAAGTGGATAAGTTTCTGACAGTGGAAAACTCCAATTATTCCATTACGTTAAAATAAATCTGTCACTAGGCTTGGAAACTTAAGCTTCACTTGCTCAAATAGCTACAAAAGTAAAAAGGTTTCCATGCTACGCACAATTTTTCTAACTTCCCCCACGTGATTGTGACTTAGAGTCATTTTACCCACTCACACCTGCTGTTACTCAATTGTTATATCAGTGCAATGAATGATACAACAGAGATTATACAAGGAACCCTATCTAATTCCAGTAAATACCTCATTTCTACTAATTTTGAATGTGTCAATTGTCTTTGGGCAGTATCCACAGTTCAGGGTATCAGAATATGCACATGTCCAGGCAAATATATATTCTATTTCTTAGAAATTAAAACTACAATAGACCATGACATCTTGTCCATGACTCATGTCCACATGATTCCCAGCCCACGAGAGGGCTTTAATCCAATTATCTGGGTGGGGATAATGTTGTTAGGACAAAACAGGCTTTCCCATCACCTTTTTAAATATATAGGTACTTGGTATTGGGGAATACATTAATAAGGATATATATAAAATATGTGAGACAGCTCAGCATTGATTATACTGACATTCATTAACTACCTCCAGAAATTCAGATTAAGTTTGATATAAAACAAACCTTTGAAACAAAACAAAATGATTTGGTGGTTTTCCCCCATTGTAGATTTGCTTATCATAAAGATTTTGAAAATTAGAGAAAAACAATAGGAAGAATAATAGGATGATCCCTATTACTATTTTGGCGTAGTCTCTTCCCTTTTTTTTTCTTTAGAAATTCTTTCTTATGTTGAGAAATTTTAAAAATACAGAAAGGTACAAAGAAAACCAAAAATACACATCTATATTTTTACCATCTAGAGGTACAAAGAAAACAAAAAAACACACATTCATATTGTTACCATCTAGAAATAACCATAATTTTTTTTTTGTCATATCTGCTACCAGTCTTTGCTTTATTTGTTTCTTTCTTTCCAAAAGGAACAAAACATTGCAGATAAAGCTAAAAACACCCTCTACCATGAGGATGGAATCTTCCCTTCCAATACATTGGGGAAAAATACATAAAGAAAGATATACATATATTTTGTATATAAAACAATATAGAGTATTACTTTGATTAGGTGTGAAAAAAATTTACCCTTATAGTGTATTGTTTTGATGTGTATTATACTGATACTAGGTCTATTGTTTTGCATCTTAAAGTTCTTCTTGAGGAATGGGAATACTGAACTCAATAGGAGATTATCAATCCTGAAGTAAAGAACTTTCTTTAGTTATGGAGGCAGTTGTCCATTCAAATGTTGAACAGAGCTTTGTGATCTTGGGGCAAATCTCTTAAAACCTTTAGCCCTCATTTGACTCTACAAGATGGATAAAGCCCTCCTTTATCCATTAATGTCTGAGGTCTTTCAAATATCCTTGAGAGGTCTGTATGACAAAAGACACGTAAACCAAGGTAAAGATAAGCCACAGATAGGGATTTGCAACATGTGTAACCAACACAGGATTTGCATCTAGAATACAGAAAAGATTCTAGCAAATCTATAAGAAAAAAGACAAACAACCCAAATGAAAAAATGAGCAAAGGAAGCCAACAAAAGAGAAGCCCTAATAGTCAAAATACATCTGCATAGATACTCAGACTTGTTTGTAATCAGGAATGTGCAAATTCAAACAATGAGGTACATATATGTAGTAAAAGTACAAAAGCAAGCATGGGGATAATACACCAACAAAATAGTGGTTACTCTGTGGAGGTAGAAAGAAAAATGGGTGGAGATCAGCCTCCAATTTTATATATTATATTTTATTTCTTTCTAAAAATATGAAGAAATATAGGTAAATATTGACATCCTTAAATCTAGGTGGTAAATAGATGGTGTCTGCTTTCTGCATGTTTGAAATATTTCCTATTTTTAAGTAAACAAAACAAAAGGAAAAATATTCATCTTGAATTAATGTGAATGTAAATATTTTCTTCAATTTCAAGTTTTATGTTTACTTTATTTCTCATTTATTGATTTTTGTGCTTTGATCCACAGACTTGTCTGGAATAGTTTGTACCTTGTAAACCCCTGGGATGTTGGTTGTTGTGGTTTAATTACCCTCTAGAGCCTAGAGACTAGGCATTTAGGCTTTGCTCAATAGCTGTTGCTTTTTTAAAATTTATTTTTTTAACCTTTTAGAAAAACTGGGCATGGATTTAGATTAATTTGATAATCTCTAGATGTATTAGTCAGGACTCAATCAGTTTAAAAGTGACATAAAATTCAAGTCAAACAGGCTTAAACAAAAAGATGGAATTTTATTTGGCCATGTAACTGAGGAGTTCCCTGTTTGGGGTGGGGGACAAGGGAGCTGGTCAAGCTTCAGGTGCTAATGGATGTAGGGTCTTAAATGATGATTTCAAATTCACTTTCTGGTTTTTCATTATAACAAACAGTGTTGCAACTGGCCTGTCATTTTATACACAGGAGTGAGAATTTCTCAAATCTGGAAGTGAAGTCGCTGGGTTAAGAAGATAGAACTTTTCAACTTTACCAGCTATTTACCAAGTTTCTTGTCAATATCAACAGTGGTAAATCATGTTGATAGGATGCATCTCTGAAATAAGGTGATAAAAATAGTACTTTACCTCTGTGATCTTCCTCCCTCACATCCATAGCCCCAGGCTAATCATGAGAAAGATATCAGACAAACTCCAGCAGAGTGGCATCCTACGAGCTACCTGACTAGTACTCTTTGGAACGATCAAGATCGTCAAAAGGAAAGAAAATCTGAAGAACTGCTACACCAAGAGGAGCCTGAGGAGACACGCCAAATGCAATGCGGTATCCTGAAACCGCAACAGGGCACTAGGTAAACTAAGGAATCTGAAGAACCTATGAACTTTAGTTAATAATAATGTATTAATATTGTTGCATTAATTATAACAAACATGCCACACTAATGTGAAATGTTACTAATAGGGGACCCTGGGCATAGGGTTTATGGGCACTCACTGTACTACCTTCACAATTTTACTGTAAATCTAAACGGTTCTAAAAATCAAAATCTATTACAAATTTCCCCCTAGACTTACAGATGATCTGAAATTGTATTTTACTGTTGTTTTAATTTGCCTCTCCCTGATTACTGCTGAGGTTGAGCATCTTCTCATGTGTTTATTGGCCATTCAAGATTCTCTTTGGTGGATTTCTTGTTCATAACCTTTGCCCACTTAAAAATTGGGTTGACTTTTTGAAAAAAATAAGATTTGTTGGAATTAGTATATATGTAGTATACTAAACTTGTTTTGCTAAATGAGTTACATATAGCTTGTCCTTTGACATTGTCTATCTTATATTTTGTCACACAGATTTTTTTTTTAATGTAGTCAAATGTTTTTTTTTTACGCTTTATACTTTTAGTCTTCTTTAGGAAGTCTCTCCCTACTCTGATGTCATAAAGATATTCTACATTTTCTTATAAAAATTTTTACAATGTTGCCTCTTACCTCTAAAAGCTTTACCCCCTTGGGATTTATTTTTATCTGGTGCAATATAGAGGACTAATTCATTTTATTTTAATTTTGTACAAATAGACAATTGTTCCATCACCATTTATTGAGTTTTTCATCCTTTCCCACTGGTTTATAATGTACTCTCTGTTTTATGCCAAGTGTCCATATGTATTTAAGCTGATGTATGAGGTCCCAGGTTCAATTCCCATTATCTCCTAAAAAAAAAAAAAAAAAAAAAAAAAAAAATTATGGCTTTATGATAAATGTTTCTAATCTGGTAGAGTAAGTTCCCTCCTCTATTTTTTTCCAAAATTATCTTGGCTGTCTTTACCTTATTTGTTTTTTCATATGAAATTTAGGGTCAGTTTATCAGGAGCCATATTGATATTACGATGAATTTATAGATTAACTTTATAATATTGAGTCTTTCTATTCATGAACATGGTATAGTTTTCATTTATTTGTTTTCCGTTATGTCCTTCAATAATGTTTTATAAATTTCTCCTTAAAAGTCTTACACATCTTTTGTGTATTTACTCAAAGCTATCCCATAGTTTTTGTTGCTCTTGTCAATATATTTTTTAATCTTTAACAATAGTATTGATTTTTGGATATTGTCTTTACCTGCAAGTTGCTGAGCTATTTTAATGTTTTGCTTGGACTTCCTATGTAAACAATAATTTCAACTGCAAATGACAAAGATTTTTCTCTCTCACTTTCCAATTCTTATTCCTCTTATTTTTAAATTGTTTTATTATTGCATGGGCTAGGATCGATAAGACAATATTTAATAATAGCAGAGAGAGGAAAGAATACTTGCCTCATTTCTTATTTTAATGAAATGCTTCTAAATTTTCACCATTAACTGTGATATTTGCTGTACGTTTGCTGTAGGTTTTTGGCAGATGGTTGTCTCCCGTTATCTGTTTATTCTTCTTATAACAATAGAACCTCAGATTTTTAACTGGTCATAAAGCTGCCTAAAATAAAGACATTTCTCAGCCTCCCTTGCAGCTATTGGATGTGGCTATATTTCTAAGTTTTGAACAACAAGAAATTAATTAGAAGTGGTACATGTCCTTAAAAAGAGGAGGCATGCCCTTCCTTTCCTTTTCCTTCCTCCTTTTTGTTGGCTGGTATGTAGTCTTGTTAGTTGAGGTAGAATATCCATCTTGAACCACAAAATGGAAGGACAGCAGGAAATCAAAATAGAAGAAGCTTGGGTTTTTGATGCTTTTGGAGATGCCATACTTGGCCTGGTGCTGCTCACATTCTCAGAAGTGAGAAATAAATTCTTTTTTTTTTTCTTGAACCACTGTTAGTGTGTGTGTATGTGTTTTGTCTTTCACAGCTAACCTTATCTTAATTAAACCTTTATTAGGTTAAAGAAGTTCCCTTTACTGTTAGTGTGCTTAGAATTTTGTTTTTAATCATGACTGAGTAATGAATATTACACTATTCTTTTTCCTTATTGATTAAGATAATCCTACTTTTTTTTTTCTCCTTTAAAATGGTCTTTCCTCCTCACCTCTAACATTTATTTGTCTTGTGGTTTGATCTAATCAGGATAGGATGATTCATTTTATTGTTTCAAAACATAGATTAGAATGATATACAGTCAGGGAAAAATTATCTGTTGAATTAAAATTATTTTGAAAAGTAGATGAGAATAAACTGATTGAGGGAGAGACAGAACTCTCAATTTGGGATGAATTTCTTTAAATTGATTTGCCCATGTTAGTTATAACCTTTAAAGAAATAGAGGTGTAAAATAAGGCACAGAGGGAAACCAATTTATTATTCATACATTAAAAATTTCGTTGAAATCTATTACTACTAATAAAGTTTTGAAAAGAAAACAATCCATAAATTTGCCATTGGAGTGCAACTATTTGTATTTTTGCCTACTACCTTTTGGTCCTTGTTCAAATACTCTTTTTTTTTTTTTTTTTAAAGATTTATTTATTTACTTTATCCATTTTAAACCCCCCCCTTCCCCATTTGCTGTTTTGTGTCCATTCACTGGGAAATTCTCTGTGTCTGTTTCCTGCCATCCCTTTTCATCCTTCTCCTCCAGTCTTTACCAGGATTCGGTCCTGAAGACCTCCAATGTAGGAGAGAGGTGTTCTGCCACCTGCGCCACCTCAGTTCCCGGTTTTTGGAGCTTTCGGAGCATCTCGTCTTGTCTCTCCCCTGCATCTCTCCCCTGGTACGTCATCATCTTGCTGCATTGCTCCCGGGGCCTGGCGGCTCACCGGCACACAGAGCCTGGCAGCCCATGCGCCTTCTATATATATATTTTTAATTTTACCGGGAGGTCCCGGGGATCGAACCCAGGTCCCTCCATATGGCAGGCAGACACCCAACCATTTGAGCCACATCCGCCCCCCAAATACTCTTGTTTTTACACACTTATGATCAGAATGTGTATTTGCTTTTTGCATTTTGAAGAGTTACTTATTTTTAAGGTTTAGGCCAGGCCACTTCAAATTTCCACGTAAGAATACATTAAACTACTTTTTTTTTTTTTAAAGGGTAGCATCTTTTTTTTTTTTTTTTTAAGATTTTATTTATTTATTCATTTATCCCCCTCCTGCTGCTTGTGCTCGCTGGGTCAGCTAACCATGCCCTGCGGGCGGGCTTGCCTTCACCAGGAGGCCCCAGGAACCGAACCCGGGGCCTCCTATATGGTAAACGGGAGCCCTACTGATTGAGCCACAGCCGTTTCCCTACATTAAACTACTGAACACGACAAAAACAAGTGGCTAGAATGACAGTCCCTTCCCACTTGAGTCACAGAATAAAAAAAAAAACTTAGAACTGGAGAGAGTTTTTTACTTCCACCTTTGAAGACCGATTTAAGTCTTTGTTTCTATATGGTAATTATTTGATGGTCAGTTTGGTAGAGTGTTCTCAAATCATAAAGTTCTTGTATTTTGGATTGCATTTATGCAATCAGATCTTTGTGATAATCCCAATTCTAGTAAAGCCTGATTTTTTTCAACTCTTCATCAATTAGAGTAGCTACTAGGTAACATTTGCATTACAATATTACACTTTACAAAGGAAAGCACAATTCTCACAATTTAGTTCATTTTCTCCCTATTATAATTCTGTGAATGAGGAAGGTACCATTTTGCAGAGGAGGAGACTAAGGCTTGAGAGTGATGAAGAGATTTAAGCATTTGATAAGTGACAGAGTGGAGACTCAAAACCAAAATCTTCTGCTTTATCTACCTGCATCAGTGGCTTTTTGAGCTCCACCAAATCAGATAATGCCAATCCTTTTCCAGTTTAGAATAGAAATATAATTAATTAATGAGCTAAACTTTCTCAATTATTAATTGTTCTCATGCTTTTTCTTAAATGGATAGCTCATGCTTGTCTGAACTAGATGCTGAAATAGGATGGTATCTGATTTAGCATGAAGTTATATGTTTTGTGATTTTAAGTTTTTCTATCAGCATTTCTGTAGAGTTCCGCAGAAAGCTCAAATTTCCAGGTATTGTGCCATGGGAATATAATTTAAAACCACTGCACTATGTTATGCTGAGTAAGCCCTGGAACCTGCGAGCCATTTTAGGTAGCAAAATGACAGTAAAGGGCTAGTGTGGGAATGTTCCACTCTCTCCCTTTTCATGCATTGTTTCTGCCTCGAGCTCTTCAGGGTAAATCTTATTGAAGACGGTATCCAAAGGAAATAATCAAGAAGAGGCTATAGGCATAGATATAGTTACAAGGATGTTTATCTCAGTTGTATTTACAATGGTTTTCAAGAAGGAAATAAATTAAATGCCAAAAATAGGGGATTGGCTAAATAAATTAAGATGTAATAGTAGTATATAAAATATAACCAATTTTTAATATGTAATACAAATGAACATAGAAAAATTCCAGAAAGCTATATACTAAATGACTTCTGTGTGGTGGTTTACAGGTTTTGTTTTTTTTTTTTTTAAAGATTTTATTTATTTATTCATTTATCCCCCCCTTGCTGCTTGTGCTCGCTGGGTCAGCTAACCACGCCGTGCGGGCAGGCTTGCCTTCACCAGGAGGCCCCGGGAACCGAACCCGGGGCCTCCCATATGGTAAATGGGAGCCCTACTGATTGAGCCACAGCCGCTTCCCGGTTTACAGGTTTTTGAATAATTCTTATTTATTAATTCCTCAGTTATATTTTCAGCCATTATTTTTAGTTTTTACAGTGAAACACATATTGCTTTTGCAGTATAAAACCCCATGTAACTTATTTTTGATTAAAGGAAAAAACACTCAGTCCTTTATAAAGCATTGTTAAGCATGTTACCTGCTGCTTTCTTTCAATTTAGGGAGGCAAGGAAGAGGAAATGGCTGTGTACGGAATTTAATTTAGACATAAGCAGAATTTCCTGAAGGTAAGATCTGTGATCTGTTAAAATAGGAAGGGGTCTGTCTAGGTGAAACAATTAGGTGAAGGGAGGTGGTCAGGGCACTTGGCTACTGGAGATGTGCTGAATGTACAGTGGTAGAAGAGGGGATTTGAAGCTGGAAAATAAAAGGCTTTCTAAAGCTGGCTTCCTAGGAGACAAATCGCCTTGGTAATGACTCTGAGATACAGTTGGTTAACAACCATGCATGGAGGACAGAGCTCTGAGGAGAGAAATGAAATGGAAGTTCAGATTTCAATTATTCGTTCATTCATTTATTGCTCAAACATTATCAATTGCTCACTACAATCCAGCATTGTGTTCAGTGTTGGGTTCTGCTCTTGACAAGTTTACAATTTAGTTTAAGAAATAAAACAACATTTGAAATCATTTGAAAAGGACTGGAAGCTAGAAGAAAAACTAGGCAACTTATTCAATTAAAGAAGGGATCCAAATAGGTAGGGATTACTAAGAATAAGCTTTCTGAAGAAGATTTGAATTCAAAATTTTAAGAACATTTCAGGGGGAAGATAAATGAGGTAATAAACAGAGTTTTTAAACCAATAATCTGATATCTCACATGTACCTATCGTCATTTTATGAGCTACACCTCCACTTCTCCAAAATTCTAGATTTTAAAAATATGCTCTCTTTCCACAAAATATTTAGCTCTTTTCCACTAAGAAATTATTAGGGAAAACAAAATAGAAAGACCAAAATAACAGAATTTCAGTGAGGGAGAGAACCTTTGTCATTACGTAATCTACGGCAGATACTGCTAATCGTCCACACAGCACCTTTGCCAACTGACCACCAATTTTGTTTAGGGCCCCAATGTACCCATCTAAAAAAACTCACACATTTCTCAGCCTCCCTCTCCGACGAGGTGACCACGTGACAGTAAGTAGAAGTAAGTAGAAGCCGTCTTCTAGGGAACAGTCTTGCCACTTGGGCCCTTCCCCTGCCTCCTCTTGTGCAGAGTAAAGACAGGACACCCAGAGGTGAAGTAGCCATCTCCTAAGCATGAAGACAAAAGCCACTCTCTAAAGCTGGCAGAGCCTGTTGGCATTGTGGGGGTTTTCCTGCCTGATAATCAGATCCATTTATTTTACAGAGAAGAGACAGAGGCCCAAGGAATTTCCACAAATCTGGGCAGATTATATTGAGTTAAGACTTTCTCACTTTGAAGTGACAGAAACTCAATCCCAAACCTTCTAAGCAAAAAAAGGAATACATAACTCTGTGCAATGGCAGTATCGTAGCCAATGAGGTTTATCCAAGGCACGATTATTGCTAATTGAAAACTTTTCCCAATTTCCTACCGTGATGACTTGAAATACAGTTGGCATTGGCAATTTTTGACAGTTTTTTACAGAGACTGAAAAAAAACAGGAATTTATCGGTTTAGATAATTACAAAGTTAGGAGAAGGTCTAGCTTCAGGCGTGGCTTTCTCCAGAGACTCAGCTTCTGTTTTTTTTTTTTGTTTTTTTGTTTTTTTCTTTCCCCATCTCTTGGCTCTGCTTCCTCATGATGAGTCGACTTCAGACAGGCTCTCTCCTCTTCGTGGTAAGGCAGTGCCCACAGCTCCAGTCTTACCCTACCCAGGATTAAGTCCAGAGGGAAGAAAGTCACCATACTCTTCTTAGGAGAGGTGTGAATGCCTGCTGGGCATTCCAAAGTGGACATTCTCAGCTTAGTAGGTGCCATGCTAGAACTAGAATTTAGGACTGTTCATTCCAAGTTCATTCCCTTTCTACTTCAAAAACAGCCTCTGACAGACTTAACAAAGGTATGGACAAGTGACATCCATTAGCCATATGTACCTTATCAGATATTTCCTTGGATCATATGAATGATTACATGCTCCTTTGGTAGCTCTGACCTTGAGGTATGTGTGTACTGACGAGAAAATACCAAGATTATCTAGAAAAAGTTACAACCTATTGGCACCATATCTAAAGAAGGCCCCCAACACTGAAGACCAAGACTGAAGTGTGGTTTGGGGTTTATCTGCTCATGAACAGTAGTACAAATTTCATCTTCATCTTTGCCTCTGGGGGAAAGTTTTTCTCTTTCTGGATTTCCCTCTCTTTCGTATTCCTCTTGCACTCAAAAAGGTATTTAATAGCTACAAAGAACAAATGATACTCTTGTTCCTTATGACTTCAGTTCAAGTGTCAGGACTGAGTTTCCAGTTCCCTCATCCTATTTGGTGTTGGTTTTTAAGGGCCTAAGTTCTTGGTCTAGGCCTTACAGAGCAAACAGGTCTATCGTTTCCCAACTCTTCCATGAATGGAAGGTTTGCAAATTGATCCTCTTTAAAGACATGGTGTCCACCTTTTATATATTTATTTATAAATGTCTGGAGACATTTTTAAAAAACAATTTATTGAAGTATATCATTCATACATGAACATACATAAACAACAAGTGTTCAGTAAACATTGTGAACTTACAAAACAAACATGTGTAACACCATACACGGCTCCCACACATCACCCACCGCCATAAACACCCTGCATTGTTGTGAAACATTTGCTAACAAATTATGAAAGAGCATCGTCAAAGTATTACTACTAACTATAGTCCGTAACTTATTCCCTTATACTTTTTTTTAAAGGATTTATTTATTTATTTATTTACTTTGATCCATTTTTACACCCCCCCGAAACATTTTTTTTTTTAAAGATTTATTTTATTTATTTATTTCTCCCCATCCTGTCGTTTGCATTTGCTGTGTCTGTTCATTTTCTTTTTAGGAGGCACTGGGAACTGAACCTGGGACCTCCCATGTGGGAGGGAGGTGTCTAATCGCTTGAACGGCCTCTGCTACCTGCTTTGTTGTGTCTCATTAGGTTTTCCTCCTTGTGTTGCTTGTCGTGCCAGCCTGCTGAGTCAGCTCGCTGTCTTGCTTGTCTTCTTTAGAGGGCACCAGGAACCCAGCCCAGCACCTCCCATGTGGTAGGTGGGAGCTCAATCGCTTGAACCACGTCCACTTCCCACCTTTTATTTCTATAAGCCTTGTTTTTCCTTTTCAGAAAATTGTTGGCCTTTACAATTAATGAACTTTTTCCACATTTAGTTAGTATAAAAGTGAGCACTTAAAGGCTTAAATGCTAATATTCCAAGTATGTTTGGAGTGAAAACTGAGAATGCATGGTCACATAGATTTGTGTCATCATTTTACTCTTTCACTGACTTTCAGCAAATTATGTATACTTGGATTTCCTACTGGTGGGAAGTCTAGGATAATTTCTTCTCTGATTAGACTCTTTGCTGTTCCATGTAACAAAGTATAAAATCTCTTGGGTGATCTATGTTTAGCGGTGTTTGCTTCTCTGTTAAATGTTTGTTTGGTAGGTTAAGCTATTAGACTCCAGTAATGAAGAGCCTGTTGGTAGATGTTTCCAACCTTTGTCTTACCATCTCCTTTTCTTGAATATTCTCAGACTTTTTTCTCTTCCTCACTTTACACATTTAAGTCGTTTCTGAGTTCTTTTGAATGTACTTCTACAATGTCTGACATATACAACTTATTATTTTCCTTTTTTTCCCTTGCTCTACTCTTCATGACCTCATTGGTTCTTGGCTGGGTTCTCTTTCCAGGCTTTCATCTCACAGTTTACTCTCCACACTGCTGCCTCTGTTACTTTCTTGAAATACAAGTATGATCAGGTCATTTCTCCCTCAAAAGCCTTCAATGGTTTCCCAGTGCCTAGAGTATAAAAGACAAACTCCTTCGCATAATGTTCAAGGACTTTCACCTACTTTCTTCTACTTACCTTTCCACTGTCTTCCTCCACTCTTATTACCCCAATGTCAAGTTCCTATTACAGGGAAGCGGCTGTGGCTCAATCAGTAGGGCTCCCGTTTACCATATGGGAGGCCCCGGGTTCGGTTCCCGGGGCCTCCTGGTGAAGGCAAGCCCACCAGCACGGCGTGGTTAGCTGACCCAGTGAGCACAAGCAGCAAGGGGGGGGATAAATGAATAAATAAATAAAATCTTAAAAAAAAAAAAAAAATTTCCTATTCCAACATCAACAGATGGCGATGAGAGCCTTTGTTTGATTCGAGTACTAAAGCTACCTTACGAGGTATTGTACAATCAAATGTTGACAATATATCAGCAAGAGACTCGTGAATATAATTCACTGTGATTATTGCTATATAGGGAGTTTGAACAAAATGCAATGGGAACCTAGAGGAGGGAACAATTAATATTGCTTGGAAGGGTTCAGGATGAATTCATGGAGGAAGTAATATCTGAGCTGGACTTTGAAGGATAAATAGGAATTTTGTAGGTGGAAAAATTGAATGAATAAATGAATTAACATTCTTTTTGTTCTAAGTCTCATATTTTACAATTAGATTCTAACACTCACAGGCAGATTTGTATGTCTCTTCCCATGTTTGGGACAGTCCACATTTCCTTATTCAGCTGAAACAAATGCTTCACAGGTGGAATACATTATTTCTAAAGTCGTTCAAGTTTATCCAATAACTTCACCTGAGCCCTTCAAGTCTACAGCTTAGTTGTGGTTGACCAATTCAACTATTTTATCATTACATCCTTAACCTAGGTATTTAACCATAATCCTCAGCAAATCTTAAAAAAAAAAAAAAAAAGGACAGTGTTTCTTTGACCATCTGCTGACAAAGTCCATCGGAGACCAGGTATTTCTTAAAGTATTTGCATCAACACATAATGGCCGTGATGCATCACAATGTAAACATTTGTAAGACAGGACTTTGCCCTGCAACTGTCTAGCTTCTTTAACACCCCTGTAGGAAACTGAGGTTGAAGTGAATCGATATCAGCTGTGGGGAAGAGTGGGCGGAGAAGAAAAGTGGTGTGTGTTAGATTGCATTCTTTCCTCTTCCCCTCAGCTCACCAAGAAATCAAAAGGATAATTTATTTCTATGGGAAGCGGCTGTGGCTCAATCAGTAGGGCTCCCGTTTACCATATGGGAGGCCCAGGGTTCGGTTCCCGGGGCCTCCTGGTGAAGGCAAGCTCGCCCACATGGTGTGGTTAGCTGACCCAGTGAGCACAAGCAGCAAGGGGGGGATAAATAAATAAAATCTTTAAAAAAAAAAAAAAAAAAAATTTATTTCTAGATACATGTACAGACCTCTAATATGGCACCTGTCACAATGCATGTGTTTGTTTACAGGTCATCTCCCTCATCAGGCTGAGAGTTTACTTTTATATAAATCTTTGAAAAATATTTGTAGCTCCTGCACCTTCCATAGCACCTGATGCCTATTTGTGGAATGAGGAAAGAATGAGTTTGCTTTATTTAAAGGAATGATTTTTAAAAAATCTTTCCTGGGTTATGAGTCTTTCTTTCACGCTAAGGACTCATATCCCAAGGAAAGATATGGATATAGGCACAAGTTTACAAAATGTGTATACAAATTCAGGGATAGCACAGATGTCTTTGATACAAACTCATGGATCTCAGGTTAAAAGCCCCTGGATTAGAAAGGGTAATAGGAAATTGTAAAACTCTTACCAATTCCTACTTTTGGTCAAACTAACATCACATTTGAAGTGGGCTACCAGACTCACTAAATACTGTGATTAGATCTGAAAAGAGCATCTTAGCAAATTTATATGTTGGTATCAGGGCCAATGTGAAAAAGGACTGGCTGGCAGTTTGCATTAAATCTAACATGCCTAGTGTTAGGATGACCTAGAGACATTATCTTCCTTCCTTTATTGGTTTAATGGGTCCAGGAGGTTCTGTTTTCCTATTTAAATTTCTTATCCTTAAACCACCCTATGAATTCCTCCAGCATTTACCTCTTTTCTCACTGTTCACTACATCCCCCAGATACAAGCTTATTGCACTGTATTCCAGGACTTGCAATCATGCAAGATCTTGAGATATGTAACTGTTCTCTACAAGACTTCAGATGAAAGCTCTGACTCAGACCAATTCATAAAGTACAGAAGCACTTCATCAAAGTGAATTGATTTAGGCACTTTGAAAACTGAATGGAGTGGAATGGTCTAAACTCCATGGCCAATAGAGTAGATATTAATTTCTCCTTCAGAAACATTTGCTAGAACATGTTCTAAGGATGAAAATTGACACATGAACATAATCAAATAAGAATTTGGTTACGATTTCAGCACAAATGTAGTCACTGCTATTTCCCACCACTATCAATTCTCCATTTTTATTAAGGAAGGTTCTCAAGCTGGGGCAAAAATAATTTGTGATCTAAACTTTTCTTTGGTCTATTATTTGAATCACTCTGGAAATTTTCCTTTCAAATTTTGTGTTTGTTTAGCAGATTCTTTACAATATACATTTAACTAAAATTATTTTAACAGCCTTATTTGTATTATAATGACAGAAATTCTGTAGATCTTATGACAACAAATTCCTCTGTTTTGTATGAGTTTATTTAATTCCTTTTCAGTGGTTGATATTTGAACCTCTTTCATCTAGAGTTGATCTAGCCACACAATTCACAAAGTGCCTAAACAGGTCCAGGAGGGGTTAAAGAACACACCACCAATATAAAACCTGCCACTCTATTGCGTAATTTATACAATCTTATAGTTGAATCCGGGTTCTTGGGAAATTTTAATCAAGTGACTAGGGAATGTGATACATGATTGGAAAGTAATATATAGGATTCTACAAGCTACTAAATCTGCTGTATGTTTTGTTCCATGGTAATATTGCAGTCTTCAATGAGAGGAAATTTCCAAATTTTATATGCTTGAAGTTTTACCTTTTAATGTGCACAAAAGAGTGCTTCTTACAAAGGTGTATGTGAGAGTGTGGGTGGTTTTTAAAATATAGAATTAGATTATTTCAAATACCACATAAAAGGGGAAGCAACTAAAACATAAATTACTACAGTGGGAAATATGATTGGAAGTAGGGGTAGCATGTAATTTACTAAAGGTACAATGACCAGTTATATTTGGTAACCTCGAAAATCATGCAGACCATACAGTATTTTATTGTCAGAGCAGAATAAACACTGTTTGCTAATTTATTTGTGTCTTTAGTCACTGAAATTTGAAGAACAAAATGAAAATCTAGGTCTTTATGCCATTGCAAAGCATGGCCATGAAAATTGTCTAAGCAGCTTAAAAAAATGTATATCTTTAAAAGGATGGGGGGCTCGTGGACAAGTGAATTTTCAAATATCTATTCAGACATAATCACTGCTTAATGTAGGGCCTGATGAAGTGCAGGGCAAGCCCAAAGAATCCCAGTCTAGGGAAATTCATAGTTTAGGTCAAGTCACATTCTGGAGGCATTTTCTGCACTTTCCTCTTACCTAATCAGGGGAAATATGATTAAGATAAAAAACAAAAAACAGGGAAGCAGCTGTGGCTCAATCAGTAGGGCTCCCGTTTACCATATGGGAGGCCCCGGGTTCGGTTCCCGGGGCCTCCTGGTGAAGGCAAGCCCGCCCGCACAGCGTGGTTAGCTGACCCAGCGAGCACAAGCAGCAAAGGGGGGGATAAATGAATGAATAAATAAAATCTTTAAAAAAAAAAAACAAAAAACACAAAAAACACAACACTCTCATTGCAAAAAAAAGTCACAAAAGGGCAAAGGAGTGTTGAAGGAAAGGGGAAGAGGCCTTGCCAATTCTTGACTTGTTAATTAGGGTCAGACCAGTACTGGGGATTTCCTGTACCCTAAATTTGTCGAATGATTACATAGGTCTGAGGAAAAGGGATATGATCACAGTGATTCATACAACTTTTTAGTATTGGGTTCTGCCTGGTCCACTGCAATATCTTTCCCTCACATAATGCATTTACTTATGGACATCCAACAAATGTTGACTCTGATTCAAAACTATACAATTTTGATAGGCCTTGGCCTGTTGGGCAATGTGGGTTTTAAATCTTCCTCTCTCAAATGAGTGGGACTCTTACCAGTTATAAAGGGACTTCCCTTGGGGCTTGTTACAACAGCACACAGTGGCAACAGAGATTTGAGGGTAGTTTCCTGTTCTGCTTTGCCATCCTGGGGTGGCTCTCAAAAGCTTTCTTACCCCACTTGGGAAGAAAATATTCACAGGGCTGATTAATTACTACACTGAATTCAGCAAAGATAATTGGACAACCTGAATCAGATATTCGGATTTGGAAAGACAGGTAGGCTCTGATGACACAAGTTGAAATTCTAGGTCTGCAGGTAAAGCTTTGCAAAAGGCCCCATCCCACAGACACCCTCCCTCTGCTGAGAGCTTCTCATCCCATCCCCAGCACTCCAAGTCCAGATGAGGAATTCATGGGGGAGAAGACTAAATTTTATATATAGTTTATATATATACATAGTTTATTTATTTAAAGAATACAACAGGCTGGCACTTATGATTTGTAACTATCTTTGTAGATAAAATAAAACCCAAAAAATGAAATCAACCCAAATAGCTTAAAACCTTGCCCAAGTGGCTGCTAGCATTAATATTCCATGCAAGATTAAAATTATTTCCCAAGTTACACACCCTGCACTCCAAATGATATTTTAATAACTTGCTTACAAATTTCTCAGACAGCTATTAGATTCAGGAAACTGTCTGCAGTGTAGGTGAAATTTTTAAGTTTCTGCTACGGCAACTTTTGGCCCCATGAACAGAAAAGCAAAAACGCAAATGTGTTTTTCCTCCATCCTTGCCTAGTCCAAAAGTTAAAAAAAAAAAAAAAAAAAAGAAAGAAAAAACTGTTTTGAGGAGTGGTGTTTACAGTTGCCTTTCCCTTTTTATTTCCTGTGAAACAGCCAGGTAGACTCATATCCAATTCGTAAATTGTCTTGTAAGCCCCTACTCCGAAAAACCCCGGTCGCCCGCTTAGCACAATCCAGAGTTTTGTATTTTTAGCCTCCAAAGGCGGGGGTGCGGTCGGATGAGGGATGCTACTTTAATCAAAAAAAACAACAAATAACTCGTGGTTTTTAGGATATGGCCTGCCATTTCCTAATTAAGAAACGAGTTTGACAGTCCTTTGGCCACATCAACTTATAGTGCTGTGAAATCCCAAAAGGTTGGCAGTTCAAGCAATGAGAAACTCCGTTCCCCGGCGAGACCCCAAGCCAGTCCGGCTCGGCCGCCGCCCATCCCTGGGGTCCTCGGCTCCCCCAGGTCGGTCTCTTGCGCTCAGATCTGAGCCGGGTCGGCCGCCCCAAGCTCGCCGCCACCAGGTCGCTGCAAATACCTTTTCCCTCCCCGGGGCCCCAGCGCGCGGACGCCTCCCAGCCTCCCTCCCTGTCAGCAGGCCCTTTCCCGGCTGGGGAACAGCAGCCCCGGCCGCAGCGGCAGGAAGCGCAGCCCTTGTTGATGCTGTTCCATGGCGCGCCTCCCCGCCCTCCCGCAGCCGCCCGGCTCTTCCCCGGTCTTCGGCGCCCCCCTCCGTGCGCCTGCGCAGTGCCGCGCGGGGGGCGGGGCTCAGATTCCTGTCAGCCGCGGCGGCGGTGGCGGCGACCGTCAGTTTTCGCTGAGGAGAACACCAAACGGACCCGTTGGCTCTCCCCCGCTCTCTTTCCCCGCCCTGAACCCCTCTCCTGGCTCGCCAGGAATTAATCCCCGTGGAGTTTCTCCATACCACTGTCTTGTCCTCGGTCCTCGGCCCGGTGGAAGTCACTGCCCTCGAAGAGCAGGCAGCAGCAGCCGCCCTCGCCTCGCCGCCCCCGGGTCGGTGCCCGCGGTCCCCAAGAGGAGGTGCCGCCGTCACCGCCGCTCCCCCCCTCCCGTTGCCCTCGGGCCGGGCTGGGTCGAGCTGCGATGCCCTCGGACTTCATCTCATTGCTCAGCGCGGACCTAGACCTGGAATCGCCCAAGTCCCTGTACTCGCGAGGTGAGTCAGGCTGGGGGCTGGGACGTGGGGGCGGGGAGACCGGGCCTGGGGAGAGCGAGAGGGGTCCCCGTCGGGGGCGGGGGGCGGCCATGGCCGGCTGGGATGGCCCCTCTGGGGGGGGGAGGTGGCCGATGGGGTCGGGGTGATGGTGGAGGGGCCCGGGGAGGAGTGGCGGCCCCTCCCACGCGGAGCCGCCGTCCGCGCGGGGCCCAAATTCCGTCGGCCCTCGGGTCTCTGCGGCAACAGTCGCTGGAGTGTCTGTCGGCCTGTCTGGCCCCGCCACACTCCTGGAATGGCCGGCCCGGGCCTCCCCGGCTCGGGGATCACGGCTCTGGGGCCGCGGCGATCTGTGCGCGGCTGTTCTCCCCAGGACCCTCCTCCCTAGCAAAGTTGCTGGAAAACGGGCGGCGTGGCCTGAAGCCGGGTCTGGGGGCAGGATGACCATTTTCCAGCCCCTGCAGGTTGTTTGTGCGCCGTGGTTCTACCCTTCTCTCCCTCAGGCCTAGTCCACTCCCTCTCCTGTTTGGGACGGCCCCCCCTCGACCAGACGTTCTTCCTCTCTTCGTTATCTTGTCGCTGGAAAGGGCCCGGATTTTCTTTTTTCTCTTCCCACCTCTTTGGCATTCTAATTGCTTACTTCTTCCCCTCTTTTACAAAGATCGGGGGGCTGTCTCCGGATTAGTTGTAGTCCACTTCCCTCCCAGGGATACCTGCTCGGGCCCAGACGCTGTCCTTTGAGAATGTTCTCTTCTTGGATGTTCGCGGGCTCGTGGCTGGGAGGGGGCATTGGATAGAGTTTCCCATTTTAAAACAATTTCGGCTTACTTAGGCTTGCAGGAAATTCCCAGTGTCTAAAATATTAACACTTGAGCTGATCTCTACTGAGGTTAAATTCCTATAGTGGACCCTGGAAAAATGTGTCGGAACAGGTTCCCTTGCAAGGGGCATCAAACCAAATGACTCCCACTGCACTCATCACTTTTTATACTACTGGGAGGGAGCAAAAGACGTACCTGGATTGTTAAATTCATTTCACCAGTGTTAGAAATAAGTCGCACTGTGAACCCCCTTCCTGAGAAATTCAGCGTTTCTTCAGCTTTTGCTTTGATGTATGATTTCCACCCTATCCCTCCTCCCCCAAAAGAGGGACTGCAGCTTCACATTAGTGTATTTAAATTGTTGAAGTAAATCAGAGTGAGATGGTTTACTCTGGAAGAGAGTGGACTTTATAAAGTGAACTGACCATTAAGTTTGTGCACAGAGTCCTACTTAGTAACTGTAGCCATTGTCTGTTGCTCTGATGACTTTAGTTAGCAGTTACCATCCTGTAGGATGCCTTTTCGGCATTCCCAGAAGTAGTTTGAAAATATTGTAGTTTTGAGTGTCAGAAAGAAGGGATGATAGCAGGAGTTGATTCTTAGAGGAAAGGTAATGTGGTACATTTTCGCACTAAAAATAGCAAGACATTAACACCTTTTGGATAGTAATCACCAGATAATTTTTCATGAAACAAATGCTTTATGAAAATCGAAGTTTAGCATCGAGACCAAAGTAGAGGAAATTTAACCTTCCTTTTGCAGAGAATATATTCATAAATATGGGCTTTATCTCTTAAAAATACATGCCAGTTATATAAGAGATGTTATCCTTGGCATTTTTAAAAAAATCATTCAGCATAAAAAATGCTTAATGCTTTTTGTGTTTTTCAGATTCTCTGAAGTTACACCCATCACAGAATTTTCATAGAGCTGGACTATTGGAAGGTCAGCAAAGTGCCATTTTAAAGCATATTGTGTTAGTATGCGAAGGCTTTCTCTGAAATGGAATTTAAATGAGAAAGTGTGAAACTTTGCAAACTCACACAATGTAGTTTTCTCCTAAAGAGCCTGATCCTTCTTTTAGAGCAGCTGACTGTTTCATTGGATTTTATTGCTGGGTTTGATTTGCTTGTTGGCTGTTGAATCTGCTTTGAGAAGCCTTGGGGGGCGGGGGGACCCACAAAAATCCTTTAAAATTATGTGTTGGGTGTTCAACTTTATTAATTCCCCATCTTCATTCTAGCTTTTTGCATACAAACCAAATATGAAAAGGCTCAGACATTAAGATCATGAATATAACTAAAACAGTGACACCAAACACATGTTTAGTTTGAAAATTCAGAATTTAGAACTTTTATATGCATTGCACTTCAAAGTGTTACTGTAATTATTTATTACAAAAGCATCAATGTCATTACTATTACATTTTTTAAGGATAAGGAAAACCAAGTTATAGGGATGATGATTGAGTTAATGGTCGAGCTATGCTGAGAATAAAGCATTTTAGCAAGTTCTGGAGACAATAGATTCTACAGAATAATTTAAACAGCTAACAATTACTTTATTTTGCATTGTTTTTATCATTTTAAAACATAAAATACTTTATGTTGTTTTTGTAGTTTTTGAACTGAATTCACATATTATTATCTTTGAATCTTACTGTCCTGAACAGCAAGGGTGTTAATTTCTCCATTATGCAGAGGAGTAAACTGAGGCTGAAATGAAGAGACTTAAAAAAGGTCACACAGTAGCAGAAATAATGCCTTTTGTGTTTATTGCTTTCTGCACAAAGCCAAACGCTATAAAATATGTGTAACTAGTAACATAAACATTGTGTGGCCCATTTTTAAAAGGCCCAAATGTTTTAAGTCTGACTTGAATTTAGGCATTCGCCTCCTTAGAGGCAGTCCTGGTTTAGTGGGGGGCAAAGTGGGTTTTGTAATTGGACTTGAGTTTGAATACAGTGTAGCTACTTAGCTGTGTGACCTTAGGCGACTGATTTTTACCTCTCTAAGCTTTAATATCCTTTCTGTAAAAATATAGGTAATCTCTTAAATTTAGTGAGCTAATGTGTATGAGAGCGCCTAGTATAGCGTCTGACTTAAATGCTAGTTTTTTCTTTTGATATCATTTAAATTGTTTTAAAACTGTAATTTAGAGCATATAAAAGATTCTTAAATATTGATTCTATTTGTACTTATATGAAGTTGATAGATACATATATTAGTTTGAAAATATTTTTAAAATTACAATTTGAAGTGAGGACTTTTTACAAGTGTTTCTTATTGAAGCAGATTTCTGAGTTTTATTCATATTGTTCAGTTGGTAATCATGTTGGAGAGTCATATTTGTACAATCCCATCTATTTCCTGGGCAACAAACCAGAGAGTGTCATAATCTTAGAGATTATCAAGCAGGAGGAAAATATGAAAAAAAAAAAGTGTTAATTATGTAAGCAAATATTTTTTATGGAAATGCAGAGACTATTTAATATATTTACATTTGTGCCTAAATATTTTTGTAATTTTTCATTTTTTGAGAGGATACTCAATTATTTTAAATTATATATAAAATGTAAAATGTATGATTATCAAGTATGTCGTGTCCTTTTGATTTTTGATACAGAAACTTGTTTGCTTATATAATGAAGTATTTAATCCATGCTAACTGATTTCTAATTTTTAACCTTTTGTTATAGACATTTATACACAAAAGCAGAGAGAATAGACTAATGAACTCCCATGAACCTATCACCAAGCTTTAACAATTGTCAATGTCGGTCTAATCTTGTTTCTTTTATCCTCTCCTCTACCCGAAACTGTATTATTTTAGAACAAATGCCAGACATTATATCATTTCAGACATAAATACTTCTGTATAATACTGATTTATTTCTTATATTAATTTTTAAAATACTCTGTTTGTAGGAAATACATATTTTAGTTTATTTCAGGAAAGTTACTTTTATCTCCTCTTTTCAAGACATAGTACAGCAGGACACTACTACTTCTAGAGTATAGTTCAATTAGTTTATAATCTGTTAAGATTGCAGGCCATGAAGTCGGCTTGGGTTCTAATCCTTGTTCCAACATTTGCTTGTGTATGGCCGTAGCCTAATCATTTAATATTTTTGAGCTTCAACTTCCTCATCTTTAAATGGGGACAGTAATAGTATCTTCATCATGGGTTGTTTTGAATATTATTTGAGGCAAATTCATGTAAAACCTTTAACCTAGCACATGATAAACGCTCAGTAAAAAATTTAAATGACAAACATCTATATAGTGCTTACTATGTGCCAGGAACTTTAGAAGTATGAACTCACTGCATTCTCATAACAACCCTTTGAGATATTTACTATCATTATCCTATTTTACAGTTGAGGAAACTAAGACATAGGGAGGTTCAGTAACTTACCCAGAGTCACACAGCTAGTAATTTGTAGAGCCAAGATTCCAACTCGAGTAGTTTTACTTTGGAGTCTGTGCTCTTAACCACTATGCTATATGGCCTGTTTATATAATATGAAATATTGTCTAGTAATATTTATGTATGCATGCTTTGCATCAGTAGATGTGACTTATATCTAATAATTAAGAACTCAGTCCAGATTGAGGGGAATTTAAGTAATTAGTATCATACAATGTTAATTTTTTTTTTTTTTTTTTTTTAGATTTTATTTATTTATTCATTTATCCCCCCCTTGCTGCTTGTGCTCCCTGGGTCAGCTAACCACGCCCTGCGGGCGGGCTTGCCTTCACCAGGAGGCCCCGGGGACCGAACCCAGGGCCTCCCATATGGTAAACGGGAGCCCTACTGATTGAGCCACAGCAGCTTCCCAATTTTTTTTTTTTAAACATACTTTTTCCAAATTTAAGTTCGTCCTTTTGGAAAACAAGGTTGGGAAGCCAGCAGTTGGATATTATTAAGCTTTAAAGATAAGATTCAGAATATCTTTACCATTCAATTAAGTTTGCATTTTTTCTACCTAGACTTAATCAATGCCATTTCTTCCTGTTTTAACTTTTTTTTTTTTTTTGGGGGGGGAGGGACTGGTTCTTTATTTCAAAAAGAAACTTATCAATTTTCAATATCAAAACAGTTGCATTATTATTTGTTTCTCTTTCTCCCAATTGGTCCCCAAAAGAGACCACACCAAAGGAGAGTACATTTTAAACAATAAGCTGCAGTATGCACACCTAACAGACCTCATAGAAACCTCACCAAAAAGGAGGAAGTGGGTGGGGAAAGGAATTGTAAAAGATCAGCATGCTGCCACCCAGACTGTAGAGAGCATTCACAGCCAAATGGGGTGGGTGGTGCTCCCCAACCCCAAAGACCTGCTATCATTTTTTAATTTAATGTGGTGATTGCCTTATAGTAGAAAAGGGGGCCTAGCTATTTAATGCAAGAATACATGGCCATTAAAATGATATTTCTGATGTCCCTGTAATTATATGTGAAGCCTCTAATAAAGCAAGTAAAACAATTATGTTACAATTATATTAAAAGCAATTTACATGAGAAAAGTCTTAGACAAAGTATATAGTACAGACTTTTACTTTGTGATGCTATTTTTGTATTTTCCCTACCTAAAGAATATGTTTTGTATGAAAAATAAAATGATTTACAATTAGGGAGTTAAAATTTAAAGGGCCTGGGGTCGGATGTGGCTCAACTGGTTGGGCGTCTGTCTCCCATATGGAGGGACCCGGGTTCGATCCCCGGGACCTCCCGGTAAAAAAAAAAAAAAAAAAAATTTAAAGGGCCTGGACAGAAGTTTAACTACAGGGGAAAAGGCACCTCTTATTATATTTTGGTACTGAATTATAATTCATTTTGGTTTACATTCTTTGTTTGCCATATAAACAACTTAGATAAAAGTGAAACAAAATAAAAGTAAACTGATATGATTAATTAAGAGGTCATTCTAGAATTATAGGAGTATAAGATAAGATGGTAGAAAATCACAGATAAAAAAAGGAAAATAAGAATATAAGCAAATTAGAAAAAATAGAGAAAAAAAACAATAGATTAAAATTTCAAAATGATTTTAAAAGCATGACTGAAGAGATTACATGATGGATCAAATTAAAGAACTACTTAAAAGCTAAACATCATTATGATGCAATCATGGTATGAATTAAAGATTTAAGATGGGAAGATTTTTAAAAGAAAATATGAAATGTTATGAGTTAGAAGAAAAATAAGCTACATTGTTTTTTTACTATTCTCAATCTACTTAGTATGGTACCATACATTATTATACTTTATAGTTCACAAATGAAAATCCTAAAAATAGTAACTATTTTATTGACTTTATGGAATATTTCTGAATAGCCAATTGGCCTGATTTGTTTCTCTTCTTAGGGCCCTTGTCAGTATGGTAGTTAGGCCATTAACTCCTACATGATGAAATGTATGAAGATATCTTACTGGAAAGAAGGATTTTTAAAAAATATTTAATATTAAAAATAATCTATTGAATTATTTTCTTGTTTAGTGTCTATTAATCACTATCAATACATACCTAGTAAACTAAAAATATCATTATGGAAATCATGAAGTTTGAACATATGCAGAAAGTCATCCCAACTTCTTCCTTCTAAGATCCATCTTTTTCTGTGATTTCCTACCATCTGATTTTATGTCTTTTCCTAAACTTTGCTTTCATTATTTTTTTTTAATAGTAGATTTCTATTATTTATTACCATAAGAGAATAATAATTCATAGTCTTTATCAGGTGGTTCTTGGCCTGATCTTGACTCTACTATAATTATAACAGGGTAGCCGATGTGGCTCAGTGTTTGAGTGCTGGCTTCCCACATATGAGGTCCAGGGTTTGATCCCCAGCCCCAGTACCTAAAAAAAAAATGTATGTGTGTGTGTATATATATATAATTATATATATATATATATAAAATTATAACAGTAGTCCACTGAAAGTGGTAGTACAGGAAAACATTTTTATTGAGGTCAATTTATATATAAAAAATCATTTCTCTTTATTAGAAAAAGTTGACTCGTGTTATATTTCCTTTTAAGAATAACAGATTATTAGAAAAAAATAAAGGATCAAATTAATCTTTGAGAGGTCAGTTAGGCCTGATTATGTAGTGATTGAGGCTAGTTCTGTTAACTTTAGAGAAGTAAAAGCCATTCGTGAATAGAAATGTTGCTTATTAACTTACATTATTGTCTTTTCTTGTTCTTAAGATTTTATTTCATGTTACATAAAGAGGTTCATGTGTTTTCTATTTGCTATTGTCTTAAAAAAACAAGATTAAAAAACTAGCAGCATATAATACACAAATTATAAACATGTACTTGAATGAAAAGGTAGAAATTTTCTTTATGGATTAACTACAGATAATGGGTTTATCTTTCAAATATAAATAAAACATGATGGGATAAAGAATCTATGTATTTTTGATGATTTAAACTAAAGATCCATTACCTGAGATTTCAGTCACTTTTATATATTCTTAATTTTTGAAAAATAGATTTTTTTCTTTTACTTTTAATATTTACTTTATAAAGACATGATCATCATTGCTATTGCTGAGCCTTGAAATGTTTATCACTTCTTTCCTATTCAAAAACCATTGTGATTAGTCCTTTGCTAAATTTAGTACTTGGTTATGAAGATGAGACAAGAAGAGAAAAGTTTCTAATAGTGAGCTAAGTTGTTCATTACTCATATCTTAGTAAACTTAGTTTTAATTTAAAAAATCTACTTAAAGCAGTCTTTGTAGGACATGTTAATTAAAAAAAAAAGTGTTGGTAGTTAAAGAGATGAAAGAATATAGTAAATTCAGTATTAGTAATAATCGAAAATATTTTTTGAACAATTATGTGTCAGACGTGTCAAGCAATTTATTTTACTGAGCATTTTTCAGATATTTTTCACATTCAATCCACAAAAATCCTTCCAGTATCCCTATTTCATAATGAGCAAACTGAGGTACAGAGATAGTCACTAATTTCCGCAAAGTCACGTAGTGTGGGAGGCTAGAATTGGGACCTTGGCAATCTGACCCCAGATTTGGGAGTTTATACTGGCTCTCCTACGGTACAAACATTTGATAGTTGGCATTTATACTTTGGGCCCTAATTAAGATTAGGCACTGTTCAGATGGTATGAAAAAGTACTTTGTGTAGGATTCTTTAGCTAGCAGCTTTCCTAAAGAAATGAGAATAATTCTGTAAGCTACACATAAGAGTCAGTAAAGGAAAAGATGATGACCCTTTTGGGGAAGATTTTAACACTCAAAATTAGCAAATCATTGTATGTCTTTGGGGGTTTCTTTAAGATTAAGCTGAAGCAAATGTTTGGCCAAACCGTCTCTGTCTTGGCTAATAGTACTTAGAAGGGAAAAGTAGGGGAAGGGTAAGCAGAAGCCACCACCTAAGGAGAACTACTATAGAAATAGAGATGCTGTGGGCCTTTTGGTTTTTCAGTCGTTTTATGGAAGCAATGAATTCATTGCCCTTTATATGTGCTGGTGTGTTTCAGAGCCAGACTAAATTTGAGAAGAGATGAGCGACTGAAGAAGCAATACTAATAGGAACCTTAGGAATTTATTCTCTTTCTTGCTATGGGTGATCTTTGTTTCCAGAACTTCCTAAAAGTTCTGTGTTAGGAATTAGATCTGGATTTTAATTCTAGTTTGGCTATGAGACCCTGTTAAAATGACTTAAACACCTGTTTTCTTCAGCAGAGACATTATTTTTAGCCTGGTCTACTTAAGAGTTATGAGAAAGAACAACTGAAATAATGTTGGAGAACTTTGAAACTGTAAAATGCTATTTGAATAGTAATATTTTGCATAGGGCCTTATTAATTTACTTTGGTTCTTCACTTCATTCTGCTGTGCCTTTTTTTAATCTGCCCTCTTCCACCCATGTCTCCATTTTCTCATGGTACTCTCCATATTTTGCTTGTTGATTTTGCTATTATTTTTTTTTTTTTTTTATTATGGGTAAAAATCAAAATTCTCGCAATACATACAAACATTTGTAAAATGATATATAAATATATATGCATATATGTGTATTTGCTTACAAAAATGTTATTTTATATATATATATATACATATATTTTAAGAGGTGCTTAGATTACCTAAAATATTATACGGAACCCACTCGGATTCCCATGTTGCCCACCTCCCACACCTCCCACCACATCCAACACAAACATCTCCCATAGTGTGGCCCACCAACCTCAATGAACTTACACCTCCTGGAGCCTTGCCACCAACCATAGACCACAGTTCACACTGTAGACCACACTCTCTCCCACTCAGTTCTGAGTGGTGTGTGCTGATTTAAAATGGCCTACATCCATTGCCACAACAGTACTCAGGACAACCTCCAACTCCCAAAGAAGCCCCTGTATTTGCTATTATTTTTTATATCCTTTCTTTCTTTTTTTAATCTTTTTAGGAATATAGGTTTGTGCCCATCTTAAATGTTTAAGTTTTGAACATGTGTATATAATTTGTGTAATCATAATGAAGATATAGAGCATTTCAATCATCCCATAAAACTCCCTCTTGCTCCTTTGCAGATACTCCTACCTACTCCAGCCCTTAGGCAACTATTGATCTGCTTTTTGTCACCATAGATTAGTTTTGCCTTTTTTAGAATTTCGTATAAATGGAATCATACAGTGTGTACTCTTTTCTCTTTAACTTCTTTCTCTTTAAGTTGGAAGGTTAAACACCTTCCAAACGGGAAAATGATATTTAAAAGTGGGCATAAAGGTAATCTGAAATATCAAATTCTCTTATATATTCATATATTACTCTATAATATAGCCAAGGATAGATTTTTCAGGGACTAATTTTATGTTAATTAATGTTCATGTGCAAGAATAGGTTACTTAGCCAAAATATTATTATTTATTCACTTAAAATGAATTTACACGTAGAGATTATATGTGAATAAATAGTGATAATATAGGGTGTTAAAGAGCTTAGTAAGGCAATCTAGATTGGAAAATGAAAATAGTAATAAGGTTGACTTTTATTGAATAGGAAAATAATTTTGTGCGAAGTATACCAGAGCATATAGTTTGCCCCTATGCTTTATAAGTAAATTGAAGTTCAAATGTTTAAAATTCCATTTTAAACTAATTTGTCTTTAGAGAGTTTAGAGCTGAAGAGTATGTAGGGGGTATGTACTTCCTTACTCTGATAAATAATTTCGATAGATTAAGCATACTGGTGAAAACTTTTTTACATTTCGCTTTTATTTTATTTTATTTTATTTTATTTATTTATTTTTTTAAGATTTTATTTACTTATTCATTTATCCCCCCCTTGCTGCTTGTGCTTGCTGGGTCAGCCAACCACGCCGTGCGGGCGGGCCCGCCCCCACCAGGAGGCCCAGGGAACCGAACCCGGGGCCTCCCACATGGTAAACGGGAGCCCCACTGATTGAGCCACAGCCGCCTCCCATGTCCCTTAGTCTTGTGCTTAGCTGTGTATTGAAAATACTCAATTTGAATAAAATTCACATTTGCTCAGTAGTCAAATATATTATAAACTATATGGCTAGTTTGTGCATTAGGCATTAGTTCAATATAATGGAACATTTAAATGTTTGTTGATGGGGGCTTGATTATACAACTCTGTTTGAATTAAAATTGTCATTACAATCACCTAGGTAAATCAGTAAATCACAGTGTGTTTTATGGCAATGAAGCATCCAAACATAGGGTTAATCTCCACATATCTGTCCTTCACAATAGAATTGTAACTAGAGTTCCTGGAGAATTTGTTAATGTTTCTTTTTTTCCAGTTTTAAACAACAACTTGCTTGTTAGGTCTTCATTCAAAAACTAGGGTTTTAGATGAAGAAGTACTACTGTAAAATGAAATTTAATGATAATAAATTAATCTTCCCATGTGGAAATACTCAATTTCAAACACATAGATAAGAATAAACAGTAATAAAGACTTTAGAAATACTATAAACTAAAAACTTACTTAAGGAAGCGGCTGTGGCTCAATCAGTAGGGCTCCCATTTACCATATGGGAGGCCCCGGGTTCGGTTCCCGGGGCCTCCTGGTGAAGGCAAGCCCGCCGGCGCGGCGTGGTTAGCTGACCCAGTGAGCACAAGCAGCAAGGGGGGGATAAATGAATGAATAAATAAATAAATCTTTAAAAAAAAAAAAAAAAAAAACAACTTAAGTTTCAGTAAAACTATATTGTGAACTCCAAGCCTTTTTTTTTCTATACTCTTTTTTGTTTTTGTTGTTATATCATATGCTCTTGATTATTAGGCTAAAATAGATTGAATTGTTGGGAAACATAAATGTATAGCTTGAATTTAGAATTAAGAACTTTTTGTTTTATTAGTTTATTTTTAGTTGTAATTTTGAGTACAGGATGAAGATTTATGTATAATATTTGAATAACATGCTATGGATAATATGAATAAATTCCTTTTAAAAAGCTCATTATTGCTTTTTTAAAAAACTGGGTAATGAAATAGTTGAGAATGTCATTCATTAACTAAATTACTACTCTATGATAGTAAACATAACACATTTTCAGCATATAGAACATTAAATAAAACCTAAAAAAATAACTTTCTTGAAAATGTTTTTCAACCAAATTTCACAAGATTGACCCAACACTATAAATTCTACTCAGAAAAAATTTTAATGCATACTAAATTGAGAACAGATGCACTAGAGTTTTTTTCAAGTTAAAAATGGTAAAGATTGGGAAGCGGCTGTGGCTCAATCAGTAGGGCTCCCGTTTACCATATGGGGGGCCCCGGGTTCGGTTCCCGGGGCCTCCTGGTGAAGGCAAGCCCGCCCGCACGGCGTGGTTAGCTGACCCAGCGAGCACAAGCAGCAAGGGGGGGATAAATGAATAAATAAATAAAATCTTTAAAAAAAAAAAAATGGTAAAGATTGGGGGCGGATGTGGCTCAACTGGTTGGGCGTCCGTCTCCCATATCGAGGGACCTGGGTTCGATCCCCGGGACCTCCCGGTAAAATAAAAAAAATAAATAAATAAATAAAAAATGGTAAAGATGATAAGCAAATTAAAATCCCACATACTTATCAGACTTGTGAATAAAAACCCAATTTCAAAAACATGCATTACTTACTAGCAATGTGATTTTAGGCAAGTTACTTAACCTTTTTGTGACTCAATTTGCTCTTCTGTAATATGGGTATAATAGACTCAGACTTATTATGAGGTTTAAATGAGTTAATATTTTTCTAAAGCCCTTGGAGTAGTGCTTGGCACAAAGTAAGTGCAATGTAAGTGTTTGTTAAATAAACAAATAAAATAAAAATACTTATTCAAAGAAAATTGGCAAATGTACTTGTCCAGGATGTAGCCAGGAACCAGGATTTTAGTAGCATAAACTTTTGTACAACCAAATCAGATGTTGCTAAATTTAGGCATTCATAACACTGTGTTGCTGCAAGATTTGTCTTCCTAAAATACAAATCTGATCTTATAACCTGCTAAAAAATCCTTCAGTGGTGTCCATGACTTTATTTATTTATTTATTTATTTTTTACCGGGAGGTCCCGGGTATCGAACCCGGGTCCCTCCATATGGGAGACGGACGCCCAACCAGTTGAGCCACATCCGACCCCCTGTCCATGACTTTAGTATGAAATCCAGATTCTTAAAGACCTGCCTTCTGATTATCTTTTTATATTTATTAAAATTCACATTAAAAAGTTCACCATTTTACCATTTTAAAGGGTACAGTTCATTGTTTTTTAAATATATTCACAATAGTGTGCAACTATCACTACTAATTCTAGAACATTCTCATCATCCCCAAAAGATACCCCATACCCATTTTTTTAATTTTTAAAAATTTTATTTATTTAAAGATTTGTTTTTATTTATTTATTTACACCTCCCCCCCCCCCCCCGCTGCTTGTGCTCGCTGTGTCCATTTGCTGTGCATTTTTCTGTGTCTGCTTGTCTCCCTTTGTTGCATCATCTTGCTGCGTCAGCTCACCTCGCCACATGGGCCGTCAGTTCACCACGCCGTGTGGGCTGGCTTGCCTTTACCAGGCGGCCCTGTTGCCTGGCTTCTTTAACTGAGCTTAATGTTTTCAAGGTTCACCCATGTTGTAGCAAGTATCAGTACTAATTCCTTTTTTAAAAAAACTAATTCTATTTTATTGCTGAGTAATATTCTGTTGTGGGAAGCGGATGTGGCTCAATCGATAGGGCTCCCGTTTACCATATGGGAGGCCCTGGGTTCGATTCCTGGGGCCTCCTGGTGAAGGCAAGCCAGCCCGTGCAGCACGGTGAGCTGAAGCAGCAAAGAGAGACAGGCAGACACAGAAAAACGCACAGCAAATGGACACAGCAAGCACAAGCAGCAAGGGGGGTATAAATAAATAAATAAAATCTTAAAAAAAAAAAAAAAATTCTGTTATATGACTATACCACATTTTATTTTTCTTTTCTCAGTTTAGGGCATTTGGGTTGTTCCCACATTTTACTATTATGAATAAAGCTGCTATGAATATTTATTCAATAAATATTTATTTAAAAGTTTTTATATGGACATATGTTTTCATTCCTCTTGGGTACATATCTAGGTGTGGAATTGCTATATGATGTGGTAACTTTGTTAACCTTTTGAAGAATTGGTTATGAAGTGGTTTGGATTTGCATTTCCCTAATGACTAGTGATGTTGAGCATCTTGTCATGTGTTTATTGGCCATTTGTATCTTCTTCATCGAAATGTCTATTCAGCTCCTTTGCCCATTTTTCAGCTGGGTAATTTGTCTTTTTATTGTTGAGTTGTAAGAGTTCCTTTTATATTCTAGATACAAGTCCCTTAATAAATAGATGATTTGCAAAAATTTTCTCCATTTTGTGAGTTGTTTTCACTTCCTTGATGGTGTCCTTTAATGTGCAAAAGTTTTTAATTTTGATAATGTTCACTTTATTTTTTCTTTTGATGCTCATGCTTTTGGTGTCATATCTAAGAAACCATTGCTTAATTCAAGATCATGAAGATTTATGCCTGTGCTTTCATCTAAGAGTTTTATAGCCTTAGCTCTTACATTTAGCTCTTTGATCCATTTGGGGTTAAATTTTGTATATGGTATGAGGTCTGGATCTAACTCCATTCCTCTTTTGCATGTGAGTATTCAGTTTTTCCATCATCATTTGTTGAAGAGAATATTCTTTCACCATTGCTTGTGCTTGGGTTTCTTTTTTGGGTAATGACAATGACCTAAAATGGATTGTGGTGATGGTTGCTCAACTCTGTGCATATACTAAGAGCCATTGAATTGTAGACTTTAAATGGTAGACTTGAAATGGGTGAATTGTACAAATATGTGAATTATATCCAATAAAGCTGTAAAGCTGTTGATATATATATATATATATATATATGGTTTAGGATGAATTTAAACAGGTAGTAAGGGCTGTCAAAACAGTAGAATTTATGTATTTGATTTTTTATTATATGGGGCTGTCTCTAATAAAAATAGGTTTAAGAGTGAAATATACTTAACATTTCATATAAAGTTTATGAGACAGAGGTAACTGGTTATATGGTGATATGTGGAAAGGAGACTATTTTCAGTATCTCGTTTAACAGTATATTTTAGTTGTCTATCATTTATGGTTTTCTTTCCTCTATTTTCACAGTGTGAATTTCTATTATTTTCTATAGGGGACTCAAAATCTTTAGCTTTAAATATAAGTAGGATGATGTAAACACCACTGAGTGTGCTACCTCTTGGATATAACCAAAAAGAAAGTTTTATGAGCCATAGGTGACTTTGAAAAATTCTTGAAGCAGACATATTAACCTCATTTAGATTGGAAAAATTTTTGTCTATTAATATGCATGGTTGATTCATTTTGTTGATTTCTAGAAAGCAAATGTTTATGTTTAATGGTAGCAAGAGGATTGCAGTTTTCTGATAAATGCCACAGAATTGTGGCAGTGAGCCAGGAAGAAGAAACACTGCACTAGTGAAGTGAGATATACTTCTGTAGCTATGGAAACTGTAAGCCCTACTAAGTCTCAAATAGGTATTCTCTTTATATTTGTGTCATTAATTAGACACTGGTAGAGGTTAATGAGGACCCTGGATAACTGCTACATTAAATACAGGTATAATTATATTTCATCAAAGGGCCTGGTTAAAGGGCATTTTTAGGTAGTTTAGTATTTGTTTTGTGTGAACATTAAAGTGCTTAATTTATTTTTAATTTGGCTTCTCATGGCTGAAAAGATTTCTATTTAAAAGGATAATATTTTCTTAGATAATTGCCACAGCTCAAGTTGTAAGTTTGAGAATAAATGAGAAAATGTGAACATGAATCACTTTAGTAAAAACTAAATTAATTTTGATCAGTACTTGGTTAATTACTGGTAAAGGGCACATTAAGTTGTGTCCATATAGATTTTTATGAATAAACAAACTATGTTTTAGTTATACATTTGACATTTTAATAATTTATAGTAATTATTATAAACTGACTAGTGATTTTAATATACCAAGTAGTAATTTCATGATGGATACCCTAACTGGTCTGTATGCTTAATATTCCCCTAATTATAGAAACCAACTTATTCCCAAGACTACTTAAGATTAGATCTGTAATCAGGGTTACCAATACTCATTTGGTGGCATTATAATCGCTGCTGGTTGAGGGGAGATAAGCTTCAGAAGGGAGATGACAGCTAATCCTAAAAATAGAAAGGTAACCTGGAGCCAGCAAAGATAGATCCTGAGCACTTGTGTCCTTACCACACTTAATTGTTTACTTATTTGTGTGTCACTTTAAAAGTACATTTCCCCTCATATGTATATGTTATATTCTCTTATTCACCTATGTTAGGAAGTACTTCTTCAGCTTGCTACATCTACTTATCAGAACACCTCCTCTCAACCAGTATAGAAGCAAATAGTGATTTGAAATCTCTCAAATCAAATAGATGTATAAGTGAAATCTAGCAGTCATTTATATTGTATAAGTAAAATGAAACAGGAAAAGTAAACTGTGTGAAGTAAGCTCTTTTGGAAAAATCATTTTAGGTTGGAATCTATAATTTAAAAAAAAAATTTTATTGTGGTAATATTGATATACCATAAAATTTTCCTTTTCAACCATTTAACCATCCCCCAGACCAGAAACTCTGTACCCATTAAGCTATATAACCTTCCCATTCCAACTTGCCTCCAGCCTCTGGTTACCTTTAATCTACTTTCTGTCTTTGTGAATGTCCATATTGAATAGATATTTCATATAAGTGGAATCATATAATATTTACCCTTTTGTATCTGGCTTATTTCACTCAGCATTATGTTTTCAAGAAAACCTATAATCTTGCCAATAAGTTTGGAGATGCAAAATTAGAGAGAAGTTGATGAAGAAAAAATTTTAAGCCTTCTTCCATGAAAGACAATAGAATATCTCCCACCTCTTTTTAGTAGCACATTGTTTATCTAACTTGTCCGCTAATTGCATATGATTATAGATTTTAGTAAGTATAGCTCTTCATAAAGAGACTATATGATACATCCTATGAGAAGAGTACCATTTTATCCATCCAAATTAACTTATCTATGCTAATGTAATTGATTATTTTACTTGGAAGGCTTTTTGGTCATTGTGACTAAAGTTACTCAGATTAAGGTTTTTTGAGAACCAATATGAAAAGGGGAACCAGAATAGCTACAGGGACAGGGGTGGAACAGGCATCCAACCTCTTTTGTTCTTATGCTTTCTGGTATCACTAAAAAAACAAGTGGTTGAAACACCGGCAACCCACATACGAGGTTACCCACATACGAGGTCACCCACATACAAGGTCCGGTGTTCAATCCCTGGCCCCAGTACCTCAAAAAACCAAACCAAACAACAAATTTGGGGAGTGGATGTAGCTCAAGTGGTTGGGCACCTGCTTCCCACGTACGAGGTCCTGGGTTTAATCCCGGGTACCTCCTAAGAAAGCAGTAACAAAACAAACAAAAAAAACAAATGAGAAGAGGATTAAGAAGTAACATTAAAATAGTTATCTAAAAAAAAAGGGGGGGGGGATTTTAAAAATCCAAAGCAGAATTAAACCTAGCTAAAACCTCAACTCAAAAATTCAGAATATAAAATTTGATAAAAATAAGAGGGTTGTGATGCTTAGGCTAATGTATCAACTCGGCCAGGTAATTGTGTTCAGGTGTTAGGTCCAGCAAGCACTGGGCTAATTGTAATACAAGAGCATTTATGGACTTTGATCACCAGTGAGTTTACTGCATGGATGGCTGATTACATCTGCATCAATCAGGGAGATTGCATCAGCAATGGGTGATGCTTTTATTCAATCAGTTGACTCCCTTGAAAGGGGAAGTGATTTCAACATTCAGGGAGAATTTCCCAGCTCGTCTTTGGACAGCCAACTTCTCCCAGAAACTCATCAAGGACCTTTCATCGGACTTTCATCGGAGCCCCTGGTTTGCAGCTTGCCTGCAGAACCTGGACTTGTGCATCCCCATGGTCGTGTGAGAGACTCTTTTAAAATCTCGTATTATTGACAGATTATCTCCTGTTGATTCTGTTTCCTGAGAGAACCTTGACTAATACAAGGGTTAAAAAAAGTTTTAGCAGTTAAGACAAGAAGAATCAGAGTAAAAATAAATATTCCTAATTTTGGTATTTGACTAAGACTGAATGGAAACTTTAGGTTTGCAGTTTATTTCCAGATGGAAATTCAAATCACTCCTTCAAGTGTTTAGGGTTAAGGCTCTTGAATTCCAGACCCAGGAATTAAAAGAGAAAGACCTCATTATTTTGTTGCTAAGCAGCAGGAGGTTATTTTCCTTGATGCCTTGTAACTTTGTTTCCTATTATCTCTTCTCTATATATTTTGTCTTCCTTTATAGATGACTCTTTGTCAACTCAGGCATCTAAAGAGCTCCCTACTTGGGCTATTTCTAGGTGTTAGTACAGAATTTAATGAGTGCTAAGTATGAGGTGACTAAAAGCTAGTATTCTGAATGAACCTATAAATGGAAAAATCTTGAAAAATCAGACAATTAGGCTATGGTATGCAACAAGGTGGTTCCCTAAGAATTTTAGGTCTGTACATTTATAGTGTTATTTTAAAAATCCATTAGTCAAACTTGAGGATTTTTTAGGGAGAGACATTTCACAATACAGTGCAGTACTATTTTTTTTCTTTATATTGTTAAAGTAAAACTCAGTTGAATTTCAATTTGCAAATTCTATAAAATTGTTAGAGTTTCTTTGTCTTGGCTTAGATGATTATAAGGGAAAATAAATCCTGAAGTGATTTAAGTGAAATCATATTTTAAATTTAATGTTCTATAAATTTCAAGTTGTGTTCTATATCTTTTTCTGACTTTTTTTCCCCTTTGCCTGACTGTTCAGTTGTTCAGGATAAGAAGGTTTTTCCCTTGAAATTATCATTCAGTTTTTTAAAGTATATTTCTTAAATGACTACTTTTGGGCCAAGGGTAAAAAGACACTGTTTCTTTTCTTTTTTTTTTTTTTTTTAAAGATTTTATTTATTTATTCATTTATCCCCCCCTTGCTGTTTGTGCTCGCTGGGTCAGCTAACCACGCCATGCGGGCGGGCTTGCCTTCACCAGGAGGCCCCGGGAACCGAACCCGGGGCCTCCCATATGGTAAACGGGAGCCCTACTGATTGAGCCACAGCCGCTTCCCGACACTGAGTTTCTATTGCTTCAAAAATAAAATATTGTTTCAAACAACTCAGTTAGGTAATAGCTCTCTATTGTTACACTCAATTTGTCACACTTGAAATAAGGGTCACAGAAATTGTTATGAGGCCCTGCCTTTAGAGCAGATCCAGTTCCAAGGTCTAAAACCAAACTCTAGGAACATTTAACACCTCGTTTCATGGGGTCAATATCTTTGTTCCACAACAATACTCTTGTGCTCTGGTCATATAGAATTTAAAATTATTAAGGCAATTTGAAAAGAAATGTTTTTCTTCTTATCTATTTACCATATTCTCTCTCATGAAAATATGTTAATAACAGAGAGAGGGCAATGTGTGTGGTCTTGGAGCAAGACTGCCTGGGTTCAGATTCTGGTTCTTTTGCTAACTAGCTGTGTGACAGGTTGACCTCTATGGCCTCAGTTTCTTCGCCTGTAAAATGAGGTTGTTAGTAGAGCCTCCACCGTAGAGTTGTGAGGTTTAAATGAATCAACATTAAGTAAAGTGCTTAGAATGGTGCCTAAATTCGTTGCTGTTATTAGAACACTGTTTCTAAGTATCCTCCTTTGGGGTGGGAGCAAGTGATAAAAAAATACTTTTATTTTAAGATCATTGGTGCCAAAGAAAAAGTGGGAAATGTCACATTTTAAATAAGGCAGGATAAATATCAAATATTGGTCTTCTTGGCATTCTATATTTGTGACCATTTTCCTTTGGATGGTTTCTTTCTTTTTTTTTGAGGTACTGGGCCTGGGATCGAACCTGGAATCTTGTATGTGGGAATCCTGTGCGTAACCACTGAGCCACATTGGCTTCCCCAAGTTGGTTTTATCATTTGTTTCGCTTGTTACTTGTTTTTGTTTTTTCAGTAGGCACTGAGAACCAAAACCCGGGACCTTGCATGTAGGAGATGGGCGCTCAACTGCTTGAGCCACATCCGCTCCCTGGATGGTTTCTTTTCTTTCCTTTTTTTTTTTTAAGATTCATTTTATTTATTTATTTCTCCCCACCCCCTCATTGTTTACACTTGCTGTGTCTGTTCATCTTCTTTTTGTTTCTTTAGGAGGCACCTGGAACTGAACCCAGGACCTTTGATGTGGGAGGGAGACGCCTAATCACTTAAGCCACGTTTGTTCCCTGCTTTGTTGTGTCTCTCATTGTATTTTTTTCTTCTTGTGTCTCTCTTTGCATCAGCTTGCCATGCCTACCCATCATGTCAGCTTGCTGTCTTGCTCATCTTCTTTAGGAGGCACCGGGAATCTCTGCTCTCTGCTTTGTTGTGTCTCTCATTATGTTTTCCTTCTTGTGTTTCTTGTTGTGTCAGCTTACCATGCCTGCCCGTCGTGCCAGCTCGCTGTCTTCTTTAGGAGGCACGGGAAACCAAACCCGGGACCTCCTATGTGGTAGGTGAGAGCTCAATCACTTGATCCACATCCACTTCCCAATGGTTTCTTGATTTATCTAATTGTAGGAGAATAACAGTACCAAAGTTTCTTTGGGTCTGAAAACAAGAATTTGTACCAGTGCAAGAACAGCTAAAACTGCCAGCCATTTCTTCTTTACTAATGATTCTACTGGCCAAAGTGTCTAGTTTTTTGTGTTTTTTTTTTAAAGATTTTATTTATTCATTTATCCCCCCCTTGCTGCTTGTGCTCGCTGGGTCAGCTAACCACGCCGTGCGGGCGGGCTTGCCTTCACCAGGAGGCCCCGGGAACCGAACCCGGGGCCTCCCATATGGTAAACGGGAGCCCTACTGATTGAGCCACAGCCGCTTCCCGTGTTAGTCCTTTTAAACATCATTTAAATGTGAATCTCTAATTTGCTCTGGTTATTTTGAGGAAAAGTTGAATTTTTTTTATGAAGGAAAATGTTAGTTTTTCAGGGTAAGTCATTCTTTTAGGATGTTTGAGATATTTTTAGTGGATTTAAATTTTTTTATCGTAATATTTATAACAAAATTTATCAATTTAACTATTTTTCAGTATACAATTTAGTGGTATTAATTACATTTACAGTGTTTTCTTCCTTACATCACCATCCATTACCAAAACTTTCCCATCACCTCAAACATAACCTTATTCCTGTTATGCATTAACCCTTCATCACCCCCTCCCTCTTGCCCCTGGTAACTAGTACTATACTTTCTGTCTCTGGTTTTGCATATTCTAGCTATTACATATAAATGGAATCAGACAATATCTGTCCCTTTGTGTCTGATTTATTTCACTCATGGGAAGCGGCTGTGGCTCAATCAGTAGGGCTCCCGTTTACCATATGGGAGGCCCCGGGTTCGGTTCCCGGGGCCTCCTGGTGAAGGCAGGCCCGCCCACATGGCGTGGTTAGCTGACCCAGCGAGCACAAGCAGCAAGGGGGGGATAAATGAATAAATAAATAAAATCTTTAAAATAAAAAAATAAAAAAAAAAATGATGTGTTCAGGGTTCATTTATGTAGTGGCATGTATCAGAACTTCATTCCTTTTTAAGGCTGAGTAATGGTCCATTGAATGTATATACTACATATTGTTTATCCTTTCATCTTTTGATAGACACTTGGGTTGCTTCCACCTTTTAGCTATTGTGAATAATGCTGCTGTGAACATTGATGTACAAATATTTGTCTGAGTAAGTTTTCTTGGGTATATACCTAAAAGTGGGATTTCCAGATCATATAGTAGTACTATGTTTAACTTTTTGAAAAATCACCAAACTGTTTTCCACAGTGGCTATATCATTTTAAATTCCCACCAACAATGTACTAAGGTCCCTATTTCTCTACATCTTGGCCAACATCTATTGTTTTCTTTTTTAATTTTTAATTTTAATTTTAATTTTTAAATAATAACCATTCTAATGGGTGTGAAGTGGTATCTCATTGTGTTTCTTTTTCTTTTTCTTTTTCTTTTTTTTTCATTGTGTTTTTGATTTGCATTTCTCTAGTAGGTAATGATGTTGAGCATCTTTTCATGTATTTATTGGCCATTTGTATATCTTCTTTGGAGAAATATGTATATAAATCTTTTTTTTTTTTTAAGATTTTATTTATCCCCCCTTTCTGCTTGTGCTCACTGTGTCCATTTGCTGTGCGTTTTTCTGTGTCTGCTTGTCTCCCTTTGTTGGGTCGTCCTGCAGCTCACCGCACCATGCGGGCCGGCTTGCCTTCACCAGGAAGCCCCGTGAACTGAACCCGGGGCCTCCCATGTGGTAAACGGGAGCCCTATTGATTGAGCCACATCCGCTTCCCTGTATTTAAATCTTTAGCCCATTTTTCATTTGGGTTGTCTTTTTGTTGGTGAGTGTTGTAGGAGTTCTTTATATATTCCAGATATTAAATCCTTATCAGGGAAGCGGCTGTGGCTCAATCAGTAGGGCTCCCATTTACCATATGGGAGGCCCCGGGTTCGGTTCCCGGGGCCTCCTGGTGAAGGCAAGCCCGCCCGCACGGCGTGGTTAGCTGACCCAGCGAGCATAAGCAACAAGGGGGGATAAATGAATAAATAAATAAAATCTTTAAAAAAAAAAAAAAATCCTTATCAGATATATGATTTGCAACTATTTTCTCACATTCTGTAGGTTGTCTTTTCCCTTTGATGGTGTCCTTGGATGTGTAAAAGTTTTAAATTTTGATGAAGTCCAGTTTATCTATTTTTTCTTTTGTTGCTCATGCTTTTGTTTTAAAGTCCAGTGTTTTTGTTTTAAAGAATCCAGTGCCTATTACAGGGTCCTGAAGATTTCTCCCTCTGTTTTCTCTAAGGGTTTTATGGTTTTAGCTCTAACCTAAAGCTTTGATGCCTTTTGAGTCAATTTTTGTATATAGTGTGAGGTAGGAGTTTACTTTCATTCTTTTGCATGTAGATATCCAGTTTTCCCACCACCATTTGTTGAAAAGACTCTTCTTTCCCCATTGATTGGACTTGGCACCCTTGTCAAAAATCAATTGGCCAGAGATGTGTGGGTTTATTTCTGAACCTTCATTGTATTCCATTGGTCTATTTGTCTGTCCTTATACCAGTACCACACTGTTTTGATTACTGAAGCTTTGTAGTTTGTAGTAAGCTTTTTAAAATCAGTAAGTATGAGTCCTTCAACTTTGTTTTTCTTTTTCAAGATGTTTTTGGCTATTTGGGGTCCCTTGCCATTCCATATGAATTTGATGATTAGTTTTTCCAGTTCTGCAAAAAAACACTGCTGGAATTTTGATTGGGATTGTGTTGAATCTATAAACCACTTCAGGTAGTTATTGACATCTTTTTTTTTTTTTTTTTTTTATTGGCCCCCCCCCCCGGTTGTTTGCATTCGCTGTCTGCTCTCTGTGTCCATTCACTATGTGCTCTCTGTGTCTGCTCGTCTTCTCTTTAGGAGGCACCGGGAACCGAACCTGGGACCTCCCATGTGGGAGAGAGGCGCTCAATTGCTTGAGTCACCTCTGCTCCCTGCTTTGCTGTGTCTCTCATTGTGTTTCCTCTTTGTGTCTCCTGGTTGCGTCATCTTGTTGCATCAGCTTGCCGTGCCAGCCCATCGTGCCAGCTCGCTGTCTTGCTCATCTCCTGGAAGCACCAGGAACTGAACCAGGACCTTCTATGTGGTAGGCAGGAGCTCAAGCACTTGAGCCACATCCCCTTCCCAGTTACTGACATCTTAACAACAATGTCTTCCAATCCATGAACACAGGCTGTCTCCATTTATTTAGGTCTTTAATTTCTTTCAGCAATGTTCTGTAGTGTTCAGTGTATTAATCTTTTATTATCTTGATAAATTTATCCCAGGTATTTTATTCTTTTAGATGCTGTTGTAAATGGGATTGTTTTCTTGATTTCTTTTTCAAATTGTTCATTGCTAGTGTATAGAAACATAATTGATTTCCACATGTTGATCTTATACTTCATGATTTTGTTGAATTTGTCTACTAGCTCTCGTAGCTTGCTTGTGGATTCTGTGGGATTTTCTTCATATAGGTTCATGTCATCTGCAAGTAGAGATAGTTTTTCTTCTTCCTTTCCAATTTTTATACCTTTTCTTTATTTTTTTTTTTACTTAATTGCTCTTGCTAGAACTTCTAGTACTATGTTAAATAGCATGGGTGAAAATGGGCATCCTTGTCTTGTTCCTGATGTTAGCAGGAAAGCTTTCTTTTCAGTTTTTCACCATTGAGTAATGTTAGCTGTGGGTTTTTCATATATTACTGTTTTAGTTTGCCTGAGTTGCTATCACAAATACCACAAAATGGTTTTGACTTAAACAACAAGCATATATTAGTTTACAGTTTTGAAGCCAGGAGAAGTCCAAAATCAAGATATTGACAAGGCTTGATTTGTTCTTGAAGACTGTGGTGTTCTGGTGCCGGCTACCAGCAATCCTTGTGGTTTCTTGGCTGTATTTTACATGGTGATGCTCTCTCCTTTCTCTCTCTGCTATTCTGGTTTCCACCGACTTCCTGCATCTCCCTGTGGCCTTCCGTTTATAAAACCTCTACTAATTTGGATTAAGGCCCACCCTACCTCAGTTGTCCACTCTTTAATGCAAAATAATATCTTCAATGGTTCTATTTACAATAGATTTACACCCACAGAGATGCGGATTAAGATTCAGAATATGTGTTTTAGGGGGTACACATTTAGCACAATGAATTTTGCAGTGTTGAGGAACTTCCCTTTTTATTCCTAGTTTTCTGAGTGTTTTTGTCAAGAAAGGGTGCTGGATTTTGTTGAATGTCTTTTCTGTATTAATTCATTATATTAATGTGCTGTATTACACTGATTGATTTTTCTTATGTTAAACCATCATTGCATTCCTGGTATAAATCCCACTTGGTCATGCTGTACAATCCTTTTATTATGCTGTTGGATTTGGTTGAAAGTATTTTGTGAGAATTTTTGCGTATATATTAATAAGGAATGTAATTTTCTGTAATTTTCTTTTCTTGTGATGTTTTTATTTGACTTTGGTGTTAGGGTAATGTTGGCTTCATAGAGTGAGCTCAAATGTGTTCCCTCCTCTTCAATTTTTTTTAACAGTTTGGAAGGGTTGGTGTTAATTCTTCTTGGAATGTTTGGTCAAATTCCTTAGTGAATTCATCTGGTCCTGGACTTTTCTTTCTTGGGAGATTTTTGATTATTGATTCAATATCTTGTTTTTGGTCTGTTGAGCTCTTCTATTTCAGTTTAGGTAATTTGTGTATTTCTAGGAATCTGTCCATTTCATCTAGACTGTCTAATTTGTTGGCCTACACTTTTTCATTGTAAGTATCCTCTTTTAATCCTATTTATTCCCGTAAGGTCAGTAGTAGTATGTTTTTATTTTATTTTTCATTTTTGGCTTTTATAAAGGGTATTTATTTGGGGTAAAGTTTACAGTTACAAGGCCCTAAAGAGTCCACCTCAAGGTTACTTCCTCACCAATTGCCATGTTTGGAAGCAAGATGGTGGGTGACCTCTGCAAGGGTTCAGCCTTCCTCTTCCTCTTAAGACTCCATGGGCCTAGCTTCTTCCAATCTCAGCTGTAGGCTGGAGGGCTTGTTTCTTTCCAGGCCATCTCAGCTACTCAGGGCTCTGGGTCTCTTCAGCTGCAAACCATGAGGTAAATGGCAGGGTTAATAGTATTGTTCCCACTTTTATTTTAGTTATTTGCATTTGTTACGAATTGAATCTTGTCTTCTGCAAAGTGATGTTTAAATTCTAACTCCCAGTCCTGTGGATGTGAACCCATTGGTATATACGGACTTCTGAAGATTTTATTAGTTAATGGGAATCCAAACTGAATCAGGGTGGACCTTAATCCAGTACAACTGGAGTCCTTATAAGCAGAGAAGGTAGTAGGAGACAGGAGACAGATAGCCCTGTACAAGAGGCAGAGATTGATTTATGTATTGCCAGCAAGCCTCTACCAGAACATTACTGACTTTGGAGAAAATATGGCCTGCTGACACCTTGATTTTGGACTTCTAGCCTCCAAAACTGTGAGGCAATAAATTCTTGTTGTTTAAGCCAGCAAGTCTTTGATATTTGTTATAGAAATCCTGGCAAACTAAGATGACATCCAATTGAGCTGATTTCATTTTGAGAAAAGTTACTTTTTTTATTTTACCAGGAGGTCCCAGGGATCGAGCCCAGGTCTCTCCATATGGGAGATGGACATCCAACCATTTGAGCCATATCTGCCCCCAAAAATTAACTTTTAAAGTTAACAAGCTGAGTTATATGTTATGATAAACAACAGATAGGATTATATGTATTATAAGAAGGTAGGCAAGTAGTTGATTTACACTAGTTTTGTACTGTGCCTTATACAAATTTTGTAGAGTACCTTTAAAATTTTCATTTAATCTTTCTGGCACCTGGGAGGTTTAGATATCACCCCCATTTTATAGTATATAAACCAAACCCCAAAATGTTAAAAAGACTTGCCAGGTTAAAAAAAAAAAAAAAAGCAAACAAACATATTTTGACCTCTAAACAGATCCTTTTTTCTCTAACCTCAGCCAATATCATTCTTTTACTGAGTGTCTGCAGATATTATGGTAAAAGACACAAATGTGAGCCCTACCATGACTGAGTTTGCCTTCTTCTTGGGGAGAGAAACTAGTATATAGTTAAAAATAGTATAGTAAATGCTTTGAAAAGGAAGCACAGATTGATGGGGTAGAACAAAGAGAGGTGTTTGTTTGCTAGGGGATTAGGGTGGGCTTTCTTTTTCATAAAAACTTTATTGTGGTACATATATACAACATAAAATTTATCATTTTAATTACTTTCAAGTACACAATGCAGTGGTATTAAATTACTTTCACAGTGTTGTACTATCATCACCACCATCCAATATCAAAAGTTTTCCATCACTCCAAACAGAAACTGTACCCCTTAATTATTAACTCTCCATTCTTCTCCCTTCCTTCCCCCCATCACTAATGGTAACCTGTAATAGATTTTCTGTCTCTATGAATTTGCATATTCTAGTTATTTTATTTAAGTGAAATCTTACAATATCTGTTCTTTCGTGTCTAGCTTTTTTCATGGAACATGATGACTTCAGGGTTCACCTGTGTCGGGGAGGGTTTTTGATAGGAGGTAACATCCTGGATAGGACTGTAATCCAGAAATAAAAAATAAGTTAGGTAAAGATGAAAGGGATGAAGTACAGGTGTTCCAGGTGAAAGGGAGAATATCATATTGGAAGATTTGGAGGTGAACAAGAGTTTGGTATGTTAGAGAATGGAAAGAAATTCAGTATGGCTTGCTCATAGCATTAGAGATCGAGGAGAGGGGCATATATAGTGTGAAAGATGTGGTAAACTAAGGCTGAATAAGATAAGAGCTGAATTTAGTGGAAGCAGGGATAGATAAAGGACTGCAAGTATCACAAAAGATGAACGTGATAGAGTTATAAACAATAAGTGATATACCTTTTTTAAAAAAAACAAATATGTTGTTTTCTGTGCACAGTTAAAAAAGTACATGCTCCTAAAAGTTGAAAACAGTTAACAATGTGCTATTCTTCATGGTAAGCCCTAGAGATCACCTTTGGTTATCAGATTAATTGTTTTAATTGTTTGTCTACCATTTCTAGCCTGATTTCCCTACTCTGGCTTGTCTAACTTTTGTTCCAAGGAATTCTAAAGTGGGTCTTGGATCTAAAGTTAGTAGAGGAAAGATGTGGGGCTGATCCTTGCTACACCTTAATAACCTCTTTATTAGGAAAAAGCCAATGAGAAAGTAGGGATGGAGGGGTAAAAGTTACTGATATGTTGCTTATTGCATTTAGTTATTAATTTAATTTAAAAAAAGATTTATTTAATATTTATTCCCCCCTTCTCCCATCGTCTGCTCTCTATGTCCATTTGCTGTGTGTTCTTCTGTGTCTGCTAGTCTTCTCTTTAGGTGACACTGGGAACCGATCCTGGGACCTTCCAGAATGGGAGAGAGGTACTCAATCTCTTGAGCCACCTCAGCTCCCTGATCTGCTGTGTCTCATATTGTCTCTCCTCTGTATCTCTATTTTTGTTGCATCATCTTGCTGTGCCAGCTTTCTGCGTGGGCCAGCACTCCATGTGGGTCAGTTCACCACGTGGGCCAGCTTGCCTTCACCAGGAGGCCCCGGGAATCGAACTCTGGACCTCCTATATGGTTGACGGGAGCCCAATCACTTGAGCCATATCTGCTTCTCTTAATTTAATTTTTAAACATGAATTTAAACCAGTAATCCACTGAATATTAAGATATTTGGAATAGTGGCCATTTTTTCATTTATTCAATATGTGTTTTATACCTGGTGCTTGAAACATAAAGAGACCCCACCATCAGGTGGGCAGACAAACACACAGTTTCAACATAGCTAGGTAAATGTTACTTTAAAATAATTATTTTATGCTAAAATAAGACAGCAAAAAATAGTTCGGCTTTGATTATGTTGAAATTGAAGTGCTTGTGGGATATTGAATACCTGCTATGCACCAAGTGCTAATCTAGATGCTGGGAAAAAGAAGTAAAGAAAGCAAAGTTCTTGGCCACAAGGAGCTTATATTCTGGTGATTGGAAACAGACAATAAACAAATAATTATGAAAAATCAGAAAGTGAGAATAGGCAAATCCATAGAGACGGAAGGTAGATTAGTGGTTTCCAGAGGCTTGGAGGTTGGGAGGACTGCTAAAGGTATGGGTTTTCTTTTTGGAGTGATAAAAATGTTCTAGAATTAGATAGTGGTGATGGCTACACAACTTTGTGAATATACTAAAAACCACTGAATTGTACATTTTAAAAGGATGAATTTTATTATATCTGAATTATATCTCAATTTAAAAGTGGGGGGGAAAGTAAGATTAGGAGGAATAAGAAAGTGATGGGGGATACTATTTTATATAGGGTGGTTTTGGAGCCTCTTTGATAAGATGACATTTGTACAGAGACCTATAGAAATTTAGGGAGTAAATTTATGGGGATATTTGGGGAAAGAACTTTCCATCTGGAGGGACAGCAAGTGCAGAGGCATTGAAGTTGGGAAAGTGCTTGGCATGATCAAGGAGGCACTAGCAAGGAAGATAGTGTGACTGAAACAGATGGGTAAGGAGGTGAGTTGTAGGAGATAAAGTGAAAGACTTCAGTGTGGATCATTGTAAGGACTTTGAGTTTTACTATGAGTGAGATTAGAGCTGAGGCGTGACATCTCAATTAGGTTTTAAAAGGATTATTCTGTATACAGTTTAGATAATAAACTGTAGGTGTGAAAGAGGGAATGCAGGGAGATCAGCTTGGAGGCAATTGCATTAGTCTAGGTTAGACAAAAAATTAGACCAGAATGGTAGTGGAAGTAGTAAGAAGTGGTGGAACTGTGGATTCATTTTGAAGGAATAGCAGACAGAATTTGTTGATGGGTTGAATGTGGAGTGTGAGAGAAAAAGAGGAGTCAAAGTTGACACCAAGATTTTTGACCTGAGCAATTGGAATAATGGAGTTCCCTTTTTAACAAGAGGGCAAAGACTTGGTGGGTTGATGGGAAGAGGTAAATCAAGAGATTAGTCTTGGAAGTATTAGGGGTAAAATATCTATTTTAAGTATCCAAATGGAGATATTGAGTAAGTGTTTACATCTAAAAATCTAGAACTAGAGTAAACATTGATAGTCATCAATTTATGGACATCAGTGGAGTTATAGTTGAGGTTGAAATTAACAAACAGGGGAAGCGGCTGTGGCTCAATCAGTAGGGCTCCCGTTTACCATGTGGGAGGCCCCGGGTTCGGTTCCCGGGGCCTCCTGGTGGAGGCAGGCCCGCCCGCACGGCGTGGTTGGCTGACCCAGCGAGCACGGGCAGCAAGGGGGGGATAAATGGATAAATAAATAAAATCTTAAAAAAAAAAAATTAACAAACAGGAGAGAAGAGTGAAAAGAGAGTAAGGTTGAGGATGTACTTCTCTGGGAAAAAATATGTAAGGGACATGAAGAAAGGAGTAGATTAAAAGGAGTCAATGAGGGAAGAAAAGAAACAGAAGATAGTGAAGAGAGAAGTTTTCAGAAGGCAGAAGTCAGCAGTGTCGAGTTGCCAATGTTAGTTAGGACTTTATTGTTAACGGCAATTTCAATAGAGTGGCAGGGATAGAATCCAAGTTGGTTGAGTGATAAAGGTGAGTAGAGGAGGTAGAAGCGGCTATCGAAGACAACTTCTCATACAACGTGTACTTGTGAAAGGAAGGGCAGATTGGGAGCTAAAAAGGGATACAATTAGGAATAAGAATCTTTCATGGAATGGGGGAGTTGAAGATAAAGGACAGGAAATAATAGAACAAAATTTTGGAGGAAGAAGGAAGAAAAGGATCTAGCACACAGATTGCCTCTTCTCTTGAGACCAGAGAGACAGAGGTGAGGTAAGGGTAATTTATATCTGGGAAGGGAAATATAGGAAATTCATACCCTGTAGCCTATTTTCTCTGTGGAAAAATAAGCATAGTGGTTTGCCAAGAATGAAGGATATAGGATGGTGGCTTTAAGAGAAACTTTGTGAGGAAATGTGTGTGTGTAGGAGGGTGCTGGCTAGGAATACTCTTAAAAAGGCTGCCTGAGCTACTTTTAGGAAGATCATAAATTCATAGTAGTACCAGTCTGCTTGTTTTGATTTTTTCTGTCAAACAAAATATAGAAGGTTCAGGAATGTTGAAGATGAGTAGTTAGGGTCATTCAGGGCATTATTAACATGGTGGGAATATGGTAGGAAATCATTAGGGGTGGAGTAAGGGACACAAGACACAAGCTCAAGTTCCATCTTTTCCTTTAAGTTATTCTTTATTCTTTTTGTTTTCCATTTTGTACTTCTTTTCCCTGCTATGGTTGTTTTCCTGAATTATGTTTAATCTATTAGAATTTTTTTCCCCTTACTGGTATGGCTATTTCCTGTGAGTAATAGTAGCCAATATTTATGTACGTTTTTAAAAATGTGATGAACACTGTTCTGAGCATTTAATTTTGTCCTTTATTTCTAAATTTCTTCTATTATATAATAGAAGATCAAGTGGAATCTTTCAAATTTGCATCTCTTAGCTTTACCTTGAGAATGGAGTTTTTTCTGAGGTGGATTGTAAATAAATAAGACTTATCTGCATGTTATTAGATAAGACCACATTCAAAGCATCCTATAATATATACTGTTGTAGTAAGTACATGGGCTTCGGAATCAGAACAGATCTGGATTAAAATCTTCCTCTACTACTTTAGTTGTATGACTCTAAACTTCGTTTTTCCAGTCTGTTAAAGGCATTTAAAGTATCTACTCATAGAATCATTATGAGGATTAACTAAGGCCTTTTCTTCATTGGGAGATTTATAACTGCGGTGAAATAATAATTACTTTAAAAAGTTTGTTTAGCTAATTAAAATCCTTTAGTTTGCTGCAGTTTGTTATTGTACTTTTCTAGGATAAGGGAAGGTAGAGGAATCTTGGTTATCATCTTTTGTTTAATAAGCCTTCAGAAATACAATCTGGTATAGTTAATGATAAAAGAAAATATCCACTGAATGTTAAATGTTTAAAAAGGAAGATGTAAAATAGGAGGAAATAGACTAAAATGTTGAGTGATGGTCTCTGGGAATTGGAATTTGAAATGACTTTATTTTCTCCCTTATACTTTAAAAAAATATCTCAAAATATTCTATAATAATGGATTGTCTTTATGCCTCCTTTAGATCCTCTATTTATCCTTTTTTTGTCTTATTACTTTTATAATGTGACAGAAACGAAAATGTTAAAATAGGAATTTTCATGCACTATAACATTGTAACTAACTGAAACTTTTATGATTCTATTTTTAAAATTTTTCACAAACTAATTTTCAGTGTTTATATTTTTTGTAATCCTCTAAATCCTCTTCAAGTTTATGTCATACATTATAGTATATAAAACAGAACATAGTTCTCTATTAAGGTCTGATTCTGTGATGTGTATAATTGTAGGATTATCATTTCCTTCATATATATTCTAAATAAAAGAACTTCTTAAGGTTTACATAATTTACCTGTCACTGCCATCACATACAAGCAGTTTTTGGTGATGGAGAGACCTACCAGTTACAAATTCCCAACATTTATATTAATTATGTTAATTATTTATATTTACATATAATTGTTAATATAAACAATTATATATAATTATCAATATTAATAGATGACATTTGTTTAACTTTTTCTAAACATCTGTGTCAATGCTAGGCACTTTCTTGGATTATCACATTTAATCCTCAGTACAACTCTATGAAGTATAGATAGCATAAAATAGGAGAGAAAAGCAGACTTAAGTTACTTGTCCAGAGGCACAAGAGGCAAGCAGTGGAGCTGAGATTTAACTCCCTAACCCCCAACTGACAGATCTCCTGGTTGGTGTATCAGATTTACTCAGATAATATATATATATAATATCTTGCATTGCACTTAGTAGCTAGTAGGTGCTCACATGTGTTTTCTTTCCTGGGGTAGGGGGAATGATTGCATTAAATTATGTGGCATATTCCACCTGGTAGTCAAATTTTGAAGTGTTTTTTTTTTGTTGTTTGTTTGTTTTAATGCTGCTTCCTTGTGTTACCTTCTGGAAGGTCCTGTACCTGTCAGCCCTCGCCCACTATAGGCAGCTTCTTTCTCATTAAATTTGCCTCGAGAGAGGGGAATATGATCAAGAAAATGGAGATCCCTGTTATAAGAGTTTAAATTCTTGGGAAATTTTTCTAGGAAAGACTCATCTTTTCTCTTCTCTCCCCCATTCCATAACAATACCTCAGTCATATCTGAAGAGCAGATCTAGTGAAGGGATTACAAATTCAAATTGCCTATAGGGCACAGACAATATTAATGTAAATCAGTGAAGTTGGCGGAATGGTACCTGTGGTAATTAGAGAGCACACTCAGGGGACAGCAGTTACTCAGTTTCTTTCATTCTGGTTGATAATATAGACAAAATGTTGCCAGATCTTGTGATTCTTCAAGGGAAGCCAGAAATCTGCATTTTTATGTAATATCTGATTGTTAAATGTTGACAACTAATTCAAAAAGGTCTTAAAACACTGCAGGGAAGCGGCTGTGGCTTAATCAGTAGGGCTCCCGTTTACCTCGGTTCCCGGGGCCTCCTGGTGAAGGCAAGCCCGCCCGCTCGGCGTGGTTAGCTGACCCAGCGAGCACAAGCAGCAAGGGGGGGATAAATGAATAAATAAATAAATAAAATCTTTAAAAAAAAACAAAAACAAAAAACAACACTGTGCAGGCCTGGGGAGCAGATAATAGCTCACGTGGTTGAGCGTCTGCTTCCCGTGTACGAAGTCCTGGCTTCAATTCCCAAGACCTCCTAAAAACAAACAAACAAACAAAAAGCAAACAAAAAAACAAAAGCATTGTGCAGGCCAAACAGGTCACTTTGTAGTACGCATATGTACTATAGAAAGTTTCAGATCTGAAAGTAAAGTTGTATATTTTGAAGTGAAATTAGAGCCATCTTGAAATGGGCATGAGGTATTCATCTAATTTCCTCTGGAATAAAAGAAATAACACCCATGGGACATCCCAATAATGCCTCATTTGCCTACTTCTTTGAGGGCAGGAATTAATGACTTTCATTTATGTTAGTTGCTCCAATTGATACCTCCAGAGCTCAGTGATTCCTGGTAGCCCCTCAATGAATATGTGTAATTAAACAGAATTGGCCCCAGCCATAGAAAAGTTTATAGGCTTATGGTAGTTCCGAGGGGAGGGAGAGGGAAGAATAGAATGAATGGAACATAGGGCATTTTTAGGGCATTAGAGTTGTTCTGCATGAATATTTATCTTTTTTGATTTTGTAATTAAATGCCCTTCACATTAAGCATTTTCATGATAAACTTTAAAAATTTATTTTTCTTTGTTCTTTTTTAGTGTATTTGTATCACTCTTGTTTGGCATATGATGAGTTAGATTTAGAAACTTGGCCACAGCTGTCTCAGAAGATCTGCATGCTTCTGCCACCATACATACCAGAAGAGCCATACTTCCTGTGTGTTGCCCACATCCCCAATCAATCCCTTCTTTCCTCACTTTTCTCCAAGTCTTATGGAGTGCATCTGCTTGGCAAACTTAGGTAATGTAGAACTTTAACTGCAAGTTGGTCTAGGAAATGTGTTTAGCATTCTAGATTCTGAAGGACTGAAGGCAAGCTATAAGGAAGATGGAGTTAAGAGTTGCCAGATTTAATATATAAAAATACAGGCTGGGAGTAGATGTGGCTCAAGCAGTTGAGTATCCACCTCCCACATGGAGGTCCCGGGTTCGGTTCCCAGTGCTTCTTAAAGAAAAACAGGGAGCTGATGTGGCTCAGTGGTTGAGAACCAGCTTCCCACATATGAGGTCCTGGGTTCAATCCCCTGCCCCGGTACCTAAAAAACAAAAAGAAAACAAAAAGAAACAGGCAACAAGCAAAAACAACGAGCAAACAGATAAGGGAGCCAGCTCGGGGTAGGGGTGTGGGGACAGATAATTTAAAAAAAAAACAAGGTACCCGTTTATATTTAAGTGTCAGATTAACAACCAATAATATTTTAGAATAAGTACACTCCATACAATATTTGTGATATATTTAAATGCCTATATCTTTATATATTCTTTGTTTATCTGAAATTCAAACTTAACTAGGCATCCTGTATTTTGGCAGCCCTAGTTGGAGTGGGTATTGGGTGAGCAAATCCATGGTTTCTTTTCCAATATTACTTTCTTTTGAAAACTATTTCAGCAATATCGTGGTAAACTGACTTGTGGGTAGACTTGGGAGACTAGTTACCAATTACAAAATAAGTTCTATGGGAAAAATGTATATTGAACTCCAGATTACCAGTTTACATGTAAACTTTTGGCACATAATTTGATTTTAGGTTGGGGGAATAACTGCACCACTGTATTGTTAATGCACATTTAGCTCTTATTTACCTGCACAAATATATTTTTAGCTTTATTAGGACAATAGTAACTATTCCTGTATTTTTTACTTTGTTTCCCTTCCCTAAAGGGTGAACTAATTCGAATAAGTAGAACTCCAGTGTTTTGTTTTGTTTTGTTTTGTTTTTTAAGGTACTAGCCACATCAGTAGATATTCCTCTGTTCTGAGGCCTTTTGTACGAGCTTTTACTTCTCCTTCATCCATCTATTTATCTATCCAACCATTGAATAAATATTATTTTGACCTTATTAGAGACACTAAGGCCTTGCATAGTCTGCCCTCTCTCTCCCCCACTAACCTTAATTAATGCTAGCAAGGGGAATCTCTTGATTATTTTAGCCACAAAGTGCTTCATCACTTCTTTGATGTAAATACACATGCCATTTCTTTTCTCCTGCCTCAGGACTTTTGCTGTTCCCTCAGACTCCCTTGTTTCTCTCTGCTCTTCGAAAGGCTGGTCCTTTCTTATCGTTAGGAACCCTGCAGAGACTTCTTCCCTGACTATTCTCATAAAGTAGTTCCCATATTATTCTTCAGTACAACTTCCTGTTTGTTTTCTTCCTTGCACTTATTTGCATTTATATGTAAATTTTTAAAAATATTGATTTGTTGTATTTCTGTTTTTCTCATTATAAAAAAGGTCCTTATGGTTGGGGACCTTTTTTATTTTATTCAATTTTATATTCTGGGCTTATGATAAATTATTTTTGAATGAATTAATCATCAGCATAGCAATCATTATATTGTATTCCTACTCTGTGCTGGGCAGTGTATTCTAGGGACATTATCTACATTATTGATAGCCCTCACAACTATACAAGGTATATGGTAATTACCTCCATATCATAAATGAGGCATCTAAAACTAAGGCTAACTATGATAAATAACTTGACCAAGATCACACAGCAAACAAGTGATAGAGTTGCAATGAAAGCCCAATTCTGACTACAAAGCCCTTTGCTCTTTTGTTACAACGTGCTGACATGCTACCTATCTCTTATTTATTGTAAATAACATTGGTATCCTGACAAAAGGAACAGTTACTTTGAATAGTGATTGTAGACATTTCCAAAGACCCCATGGCTTTCTCTTCCTTGCCCCTCTTTATGCAAAAAAAGATGACAGTAATGCTAAGCATTTGCTATATATAATATCTTATGATTTTGGTTTTCTGATCAAGCCAAATGAGAATTCATGTGCTTTTATTTAGAATAATATTGACAAACTCTTAATTCTTTTATATATATTTGGTGTGTTAAACATTATAAGTATAGAAGGATTTCTTTCTTTCTTTTTTTTTTTAAGATTTATTTATTTACTTTATCCATTTTAAACCCCCCCCCCTTCCCCATTTGCTGTTTTGTGTCCATTTGCTGGGCAATTCTCTGTGTCTGTTTCCTGCCATCTCTTCTCATCCTCCTCCTCTAGTCTTCACCAGGATTCGATCCTGGAGACCTCCGATATAGGAGAGAGGTGTTCTGCCACCTGCACCACCTTGGTTCCTGGTTTTTGGAGCTTTCGGAGCATCTCGTCTTGTTTCTCCCCTGCGTCTCTCTCCTGTTATGTCATCATCTTGCTGCATGGCTCCTGGGGCCTGGTGGCTCACTGGCACACAGAGCCTGGCAGCCCATGCACCTTCTATATATATATATATACATATACACACATATATATATTTTTTACCAGGAGGTCTCAGGGATCGAACCCAGGTCCCTCCATATGGCAGACGGATGCCCAACCATTTGAGCCACATCCGCCCCCTAGAAGGATTTCTTTCTTGCCTCTTAAACATCTACGACTAGAGCACAACCACTGGCAAAAAGAAATAACGGAATTCTCTTCTAGAGCTCATTGAAGCCATTCCACTGAAGTCCCTCAACTTCTTACTTCTTCGTCTCAAAAATTATTTGGGTCTTCTCAATCACTGCTGTCTTTTTTTCCTCATGTCAGTGGAAGAAATGCCCAGTCTCCTGGACTTGATTCCATATCATACTTTCGCTCTCTTTTATATTTTTCGTCTCTCCTTTTTCATTATTCCCTTTCATCTTATAATTTTCTTTTTTTTTTTTTCTTTTAAAGATTTTATTTATTTATTCATTTATCCCCCCCTTGCTGCTTGTGCTCGCTGGGTCAGCTAACCACGCCGTGCGGGCGGGCTTGCCTTTACCAGGAGGCCCCGGGAACCGAACCCGGGGCCTCCCATATGGTAAACGGGAGCCCTACTGATTGAGCCACAGCCGCTTCCCTTATAGTTTTCTTCATAGCAGTAATTGCCAAACTTCTATGGAAGTACCTCTGCATGTAATATAATTTTGAAAATATCCTGGTGCTTAGAAAGTTAGAAAAATTAGTACCTTATAGTAGTATAATCCTATAACATTGCCCTCGAAAACTGTTTTGCTATATTCATTTCAATACTAACCTCAAATTCTTCACCATCCAATTGTTCCTTAACCCTCTGTTAGCATGCAAGAACATTCTCTAGGAAATTCACTTATTATTTCACAAGTATCAAATATGATGGTATCATCTGAATTAAATATCTTATATATGTCCTTTCTTGGATCTTCAAGCTTTTCCTCATCATTGACTATTTCCTTTACACTGTCTTCTTCCATACAATAAAATATAATAAACCCTTTATTTTTTGGCCCTGATTAATTATCTTTTGAAAGACTTTTTGAAATAGTAGTCCATATTTCTGCTTATACTGCTTTTACTTCCTCACTTCCATTTGGTTTGCAACTCTGCCTTCTGGCTTCTATCCCCATTACTCCCTTGATATTTCTTTGGCAGAAGTATCCAGAAATACCTTTTTGCCACATCAAGTAAATGCATTCTTCCTTAATTGAACTAAATGCGTCATTTTCACTTATGGTATTCCACTTCCAAGACTGTTATTTTTTGACACTGTACTTCTATAGGTGCTCTTCTGACTCTTTTTCTCTAGCGTCTTTTTTAGGAGGTACCAGGGATTTAACCCAGGACCTCGTACATGAGAAGCAGGCACTCAACCACTGAGCTATATCCGCTCCCCAGTGAGAGTTGTTTTTTTCGTTTGTTTGTTTTTAGGAGGTACTGGGAATCAAACCCAAGACTTCGTAACAGGGAAGCAGGCACTCAACAACTTCAGTTACATCCGCTCCCCTCTCTAACTTCTTTCTTGGTTTCTTTTCTCATTCTGACTCTTTGGTCTGTCAGCAGTCTTATGTACTCCCACAGCTTCTACTTCTCATTCATGCAGTCATCAAATGAGTGCCTGTTTGTGTCAGCCCTTGCTGAGGAAAGTGAGAATAAAACTCACATAGCCACTATCCTCATTACCTGTATAGTCTAATAGGAAATATAGATAAGTAAACTGACAAGTATGGAACCATGTGATTTGTATTCTGGTAGGGGAAATACATAGGAGGGATACCAGACTAAGTAAAGGCATCAGGGAAAGCTAACAGTTGAAAGGGGCTGTGGAAAGGTCAGTATTTCAGACAAGCAATAGCACTGGCAAAGACATAAAGGTAAGAGAGTGCACTGATGAATTATTGAAAATCATTTTATTTTGATGAGTGTGGTGGGAAAGAGGAGAATGAAGAGGGATAAAGCTGTCATATAAGCCATGTATTCCTTACAAATCATGTTAAAGAGTTTGAGTAAGATAACGGGTCCTCCATATGGGAGATGGACGCCCAACCATTTGAGCCACATCCATCCCCCTCATCATCAGATTTTAATTTCAGGAAGATTACTCTGATTACAGTGTGGAGAATGGATTGAAAGCAGGGAAACCAATTTGGGAAGCCAGTGCTGCTATGAACAATCAAATCTAGGTTTTAGAAGATACCTGCGTCTGTGATAACTGTGTATTGCTATTGATTGGTGTTATGATAGGCTTGTACTGGCAATATTACTAGCTGTGACTCATTTGGCATCTTTTCAAATAATCCTTTATTGATTACTCAAGACCATGACGTTTTGTCTCTGGTCTTTAATTATAATCACTGTAAATATTGTACAGCCTGTTCTTCTCTAAATTGTTTCATGTATGTTGCTTTTCTATTCCAACTAGATTTTCAGTTCTTTGAAGGAAGGGACTACTATATCTTTGATTTCTTTTAGATCGTCCTTTGTGCCTAGAGTACAAAGGGTACATTTGTTTGTGTCTGTGTACAGAGTATTTTCGTCTCTTTTATAAGATTAAGACTTTCATTTTTTTTATTTATTTATTTTTTTTTATTTCAAAGGGTTTACCCCAGTATCTTTTATATAGGATGTGTACAATATTTGTTGAATATTTAAATAACTGGAAAATTCTTCAAGTCTATTAAAGGTTGTCAAATAGAACATGATATTAATTCTTTTTCCTCTCTGAATAAAGAACATACTGACATGAGTTAAAATGACAATAGAGTAACTTCTGCCTCTAGCGAAGAGAAACAGAGACCAGATTTACCCTTCTGCTTGAAACAACTGAAACACCAGACAAAATGTATGGAACAATGGTTCTCATTACATTGAACTTCAGGCAATGAAAGATAGTGATCCCTGAGAGAGAAACAAATGAAGTGAGCCCTACAGTTGCCCTTGCTTACTGCCTAGGGAAAGTTTCTAGGCCATGGTGCAAGGATGGTAAACCCAAGCAGAATCCAGTGGTCCCCCTAAGTTGAGGAGGTGGAGCTAGGAATCCAGGGAGGCCAAAATGGTTAAAGTTCTCAGGGTAGAGTACTGGAAAGGAGAGGAATGCACACAAAGAAAACTCTGGAGATCTGTAGAGGTTTTTTTTTTTGAGTATTCAGATGAGTGGTGATCACTGCGTGCACATAAGAAAATTACTCAAAGCTGGGAGAAAGCTACCTGACAGGATTAGAGGGAACAGGGCTGAGAGCTAATAAAGGGATGGGAATGATGCTTGCTTGTACCAGCGAGAATAGAAAACCTCATAATTTAGGGGACATTAGGTAGAAAGTGAAGAAGGGTCTTACCTCAGTAGTAGGGGAAAATTAACCCTAGACTAAACTATGTTCTGGTCCCCACCTAACAAAGCTTAAAAACAAGAAGGAAAGTATCAATCTTAAAGTACCCAAGTAACTTAATCAGGTCCAAGAACAAAGCATAAGAATATTTATAGGAATATGAAAATATCCAGCACCTAACAAGATAAAATTTACAATGTGTGGAATCTAACCAAAAATCACCAGTCATGGAAAAAAGCAGAAAATCACAACTTATATTGAGTAGAAAATTCAATAAATTGAAACATCCAGAAATAACTTATAGCTTCTTTTTTCTGTGTCCGTTGGCATTTCCACGTTACCAACTTCTCTAGCACCCAGTCCGGGATACAAAAAGAAAACCGAGTGAACTCACTGCCATGTCTTTTCTGGGTCCACAGTCCCTAGCTGGTTTACTTTCTTTTTCTCTACTTTTCAATCTTCCTATTTTTTTTTTTTTTTTTCCTGCATATAATGTCCAGGATTTTTAGCTGCATTTTGCAGGAGAAATAGGGGGAAAATGCATCTATTCCATCTTATTTCCAAAAGTGAATGTCTCTGAGACTTACATTTTTTGGAGTAAAAACAAATATTTCTTGCTGGGTTAATTGAATAGCCAAATGAGAAACAATGAATTTTGACTTCAACTTCACAGTACAATAAAATCAATTCCTGATGGATCATAGACATAAATATGAAAGGTAAAGAAATAAGAGTTCTAGAAGAAACCATAAACTATCTCCATGTCTTTGGATTATGCAAAGCTTTCTTAAACAAGTTACAGAAATCACTAACCATAGCAGAAAAGGTTGATAGATTGGATTTCATTAAAATTAGGAACTACTGTTTATCAGAGACACCATTAAGAGAGTAGAAAGGCAAGCCACTTAGGGGATAAGAGATTTGCAATATGTATATTTGACATAAGAGTTGTATCTAGAATATATAATGAGCCACAAGTAAAATTTTTTTAAAAAGGAAAAGAAAATCCATTTTTAAAAAAGATTTATTTTATTTATTTCACCACCACCACCATTGTTTTGCGCTTGCTGTCTGCTCTTCTTCTTTTTGGGAGGCACTGTGAACTGAACTTGGGACCTCCCATGTGGGAGGGAGGTACCCAGTGGCTTGAGCCACCTCTGCTCCCACTTGTTGTGTCTCTCATTTTTGTTTCCTTGTGTCTCTTCATTGCGTCATCTAGTTACGTCTGCTCGCTGTGCCAGGCCGTTGTGTCAGCTCGCTGTCTTGCTCGTCTTCTCCAGGAGGCACCAGGAACCAAACCCGGGACCTCTCGTGTGGTAGGCGGGCACCCAACTGCTTGAGCTACATCGCCTCCCAAAACCCAATTTTAAAAGGGTAAAAGACTTGAGCAGCTCCTTTAGGAAAGGACATAGCCAAATGGCCAAAAAACATATGAAAAGGTATTCAATCATTAGTTATCAGGGAAATGCAAATTAAAACCAAAAGGGGGCTACCACTTCACCTTTATCAGATGACTTAGAAAAAATGATAAAAACATGTGTTGGTGCATGTTATATGATTCCATTTATGGAAAATGTCCTGACTAGGCAAATCTACAGAGACAAAGTAGATTAGTGGTTTGCCTAGGCTGGAGGTGGAAGGAATGGAAATCAAATGGGTACAAGGGTCTTTTTGAGGTATTGAAAATGTTCTAAAATGAGATTGTGGTGATGGTTGTTCACTCAATGAATATACTAAAAACTACTGAAATGGCTGAATTTTGTGATATGTGAAATATATGTTTGTAGAGCTGTAAGAAAAAGAACACATGTTGTTGAGGTTGTGGAATAGCTGGAACTTTAATATGCCAGTGTTGAGGGTGTACATTGGTACAGCACTTTGGAAAACTGTAGCAGTATCTTCTAAAGCTGAATATACATATACCTTATGACTCAGCAAATTTACTTTTGGTATATATCCAATATGTACACGTGTGCACATGCAAGAATGTTCATAACAGTATTTTTGTAATAGGTAAAACTAAACAACTCAAAATCATTTAACAACAGATTGGATCATTATGGAATAATATATAGCAATGCAAAAAAAGGAATGAATTGCTGCTGTAAGCAACAATATTGAAAAATGTATAGACATAATGTTGAGCTCTTTGTTGTTCATTTCTAGACTCTTCAGGGAGAAAAAAAGCAAAACTTAACTACAATATTTTAAAAACGTAATAAACTTAGACCAGTCCATTTCAGGCTGAATTTCCTTCCTGAAATAATGACTATTAACCAGAATCACCTGTGGAGCTTTATAAATATATACTTTCTGTGATCCTACCGCTGTAACCCAGGGGCATCTTCCTTAAAGAAAAAAATACATATTTCCCCATGCTATTCTGATATTCCCTTGATAAACACTGTCTGAAATTAAGAGGCAAAAGTAATGAAGTTAGTCATTTGTTCATTGCCACTGGTAGTAGACAATTATTTTTTTTCTCTGTAAACAATCAGCTTATATCTCAAAGTGTGAGGTTTACATATTCCTTCTATTCTTCATAATCTTTGGGTAGAGGAGAAACAACAGAGTGAGCCTTGTTGATTTCTGAAGTATTGACTGGAAGGAAAAAAAAAACATGTGTAAATAGTAAAGAAGAAAACTGATTGGGAATATTTTAAGTCTTTAAAAATCACTGAAAATAAGACCCTAAGAACTGAAAAGTAATTGCTTGTCCATCAGGAAAGTTGGAAGGTGGGACATGGGTGTGTGTGGGGATATGGGTATTTGGGGTAGAAAATAATGATATTTTTAGTTATGGTGGGACATTCTGGTAATGATAGCAGAAAAACGGGGTTTTTTTTGGCTTGTTTTTGCTGTTTGTTTATTTTTTGTTTTCCTTCTCTAAGATTCTAGATGTAAAAAGAGGGATTAATGTTTTAGGGTTGTTTGGTAGAATAAAAGTAGATGATTTACTCATTCATTTATATATTCATTCATTAAGCATATTATTGAAGTGCTCATTATGTACTAGGCACAGTAATATAGTAAATAAAATAGATGGAGTTCCTGACTTCACTTCTAATTGCATAGACTGCAATGCTAGGGAAAGAATTTATCTTTCAGCCAGCTTGGGACCCAGCTTTAACCAGTCTTGGCTCTGCTAAGCAAATCATAACCTTAATGGAACATAATTTCTTTTCTGTAACACCTGAGGGTTACACCAAATGCTTTCAAAACTTGTACCTCTGAGTTCTGTGTTTTACTGTGAATTTTAGATTAATCCCATAAAACTACATTCATTCCATGCATATCATTCTTGCTTTGCCCTCTTTATATTTCTTCTCTCCTACTTTCATTTTTCCCACACAGCACCTATGTCTTTGTCCAGATTCCGAAGGTTACTTGTGTGCTTTCAGTCTTCCTCACTGGACTACAAGTTTTTTGAGAATAGACACTTAGGTTTCCACTTCTACATATGATTTGTTTTTGTGTCTGCACCTATGCACACTAAGTGCTCCAATACATATTGATGAATGACTACAGTTGAGTTCATGGTAACAAACTTAGTTCTTTTTTTTTTTGGAAAACAAACTCCTGAGCTACCTTGTAAATTTATTAGACTGCCTTTTCAAGATTAAAAAAACAAAATAATATACATAAAACTTTATAAATATTAACTCTACTTGTTTCTTTTGTGGATAGTTTATTACATATTTTCATAAGTACATGATATTTTAGTTTAAAAAGGAATGACTATTAAATATGTTATGGCTAAATGGTGTATTTATGGAAGGAATCGCTGTACAGTATTGGTTTTGTAAATATTCACCTAAGTTAGATTTTAATTATATACTGTTAAGTTTTAAAATGAATATATGTTGGGATTTTCTACTGCTTATGTTCCAAAAATGAGCTTTTTTTAGTGATACTACAATTAAATATAAGTTTAGTTAGGGTAGAAAATTGTATGACCCTGGAGCCCCCTCCCTTTAGCAAGCAAGCAATCAGTCCACCATAATTTAAGTCCATTAGAATGGAAGGTTTATGAAGACAAGGTTTTTATTCTGTTTTCTTGTTGATGTAGCTTCAGGAACTAGGACAGTGTCTGGCATATATCAGACAGGCAATAAATATTCGTTGAATCAGTGAGTACATGAACAAATGAATGAGGATATGTATTGAACTGTGCTTCACCCTATAGCAGGTAGAATGTTATATCCTCATCCTGATATATTCATTTATTACCTCATTTATTTATTAACAGTGTTTCTGATATGAAAATTATAAATTTTCCTGAAGCTTATCTCAAACTTAAAATTATTGCCCATGGGGAACAGATGTAGCTCAGTGGTTGAACACCTGCTTCCCATGTATGAGGTCCAGGTTTCGATCCCCGGTACCTCCTAAAAAAGAAACAAATAGAAAAAAAAACTCTCCTTGGGGAACAGATGTAGCTCAGTGGTTGAGTGCCTGCTTCCCATGTACGAAGATCCTGGGTTCAATCCCTGGTACCTCCTAAAAGAAAAACTATTACCCAGGAGCTTTCCTTAGTATTTTGACAACCTTAACAGCAAACATTTAGTGCCTGTTTTAAGTAGGGTACTGCTAAACCTTAGTCATTCAAAGAAGGCATGACATAGTTTATCTGCTTGAAGGGCTTTCAACCTAGTTGGAAAGATAGGAGGTAGACAGAGTTAATGAGTAATGATGTGAGGGAATGGTACATATGGAAAATTAATATGTTTAATAAAAGTTTGATATTAAGTTTATGCAACTTTTAAAAAATTTGCATAGAGAAGAGTGGAAAGAAAATATAAATATACTAGAGTTTTAACAGTTGTATTTGGATGGTGAGATCATGGGAAAGTTTAATTTTTATTATTTCTTACATATCTTTATTTTTAAAAAAAGAATCAACAACTTTAAATAAATTACTAATCTTCTATATATTCTAGGACAGATTTAGTATAAAAAACAAAAGTAAAGCAGGTTATGTGCCTAGCACCATCAATTGCTAAACCTCTCTCCTGTTTACGTATTCACTCGGATGTCCCAGAGACACCTCAAATTCAGCATTTAAAACTGGATTAATCAGCTTTCCATATTTCCTTTTACTCCTACATTCTCTACATGGGATATGGCACCACCTTCCCTCAATTTTCTGAAGCCAGAATTCCTGTGAACTATTTTAAATTATTTTTCCCCCTTGTCTCTCTTCAGCTAGTCATCCAATTCAGTACATTCTGTTTCCTAAACATCTTTTAAATTCATATTCTATTTGTCACCCTCATTGTCACTACCTTGGTTCAGGCCATCATTATTTCTTGCTTAGACTACTATAAAAACCTTCTAACCTTTCTTCATCCCCAAGACCTAGGATAGTCTGCATATATCTGGGAGGATGATTTTTCTCAAATGTAAATCTGAGCCTTTCATATCTTTGCTTAAAATTCTCAAAGAGGGGGGCGGATGTGGCTCAAATGGTTGGGCATCCGTCTGCCATATGGAGGCACCTGGGTTCGATCCCCGGGACCTCCCGGTAAAATAAAAAAAAAAAAAATATATATATATAGAAGGTGCATGGGCTGCCAGGCTCTGAGTGCCGCTGAGCCGTCGGGCCCTGGGAGCCATGCAGCAGGATGATGACGTAACAGGGGAGAGACAAGACGAGATTCTCCGAAAGCTCCAGAAGCCAGGAGCAGAGGTGGCGCAGGCGGCAGAACACCTCTCTCCTACGTCGGAGGTCTCCAGGATCGAATCCTGGTGAAGACTGGAGGAGGAGGATGAGAAGAGATGGCAGGAAACAGACACGGAGAATTGCCCAGCGAATGGACACAAAACAGCAGATGGGGCGGGGGGGCGGTGTTAAAATGGATAAAGTAAATAAATAAATCTTTGAAAAAAAAAAAAAATTCTCAAAGACTCCCTGTTTACTGAGGAATAATGAGGCCTTTTAAAATCTAGCCTCTTCTTACCTTAGTAGCTTCATCTCTTGTTACACCTTTCCCCCATGTAACTTCCATGTTCTAACTTAACTCAACTACTTGCAAGATTCCAGCGAATGGACACAAAACAGCAGATAGGGCGGGGGGGGGCGGTGTTAAAATGGATAAAGTAAATAAATAAATCTTTGAAAAAAAAAAAAAATTCTCAAAGACTCCCTGTTTACTGAGGAATAATGAGGCCTTTTAAAATCTAGCCTCTTCTTACCTTAGTAGCTTCATCTCTTGTTACACCTTTCCCCCATGTAACTTCCATTTTCTAACTTAACTCAACTACTTGCAAGATTGAAATAACTGAAATAAAGATATTCCTTTTATTCAGGTTTGTTTTTATATAGTTTCTCCTCCCTCTTCCCAGATGTGTCTGCCAGTCTCCATTTCAGTGTTTAAGACTGACCTTAGTTGTCACATCCTCTGTGAAACCTCTATTTCTTGAAAGATAGTATTAAGGGTACACTCTTCTCCAATTGCATAACACTCCATACTACTTTTAAAACATATTACATTATTTTAAACTTTATCCATTTTATTTTCTCTATATTGTGAGCTTATTAAGAATGATTTTATTTTATATTTGCATCCCTAGCTCAATGTAGGAACTAAATAAATGTTGAATGAATATTTAAATTAATTGGTATTTTTCAGGTTCAAGGTGATAGTAAAGAGGATATGGCATAGCCAAAAATACTGAGCCTGTGAGTGTGGCAAGTAAGGTGTCAAATAAATGTCGTTTGGGAGATAGCTTGTGGCATATTTTATATTCTAGACTTTTTCTACCAAAGTACTTGGTTTTATTTGATTGATTTGAACAGAAATAGTAGCAAAAGTGAGAGAGGACAGTACAGATTATTATTATTATTATTATTATTATTATTATTATTATTATTAAAGATTTATTTATTTATTTATTTATTTCTGCCCACCCCCAGGTTGTTTTTGCACTCACTGTCTGCTCTCTGTGTGTTCTTCTGTATCTGCTTGTCTTCTCTTTAGGTGGCAACGGGAACTGATTCTAGAATCTTCCAGAGTGAAGAGAGGCTGCTCAATCTCTTGTGCCACCTCAGCTCCCTGATTTTGCTGCATCTCTCATTGTCTCTCTTCTGTGTCTCTTTTTGTTGCATCATCTTGCTGTGCCAGCTCTCCCATGGGCCAGCACTCCTGCGTGGGCCAGCTCTCTTCTTGGGCCAGCTTGCCTCACGGGCTAGCTTGCTTTTCACCAGGAGGCCCCAGGAATCAAACTCTGGACCTCCTATATGGTAGATGGGAGCCCAATCACTTGAGCTACATCCACTTCCTAGTATGGATTATTTTTGATGGCCAGCTATCCAAATATGTAGACATGAAGCAAGCTTGTTACCTTTGATATTCTTCATATCTTTGAGAATTGAGATTTAACAAAGTAAAACTATCAGTTATAGAGCTGAGTTTTTGGAATACATGACAATTAATTACTAAATTTTTAATGAAATGTGTGTCTGTATGTATTTTTGGAACCATCTCAAACTTACAAACCAACTGTGAGGACAGTGTAAAGAACTTTTCTTTTTTTCCTGAACTGTTTAGAAGTAAGATGCTGACATGATATGTCAGTGATGACTGACATAAGTGATGACTTCCCAATATTTTAATGTGTATTTCCAACAAACAAGGATACTTTCTACATAACCTCAGTCTAACCACCAAAATTTTAAAAATAATATTGAGACATTTTTTTTCCATCTAATTCTCAAACTCTATTCAGGTTTTGTAAATCGTCCCAATAACATCTTTTATGGCAGAAGGATCCAGGTTAGAATTAGATGACCATTTAGTTGTCATGTCTCTTTAGTTTCATTCGATCTGAAATCGTTTCTTGGTCTTTCTTGATTTTGATACCTTTGAAGGTTGCAAGCCAGCTGTTTTGTAGAATGTCTCTCAGTTTGGGTTTGTATGCTTCCTCTTGGTTACATTTAAATTATGCATCTTTGGCAGGAATATCACCAAAATGATGTATCCTTTTCATTGCATCCTATTAGGTGACATATAATTTTGGTTTGTTTCATTACTGATGTGACATTCACTTTGATCACTTTATTAAAGTGGTTTCTGTTAGAATTCTCCACTTTAAAGTTACCATTTTTCTCCTTTGTAATTAAATATTTTGTAGAGTTGTACTTTGAAACTATGTAAATATCTTGTTACTATTCAAACTTCCAGTTTATTCATTACTGTTTTATATCCGTATGGGCTCTGATTTTTTTCAGTAGATTATAATCTATATTATCATTACTTATTTTCATGCTTATATAATTTCATATTTGGCCAGAGGGAGCCCCTTCAAGCTGACTGACTTACGTGTCCTTTTGACATAAACCCTATAATTTTTTGAGTGCTTTCTTCTTTTTGGCAAAACAAGATTTTCCAGGCTCATATTGTGCTTTCCCTGTACCAGACTTGATAACCACTATTTCTCAAAGATGCTCTGGTTACTTCTGGTGTAGAATAGCATTTGGAAATCAAGATCTGGGTACTAGGTGTGTTATTTTATATGAACATGCTTTTGGGGTGCTGCTTTTCTGAGATTCTTTCAGAGGACAGAGCTAGGGAATATTTGTATATTTATCTACATACACTCATACATACATATATTAATGTCTATGTATTTCTGTGTAAACCTATTGACCATATGTTCACACTGGTATCTCAAGTTGCAATTGAACACCATAGGGTTCCTTGTTTTCTCTCTTCCCATGTTTGTAACTTTCTTGTTTGATTGTGAGCAACTTGGTCCCGCTTAATCTTAATATATTTACTTATTTGATCAGTCGCCCTCTGTGTAATCAATCTTCCATTGCTGTTGCCACCCCTTTTTCAATGCTGAAAAGGGGATTCCCCTTTTGAATTCCCACCTCTTACATCCAGGCTGTGGCTGCTGTTCTACATAGATGCTCTCCTCACCCCAAGTGTGGTTTGATAACCCAGAGCTGCTTTCCTGTTCACTTGTAGAAGCCCTGGGCAACCCTATTGGTAGATACTTACCCACTTTCCTCACTTCTCTAGGATTTTGATACCCTGCTTCAGGCCACTCTTTGTTTCTGCTCCTTATACTCCCATAGATGTCCTCCTCACTTCACTTGAACTTCAACGTCAATACTGGGCTGCCTATCCACAGGAATGCTCTCTTTGCACTGCTTAGCTTCCAAGGCCTCACATGAATGCTCTCCCCACTCTGCTTGCGTTGTAACTCCCCATGCTGGGCTTCCCCACTCTTTCCACTCGGGCATATCTTTCCTGACCTCTGACACCCACCCCAGGCAACAACACTACTAAGAAGACATCTCCTTACTTTGTGGGTTTTGATACCCTTCTCTGGGCACCTGCTGCATGGATACCTTCCTCATGCTATTCCGATTCTGCTTCCTTGTGCTGGCCACCCTCCAAAAACTTTCTCACTTGCCTAGGCTGTGATACCCTATACTATGCTGTCTCATCTTGATTCATTTCTCACCTCCCTCTGACTCTGATACCCCATATTGGGCTCCCCCTCCCCAACTCCTTCCCAGGGATGCACACCCTACTTGGGCTTTTATTCCCTTGGGCTGTGTCACCCACCTGTGTGAAGACTGCTCATTTTGCTTGGGCTCCAACCCATCACACTATGCTGTTGTCCTTGTGTCAGGCTTCCCTCTTGCATGCATGCCCCCCTTGTCCACTTGCTTGGGCTCCAGCATACCAAGCTGGGCCATCCCCCATCTGGATGAAGAATACCCTGTCTGGATGTATTTTTCACCCAGCTTAGACTTCAGCACACACCAGGCTACCCTCCCACACAGACACTTTTTTCACCTTGCTTAGACTCTGCACTTGGATATCTCCTCTCCCTCCTCTCCCACTCCCCAACTTATGTTTACCTTACCCTGTTTGGGCTCTAAAATTCCTCCCTACGGGAACGGGACGGATGTGGCTCAAATGGTTGGGCGGCCATTTCCCCTATGGAGGGACCTGGGTTCAATCCCCGGGACCTCCTGGTTAAAAAAAAAAAAAAATTCCTCCCTAGGACTCTCCTCTCCCCCCATGGATATATCTCATTACCCTGCTACGCTTCTAACACCCTGCTCTAGGCTCATCTTGGCCCTGTGTCTGAACTCTACAGTTCTTAAAGCTCTGTTGAAAAAAAAAAAAAACTCTTGTTTTTTTAAAATTATAAATAAAAACCTAAAATACCATATACTCAATGGTATATGAATCCTCTATGACTTTAAAAGTTTTGTTCCTTCTAGGACAGGCTTAAATAATGTTTCCAGAAAACAACATAAACAGATTTAAAATGTAGAAAAGGAGTTACATCATTCTGTATTTCATGTGTCAACTTATGTAGAAAATAATTGTGAAGTTTTTTTTTAAGTGAAAAATAATACCTAGTGGAAAAAATATATGATGTGCTATATTAGCATGACTGTGGAACTCACATTATTTTTCTTATTGCCAAATTGATATAATTTATACTGCTGTATAATGTTTTAAAATAACTTACAACACTAGATTGTTTTAGGGAAACAATAATAAAAATCTGGAACAAGTGATATGGATAAGTAAATAATGTGACAGCAGACTAGTAAATTGGCTTAAACTTAGATGAGAAAAATTATTAAAACAGAGTATCACCTACCAGTTATTCTTGGACTCCATCATCTTTTAGAAACCAAATATCCGGTAGACCTGCAGCCAGTACATTTTTCCAGTAGAGATGCCAAGTATGATGACTGTCAAGCCTGAAGTGTTTTTAACAGAATGAATGCTGTCTCTCTTCAATGCAGGATTATGCTGGCACAGAGGAGATGCCAGACACTATTTTAGAATATCTGACGTGAAACCATAGGCTAGGGATTCTCCAGTTTATTGAAATGGTTAATAGATGGAAGAGTGAGGCAATTAGTTCCCAAACCATTTGCAAGGACTTTTTGAATGTCTTCTAATACTTACAGGTGCTTAGAGTAGCTTTGTAGTTAAGAGTTTTTTTGTTTTTTTTTTTTAATCCCATTTTTAAAACAAGATAAAGATGTTTATAAATGGATTTTTCAGGATTAAAATATTAGCTCCACCTATCAAGGAACATTTATTTGAATAACTAATATCTGTGCTGAGCATTAGTTCACTTTTGTTAAATTTCTTAAGACTTACCAACATAACATACCATACTTTTTACCACAGGTATTTCTGTTTAACTGCTTGCTTGACAATCGAACAGAACTATCTTAATTACAGAGGTTCCCCGCCCCTCCACCTTTTTATTGTTCATCTCTGCATAGAGTTGTCAGTAGTATTTGTTGCTTACAACTTTTATTTATTTTATTACCGTAAGGCACATTATTTCTTATCCATATCACTTGTTCCAGATTTTATTTTTTATTGAGAAAAGTTGTAAAGTAGGTAGGCTCTCTGACAAAATTTGGTCTTTACTCTTGGACCCCAGAGTAAAGATTCTTGGTCTTTGTCTTTCCTCTTATTCAAACCCCAATAAGAATACAGAATGCAAGCTCTCAGGTCAACATGGATGAGGTGGGGGGTGAAAATTCCCAAAAGGAATAATAATTTAGCAGAGTCCTTTTTATCATGCATTGTCTTTTTTTTAAGCCTCACAGCAACTCTGTGAGGTTGGCAGGGTAGGCATTTTAATTCTATCTCAAAAATAAAGAAACCAAGACTTCAAGACTTTATGCTTTTCCCCCCAAATATTCAGAGCTAATTATTGACAGAATCAGAAGTCAGATATTGGTCTCCTGACCCTAAATTCAGTTTTCTTCCCATTGTATCACACTTGTGGGTATGACTGTGAGCAGCGTGCTTATGTATTTGTGCTTTTGTGTGCTTATATTGGATAGACAGTAAGATAATTAAGAAAAATAGCTTTGGAATTAGACCAATATGTCTGTGAATATTAATTCCTGCATTTACTGCCTCAAAATCTTTTGTAGTTTTTTTATCTTTTTAAATTTTTTTAATGGACCCTCAGATGCAAAGAATTTCATTAGTCATAATTCTTTTTTAATGACACACACTTCATTCATAGCCCTAATTTTAATTATTTTTATTTATTTTATTTGATTATGTATTTCTAGTTGAAAAAACACCTGTGAGCCCACTGCCCAACCCAACTTATTGTTTTTCAAATTATTTATTTATTTTAGGACATACTGAGGATTGAAGCCAGGACCTTGTACATAGGAAGCCTGAGCTACATCCACTCCCCAATGAGAGTTGTTTTCTTTGTTTGTTTGCTTGTTTTAGGAGGTACTGAGGATCAAACCCAGAACCTTGTACATGGGAAGCAGGCACTCAACCACTTGAGCTACATCTGTTCCCCTCCATCTTATTTTTGTTCCTACTTTGTCCCTTCTCCCTGTCTCCCCATCAAGGGAGATCACTGTCCTAAACTTTGTATTTATCATTCACTTTTTTTGTTGGATCACATATATTTTTCTTTTTTTACTATTCCACAAACCTCAGATTCTTCATTGCTAAAACCTACCTCATAGGACTGTTTTGAGATTAAATGAGAAAATATATATAATGAGCGTTGTCTGGCTCCCCCCAAAATGTTCAATAAATGATAGCTGTTATTGTTTTATTATTGTTGTTATTTTGCTGAGAGAGAAGATCAAGAATAGCATGTCTTTTTTTTCTCAGCTGTTTCCTTTGGTTTTTCGTCCTGGACTCTTCTGAAGGAAAGTGAGGGAGTATGGGGGGGAGTGGGAGTTGAGATAGTTTCATATTTTCCTGTACTTGAGCAATAACAGAACGAAGCAGTAGAGAATGGGATTTGGGTGATCAGCAGTTAGAGCACAGAGTGCCAAACAGAGTAGAAAAAAAATTTGAACTGTACTATTTAATTACCAGTTTTTCCCTTCTCTCTCACTGTCCTGTGCCCTCAGGATAGAATTTATGTCTACTTTGAGAGTGATGCAGTAAAGTGAAATTCTTCTACCCTCTCATAGCCAGTGTTGAAGAATAAAGGACTAAATTGACCCAGAAATAATCAGTGACATTAATGGATCAATTAGAGTTTACAGAATGACTAAGCAAATAAGCCAGCTGGTGAGCCCATCTCTGCATTGTTCACCTTTCCATCCAATACTGGGAAGCATTCATTTGCTTTCAGTATCAGGAAATGGTGATTTCTTTCCTTCATTTCCTCCTTCCCTCTAATTTGCCCTAGGCTCTGCACTGTTATACCAATGTAAGACAATTCTTGATCCTCTGAGCCTGCTCCCCTTTCTGCCTGATATACTGCATGTTATTTTTCTACTGCATGAATGTTTAAGTTGTGCACTTTCATTGGGATTTTGGTGAACTAAAGTTCATAATGAACCATTAAGTGAGTCAATTAAACATTATTATTGTATAATCAAATTCTTCACAAAATTAATGGAAAAATATATAAGTAAACAGTCATCCCAATCTTGCCAGACTGAAGAAAGGCTTCTTAGAAAATCAAAGTAAAATTACTTCTAGATTAAAAAAAAAAAAAGGCAAATGATTGCATGTAAAAATTGCACAAGAACAATTTTTTACCAGATGTAGCATTAATCGTTATCAAATCTCATCTGATTCCTTTGGGGAGCCTTCTGTGATCTGTAGTAAATTATTGCAAACTATATATCCCTCTTCTGCTTGTGTCATTAGCAAATTTTATATCTTCAAGTTTTTTATATAAAATAAGATGAAGTAAAGGAAGAACTTGATACAGTGGTGTCTAATAAACACTCCCTTCAGGTTGAACCTATACATTTTTTGTTGCTTTTGCTTAGAAGTCATCTATTTTATCATCTGCCTTTCTTCATCTTGTTCATAAGAACTTTTTAAGATTTTTCAGGTATTTTACTGAATTTAGGATTGTTATGCCTACAGCATATTCCTGATCCACCAGTAAAAGAGACTTAAAAAAGCAGATTAGTTTGACTACAGCTAGGCCTTCTGCATAATTTCGCTTCTCACAAATAGAAGCTGTGTGAAAATGTATTTTTGTCCATGTAGTTTATCAGGAACATTGATAGAGACCTTGCTTTCTCTTGTGCAATTCTCACTTGTGTTTGTTCTATTTCTCTTTCTCTCTTTCCTCCTTTTTAAAAAATATAGATAAGAATGATGTTTGGATTTGAAACCCTTTGTATAAGCAAATAGTCCAGTAGTTCAAAAGGCTCTTCCTTTTTTTGAAACAACTTTATATAAAGTTCATGTTTGTTTGTAACAGTAATAGCTATGAAGGTAATAGCCAAAAAAAAAAAAAAAAGTTCACCCATTTAAAGTATATAATTCAATGGTTGCTAATGTATTTACAGATTTGTGTAACCATCACCATAATTTAATTTTAGAACATTTTCAGAACTCCAAAAAGAAACCTTATATCCATTCTCTTTTTTAAAATCTAGAAGTGATTTTACTTTTGTTTTCTAAGGAAGACTTTCTTCAAGAAGTTGCCTTGCCATTGTGGATTTCCCATTCTCTTTCTTCATATTCTATGTTTATAAATCTAGAATTTTCTTCCTTATCTATCTGAACCAATTTAAAAGATAACAGAAGAAAAATAGATATTATGACAATCTGAGGTAGCTAGCTAGCACTTACTTAGGACTCTGTAGTTGTCATGGATTTAAAATTCCTATGCTCTCTGTTTAGGAGTTCTTTCATTGGTTAATGGAGATTGTAAAAGTGTTTAATTTAGGTTGTATTTAGGCTAAATGAAAGCAGTATTAATAGTATAATTTCTATGCCTTTTAATCTTTTGATGTCCGATGGGAAACAGATTTAAGAAAAAGGCCAGTGTATGTGATCAGGCTGTACAATTATAGCTTGAGGGAAAGACCTTTGAGATATTGAGATGTAAGAAGAGCTTAGGGAAGCGGCTGTGGCTCAATCAGTAGGGCTCCCGTTTACCATATGGGAGGCCCCGGTTCGGTTCCCGGGGCCTCCTGGTGAGGGCGGCCCGCCGTGCTTGGCTGACCTGGCGAGAGCAAGCAGAAAGGGGGGGGGGGGGGGGATAAATGAATAAATAAATAAAATCTTAAAAAAAAAAAAAATAATAAAAAAAAAAAAAAAAAGAAGAGCTTAAATGGGACTTAAGCCTTAGCGAGGTTATGTTTTTAAAGTAACAATGCCAACCCATTTCTGTCTGAAATCAGAGCTTCTGCTGGTATCACCTATATTAACTGCTTCCCTTGAATAGCGATGATAAAACTTCTGGAAGACCTGACTTCTTTAATTTCCAAATACTTTGAGCAATTAGTCAGGAAAAAAAATTTTTTTTTTGATGAGTGAATCCATGCTTCCTACATCTTCCACTTGACCTTATATTTTACATTGCTTTAGGGTGGCTTTTATTTGGGGGTAGGGAGGCTGTGAGGGAGAGTTGGAAAATAACCAATTCTGTATTTAGTTACTTTCTTGTGTATTTTTATTAACATTGCTTTTTTAAAAATTTCTTTTCTTTTGTTATTTTTTGCTTTTAACATTGCTTTTATACCATTGCATTTTAGGCTCAACTTTATATCCTTCTTTGTGAATGATAGAGTGTTTCAGTCCACAGTTGTTTGTTTTGTTTGGTTTGGATTGATTGATTGAGTTTAATAATTGCAGAAGTGGAAAAACAGAACTGACCAGTGAAGTCTATTAGTGATGAGGCTATTACTAGGATAAGTTTATTTTCTTGGCATAAATGTATTTTAAAAGAGTCCTTTCTCTTTTCATCTAAGCTATATTTATTTTCAAATTTCATTTTTATTTGGACTGAAAATATGGACTTGAGTTTATTTCTCTTATATGTATAAGGACCTTTTATTTTCGACATAGATTGAAGAAGATAACTATATTAAAAGGAATATTTGGTGATACGGCATTTCTATTTTAATTACCTTCTCTCATCCCCCCCTTCCCCAACAATGGTCTTTTAAAGATGTAAGTAATTTACTTAAACATTTTAGCAACATTGTAACATGCTGAAAATTTTCTCAGGGCATATTATATTCAAATGGATGTGGAATTTGCCAAATGCTTTGAAGATGAAAATTTCAAGTGAGGTATTAGCGTTTTCCAAAAAAAAACATTTCAGTTGATTCTTTACTGTGAATGAGGACTGAGGACAATTTCTAATTTTAGGTTATTTTCATGGCCTTCTTCCCTAACTCTGTCAACATCAAAGTTGGGATGCATAGTTTAGTGATTAGCTGGGAGGATCAAAGTATTTACGAATTCAATAATCAGTTAACTAAAAGTATTGTCTATTATAAGGAGAAAGTGTCTTATAGTGCTATCTTTGTTTTTAGTCACTCATGTAGATAATAATCTTTAATTGTTAGAATGTTAGGGTTCTTGGAAGTCTAGGCAAGTCCTTTAATCTGTGTTCAGTTCTTTTTGAAAGTGGGTGGTACTTCTAATTGGTCTTTTGAAGTTCCTTGCAACATTCACTCTACTACCTTTGGAGGATATTTTGAGAATTATTTTTGTCCAAAATCCACTGTCCAATAACTGCAAAAGGATTTTTAAAGTAATAGATATAATTTTATTTATTTATTTTTTTTTTATTTTTAATTTTTACTGGGAGGTGTCCCAGGGATCAAACCCAGGTCTCTCCACATGGGAGACGGACGCCCAACCATTTGAGCCACATCCGCCCCCAGATATAAATTTAATTTATGGGCAGTTAACCTATTAGAAAATACTTCTAAAAGGTGTATGGTATTATTTAATCTGGGATAGAAAAGTAATCATAGTCTAATGAAGGTATTGATGCTTTCTAATTTAAGAGTATCTTATGCGTATGCCTTTCCAAGGTTGGAGATGCCTCAGAGATTAAGATATATTCCCTTGAGCCATAACATTCATTTTAGCTTCTTTAAGAGGGAAAAACATGATTAGTATTGAATTAAATATTTGCTAAAGGGTGCTGTATGGAAGAGCCTAGACTAATGAGCTAAATGAAGAAGCCAATTTAAAGATGATATACACTAGTATATGTTATCTCATATGTAAAGATGATAATTACATTCTTACTATTACAGAAAAGATATTAGACGATTTTAAGTTATTTGATATTTCTTTTCTATTTTTATCCAGTTTCAAAATTCAATATTTTTTTTCTGGGAACTATCTTGTGATTAAATATATATATATATATATATATATATATTTTTTTTTTTAAAGATTTTATTTATTTATTCATCCATCCCCCCTCCCTTGCTGTTTGTGCTCGCTGGGTCAGCCAACCACGCCGTGCGGGCGGGCCCGCCCTCACCAGGAGGCCCCGGGAACCGAACCCGGGGCCTCCCATATGGCAAACGGGAGCCCCACCGACCGAGCCACAGCCGCTTCCCATGATTAAATATTTTGAACATAAGGAATAAAGCCAAGAAAAATAGGGGACAGAACTAATAGAAAATTCATTCTTCAGTTCAATAAAATTATGTAATAATAGAAAAAATATTTGCAACATTAATTTTTACAAAATAAAGTGTTTTCAACATTATTCTTATGGCATTAATTTTTTGTGAATAATATAGTTCTCTGTGAGAGAAAAGACATATATTGTCATTTTGTGCACATATATTTAGGTTGTTGACTGACACTCTTTTTAAATTTTTCTTTCCCCCACCCCTAACAGAATCTGTCTATGATCTTCTCCCAAAGGAGTTACAGTTACCTCCATCTAGAGAAACATCTGTAGCATCAATGAGTCAGACAAGTGGTGGTGAGGCAGGCTCGCCTCCTCCAGCTGTAGTTGCTGCTGGTATGCATTTCATTTTACTTTATTCAAGAAAACTAGATTATTATCTGGCCAACATGAACAGTGCTGACAAAAGTTCATATCAAAAAGAGTGTGATTTGAGGGTTTGTTTTAGAAGGTTTTAAAATATATTTTTTTAATATTAAATTTTTTCAATATAATTTTCTTCAAGTAATTACTTCCTAAAATTTCATATTGGCACATCTATAAGTACCGTCTCTTAGAATGGGCCTTGTCTTCAAATATGGTAACCAGTTTAAAGCTGTTTTTGTTTACTGCACATAAAAAGGTTAAATACCAAGCTATGGATAGAAAATCATATTTGAGACTACAATTTGCAATTATTTTTTAAAACTTGCACACAGGGAAAAATATTTTATGTTGTATAAACTGAAAAAGGGCTCAAACACTCAAATCTCTTTTCTGTTTATGGCTCGTTACTATAACCTTTTCCCTACATTTAAAAGTATATGTGACTTTGTACTTATTTTAAATTCAGTTAGCAAATAGTGGAAGATTTGAATGTAATATTTATTTAAAGATATTTTCGTATAACAATGAAAAAGTATGAAAAGTAGTGTTTGAAATTTACCATGTTTATTTTTACTAAGCTCTCAAATCATAAACTTTATAATTATATAAAATTGGTTCAAAATTTTATTTTGAATTAGAATAAAAGATTGACAAACTAATAGAAAAAAAATCTCTATTTAGTGATAAATTAGTATGAATGCTTTCTATAATACTACTTGGCCAACTGTAATTCTTTTTTTTAGTTGAATTTATAGACTGCTAAGTATGTTTGCTTTATTAAAGGAAAATTTTTAAAAATATATATTTTGAAGTTTTATTGGTCTTTCTAATTAGAGGTTTCTTGCCTAATCTGATACCTCTCATCTTTTAAAATAGTACTTAAAATCCATCAGAACATTTTTTTTTTTTCCAGAAAATTCTTTTAGTTTCAATAAGGGAACAGTGAAGTGGAAGGTTGTGATTCAAATGAGGATATTGGTACTGTATTAGAACTTGAGATATTTTTCTTGTATGCACTAAATTATGTACCATTAACCTTGTGTACCAATCTTTCCCCTGAGCTGTAATGTGCAGTACATAGCCTTCCTGGTTATTGAGGGCCGGAAAACTTTAAACATGGCAAATAAACTTATTAGCCCTGCTCACTGTTCATGTGTTGCCAGACATTTTCTAACAGATTCTGTGGATTTAATTGTGAATTAGTGAACTATTTAGTAATCACATTGATAAGAACCTGGTTTCACATTATATTTACTGGGTTCTAAAAATGGCCTGAATATTTTTTCTAGAATGGAGAGATTTAAATCTAGTTAAAAATTTTATCAGATAGTATAATATGAAAGAAACAAAATATTTCCTATGAAATATTTCACTTTAAATCCACAGGTAGAAATTGACTAACTGATTCTTTTATATCTTTTTAGATTGTTTTTTTTAAAGACGTTGAATTTGTATAGAACTAAAAGTCTGTTTCTTCTGTGCTTTTTAGCATCTGTTGACAGTAGATCCAGTTCCTTTTAAAAGCTGAAGGAATTTTAGCTAGATTTGGAAAAAGAACAACTTACTTTTAAATAATACCAAACTCAGCTTTAGAAGTTCTTTTATAAAAATATTGAAAGTTCTTGAATTTGGGTTCACTAATGAAATGTTAGTCCCTGCACCTCCACCATGTATTTGAGAAAATCCTCTCCAGATAAATTAAATTAAAAGCAATGAGTTGAAAAATCATGAATATAAGATATTTAACCAAAGGAGGTATTCTGAATTATAAAGTTAGAAGTAAGAAATTCTTATGAGATTTTGAAATGCTCAATGTTGTAAAGATGGTAAAGAGAATAAGAAGGTAATCTTGACAGTTTTCTTATCTTATATTCAAATGCAGAAAATTTCTATGATCTAAACCAAGTTTTTTGTAATGCCTTTTTTTTTTTTTTTTTTTACATAAATTTACTTTTAGTAACATAGTCTATTCTAGGATTCTAATGACTTATTGGTAGAATAGCCTCTTTACCATATTCCTTTATGGATAAGAGAGTTTAAATTACAGAAAATTATCATAGGGGAATTACTATATACATATATAATGAGAGTCATATTTTTATTTGACATATCAATATCATTGGTGACATAATTGTCAAAAAGAGAGATTTGAAATATCTTACTAGTTGCTCATTATTTTCCTGGACAAAAATTTGATGTCTAGGAAAAGGCACATTGATTTGGACTTCTGTGGATTTTTTTTTAATCTATAGCATTTGCTGTTTAAATATGAAATGCATAAATATGATTGATTATTCTTAATGTAGTTAATTCTTCAGAGTTTTGAAGGGGCCGGATTGGCTGCTATCAGGTATGAGGGCCTGGTGGGAACAGACTTCTAGTTCTGCCATAAAGGTTTGTGTTTTACAAGTTCTAAATCATTTTAACATTTAGAGTCTGGGCATATGGGTGTTCATGGACAGTCTTTGTTATTTAATTATTACAAATCTGTTTCTCAGATTCACCAATCTAGATTTTTCCTCCTACATAATACTAAGGGACTGAATAAATATGATGCTGCTAATCCACAATCCAGAATATTGGGATACTTAACCCTTTTTCTGCCTCTATACTATTCAAACTTTTAGCATACTCCCATCAATAACATCTTTTTGTCTTATGAGTCCCAGGGTTGGGGATGGGACGCAACTCCTTTTTCAATAGGCCAAGTGTAAGAATCTGGGAGGTGTAGATGAGAATCACTAGCTTGAAATTTGTCTTCCTCCTCATTCTTTAAACTTCTGTTTTTGTCCCAGTGGACAGTAGTTATAGTTTGTGATTCAATGTGCAAATGAATAAAAGCTTTAGAAATACATGTTTTCTTAACAGTATTATAGGATCTCAGTAGCTAAGACAGAGACCATTTTCCTGAAAGAGAAATGTTATTCAAATGAATTGATGGCATGTTTTCTGCAAAGTAAGGAATTGTTCAAGAAGAGATGTGAATTGTGAAAGGATTCTTTTTGCTTGTTTGTTTGTTTGTTTGTTTTTTGGTGAATCTTACAGGTTATAAAGAACTAAGATATAGGTATTATTTAGGAGAACTAAAAGAAACCAACAGTTACATCAGAATTTTTTTTTTTAAATAACAGCATTATTGAGACTGTCACATATCATACAATCAGGTTTGTTTTTTTTGTTGTTGTTTGTTTTTTTAAGATTTATTTATTTATCCTCCCCCTAATTGTTTGCGCTTGCCATCTGCTCGCTGTGTCCATTTGTTGTGTGTTCTCTGAGTCTGCTCATCTTCTCTTTAGGAGGCACTGGGAACCGAACCTGGGACCTCCCATGGGGGAGACAGGTGCTCATCGCTTGAGCCACCTCAGCACCCCGGTTTGTTGTGTCTCTCATTGTATTTCCTCTTTGTGTCTCTTTGTTGCGTCATCTTGTTGCATCAGCTTGCCACGCCTGCCCACTGCACCAGCTTGCTCTTGCTTATCTTCTCCAGGAGGCACCGGGAACTGAACCCGGGACCTCCCATGTGGTAGGAGGGAGCTCAATTGCTTGAGCCACATCTACTTCCCAGGTATTGTTTTTTTTTGTTTGTTTGTTTGTTTTTTTAAAGATTTTATTTATTTATTCATTTATCCCCCCCCTTGCTGCTTGTGCTTGCTGGGTCAGCTAACCACGCCGTGCGGGCGGGCTTGCCTTCACCAGGAGGCCCCGGGAACCGAACCCGGAGCCTCCCATAGGGTAAACGGGAGCCCTACTGATTGAGCCATAGCCGCTTCCCCCAGGTATTGTTTTTAATCTGCTTAAATATCTATAGTTTTATCCTTAGGTTGACTTAATTTACTTAAAATTCGAAATCTGTTACAGAAGTGAACAGTAAACTTTAAACTTCATTTTGAAAAATAAAATTATTTTCTTATTCTATCCTAGACTCTATTTTTTGTCTTCATTTTAGGGTATGGCTTACATTTATTAGTTTATATCAAAATATGATATTTTGCTAAGGGGACTGTTTCAAGCAAAAATCTCGCATTAGTTTCTTCAAAATTTTTTATTCTAATCCTTGAGCTAAACAATGAATTAATCAAACTGTAGATTTTATAATTCAGCCAGAGAATTTCAGCTCCTATAAGAATAACTAGTCAGTAATTCCTTTTATTTTTTTCATATTTTTACTGATTTCAATAATTACATATTAGTCCTTTTTCAGAAGTAATATATTTATATACACAAATATTTTTTAACAGTTGTAATATAATATAAAACTCATACAGCATGTACAGTAGAAATCTCTGTTAAATATCTCGTTACATCACTGTAGGTTTTTAAGGCTGTAATTTAAATTAATATCTTTACATGAAGTGATCCATATAACAAACTTTTATTTTGGGAATATCTTTTGGAAAAGCATTATTTTATTTTATTTAATATTGAAATCTATACCACAGCAATGAATAAATTTCAAATATGTAGCAGGTATTCTCTCAAATAAAAGAACTTGATTGAGTGCTGTTTACACTATAGAAGAGGAAACTAGAGAGCTATATTATTGTCCTATAATCAAAGAACAGCTATGCTTTAATTCCTTTCAGACATCTTAATCACTGAAATTAAAATCATAGGAAAATGTCTACCACAATAAAATAAAAGGTAAAAGATAATCATGGCATCCCAATATCTCAAATGCCGGGGAGCCACAACATTTCTTTCATTTTTAAGAGGGTATCCCTTTGTAATACCTTTCAGTAGGATAAAAGTTAATTGAAATAAAAAAATAAAAGAAACAAACAAAAAACACTAAAAAAGTAATTGATCATATTACTTAGTACAATACTTGGGAATTTTAAAAAGAAGTTTATTTTTTCTAGTTTATAATAACAATGCATTTTCATAATCAATTTAAATTGTCATTCATTCTTGCTGGGCTAAAAATTGTTATTTTGTCTTTTTGAAGGGAATTGATGAATCCATGTTCTTAGATTAATAGCTGTTATTTTATTATTCCCTTGTTTTGGAAACATTTGAAAGTGACCATTGCATTGCTGAAAAAAAATCAGGAATGTCTAACACATCCATTAGAACAAGACTGTACACAAAATGAGGTGAAGAATATATGTTATCTTTCTTGGGTTCCCACTATGCAGTAGAAATTGTGCTATACAACTTGCATTTCATCATATGTATATAATCCTATATTATTTAATCCTCCCAGCAACAAGGTACCTCTCTTCTTTCCACAGAGGTCTAAATTTTTTACTTCTTGCTGTTGTACTCCAGGGAATTTAGAATTAGGTGCTATCACTTCAATTAAGGAAACACAAGATTCTGGACTAGGCAGTATGCAGGATATTGTGTTGAAAAAGCCATAGCCCTACTCCTCTACAAGTTTTCTTTTTTTTTTCTTTTTTTCTTTTTTAAAGATTTATTTTTATTTATTTACCTCCCCCCTTGCTGCTTGTGCTCTCTGTGTCCATTTGCTGTGTATTTTTCTGTATCTGCTTGTCTCCCTTTGTTGGGTCATCTTGCTGTGTCAGCTCACCACACTGTGCAGGCTGGCTTGCCTTCACCAGGAGGTCCTGGGAATCGAACCCGGCCTCCCATATGGTAAATGGGAGCCCAACCAATTGAGCCACAACCGCTTCCCTATGCAAGTTTTAGAATCTGCAAAATGAGACTATGATTTCTAGAAGAATGTTAATTTTAATAAAAGTGATTCACATCCAAATTGCATATCCCATTGAATTTATTCTAACTTACTTACTTGTGTTAGAAAGTATTTATAGTTATATAATTTGGATTTTCTTTACTTGACTAAATTTAAAGAGTAAATTTACCTTTGTTCACTCTCCTGAGTTAACTGGTAGAGCATATTTCAGAATTTTTGCCATTTATGTAGTATACTGTTCCCAAGATTAAAGATAAAGTTCATTACTTGAAAAGGTAATTCACCCATGCCACCTATGATTTTGATGTTGTAAGCCAAATATGTTGTTAGTTGATCTTGGTTATTCCATATGACCATTCCCACTTTTCCTCAAAAGCTAGAACACTTCCAAAAGGAAGTTAAATCCTAGTTACAAACATGTTACAAATAAGTTTGAAAATCTCTGCTCCTCCTCCTATCTTTTATACTGAAAACACTGAGTAAATATAAATACATAAACATATATGTGTATAGAATTAATCTTATTACTTTATTAATTATTTATTTAGGCTAAAGTCTACATTGTTAGAATGAAAAGTAGAAGCAAATCTAGGTCATAATTATCAATTCAGATTCATTTGCTAATTTAGCAGGCCATTTCATATTATAAATTATCATTGACAGAAAGGAAACACAGCCTATTTTTGCTTTGTTTCCCCTTTATTATTGTTATTTTAATAATTATTACCAACAACTTTATAAATATTATGATTTATTCTGTGTCTGATAAAATAAGGACCTTTTTATGTCAACTGAATCTGTAGAGCAGCATTTAAAAACTGGTCACAGAGTCTCATTCATAGGCCGGACACATATAAAATACTCAATTTCATTTTTATGTTTGTACAATTTTTCTTAAGAGATTATGCACAGAAGTGGGCTCATATTTTTAAATCTCACCAATAATATTGATAATATAAGCAAAAAGTACTGATACAACTAGTTGTTTTGTGAATCTAATAAAGTTGTATAAAAAACATTCTAGCTGGGACAGGAAGGAGGAAAATAGATTAGGGTAGGGTAAAACAAAAGAGCTTTAACTATGTCAGTGATTTTTACCCTTAAACAATGAACCAAACACAGTAAAATGGTAGCATTTGTTAAATGTGGTTAGGGGATACATGGGTATTGGTTTTAAACCTTTCGTAATTTATAAAATGCCGGATGGCAGATGATTAAAATAATAAATCAAAATACCCTCTTTAAAAAGTGATATGAAATATGTAAAATACCTAACATTGTCTGACAGTTGAGGATTACTCAATAAATGTGGACCTTCCCTTGCTTTATGTTTCTCCTGTCATTTATTACTAACTTTTTAAAAAATTTTATTTTATTTATTCCCCCCCACCCCCACCCCCATTGTTTGCACTCGCTGTGTCCATTTGCCTTGTGCTCTCTCTGTCCGCTCATATTCTTTTTAGAAGGTACTGGGAACTGAACCTGGGACCTCCCATGTAGAAGAAAGGTGCTCAATTGCTTGAGCCACCTCCACTCCCTGCTTTTTTGTCCCTCTCATTGTGTTTCCTCTTTGTGTCTCCTTTGTTGCATCAGCTTGTTGCGCCAGCTTGCTGTCTTGCTTGTCTTCTCCAGGAGGCACTGGAAACCGAACCCAGGACCTCCTGTGTGGTAGGCGGGAGCTCAATCGCTTGAGCCACATCCACTTCCCTATTACTAACTTTTTTAGAAAAATAGATTGTATTTTTATAAAAATTCAAATTTTTTAATCTCACTTTGATTTTTCTTTTGTTTGCATTCTATTTTTGGCCTTATTTTAAAATTTTGTGTGTCAGTCAAGATATAGCCACACAAGGGCCATGGGATTTATGTTCTGACTCTCTTATTTTCTCACTTTGACACTTGTGAATCGCGTATATATAAAATGAACATTGAGAGAATGAGTTGTAGGAAGAATAAACAGTTTCCAAGGGAATTATATTTCTGCAAAGTTGACTGAGTTCTTCCTAAAATTCTCTTTCTACTTCTTTTTTTTTACTGGACTGATAAAATTGCATGCTCAAATATCAAAAGCCCAATGATCAAAACTCAGTAGAGGGGGAGCAGAAGTGGCTCAAGTGGTTGAGCTCCTGCCTTCTACATAGGAGGTCCTGGGTTCGTTCCCAGGGCCTCCTGATAAATGAAAAATGAACAAGCAAAACAAATGAACAGACCAATTGAGGGAAGCTGATTTGGCTCAGTGGTTGAGTGCTGGCCTCCCGCATACAAGGTCCCAGATTCAATCCCTGGCCCTGGTACCTCAAACAAACAAACAAACAAACAAACAGCCTCCGTAGAGCAATTTATGACTATCTTCTACCTAGACAATTTATTTTGTCTACAATTGTATTCAGTATACTCTCTAATCCAGACCCAGATATAAAACTTGATTAATTAAATCAGAAGATTTCAATGATACAAATATTTTCTTCTTATAGTTTTTTTTGGTTATCTCTAAAAAGAAATTTGAAGACATTTAGACTAGGGTTGGCAGTGATACCTTTACTAATTAATCTAAACTATATTAAAAATGTAGTATATGATAGATAAAGCATTAATATTACCTCAAATAGCATCCATTAGAGCTGTTTTTCTCTCCAGTTCTTTAATGCATGATAATCTGTTTTTATCTTAAAGTAAGATTACCTTTCAAGTGGGATCTTTGGCAGTATAGTAAATGTAGTTATCAGCTAGTATAATTATTTTCTTTTGTGTTTAAATTATTTGAGGTAGAGGATTCTATCAGGACTTTAGTCTCTTCACTTACGTATTGACCAGTGATGCTACCCAGTAGTTCTTAAATAGCTGGATGATAGAAAGAAAGCATCTTTCTCTTCCAATAGGAAAGGATTTAAAAACCAAATTTATTTTTGTACATGGTATATGTACTTAGATACTTTGGGTTGGGTAGGACAAAAGGCATAATTAAGACATTGCTTTAGGTATCAGGACACTTAAGAATTTTGTTAGCATTTTATTTTTCAAGAAACATTCCTTAATAATTATTTTGTGATTATGTATATTCATGGCACTCTCATAAGGTAAGAATAATTATTTTAGAAAAATTCAGATTAAAAACTAGAGAGTATTTTATATTATTAGAACCTTGAATGGCAGTTTGATTGACCAGAGCAGAAAAAGATGATCTCCAATAAGTCAATAACTTACCTTTCAGCTTCAGTAGTAGTGCTAATCACTTTTTAAAATTCAGCCTCTAGGATCAGAAATATTATATACACAATTGTATATCTAATTCAAAAATATAAACTTGTAACTTTTTTGAGGAGGAAATGAGGAAGTACAGAGAAGTGACCTGATAAATGAAAAAATCCTTTGCTGCTAAAATGTAGATATTTCTTACAGCTTGAGTATATTGGTCAGAATATATCTTGTTCCACTCTTAAAGGAATTTGGGTGAGGGCAAAGCCTAAAAACACCAGAGAATGGAGAACATTCTGGTTTATGGATTAGAGTGCATTAGTAAACAGGAGAACATATTGGTGAATATGAGTTAAATATTTTGGATAAGAAATTTCCCCACATGCATTTATTTGGATGTTAATAATTATTTTTTAAGGTTTGTTTTGAAACATTGCTTATTATAGCATGTAAACTTAAGCTGGGTAGAAGAAGTACAATTGGGAAACTGAAACTGTTTTAAACATGTAAATTAAATGATCAACCCTACAAATTTTTTTTTTTGTAAAGTAATCTGGATTGCTTATTTTATATTCTGGGATGCTAGCTGTTTTTTTTATTAATACACTTAACTTGCATTCTAGCTTCGCCATTCAGAGACAGGCATCGTGTGGTGGGTTGTGTGAGAGTGTCTGTCAATAGTGAAGACAAATAGTGCCAGAGACACTTAACCCATCCAATCTCACCCAGGGTATATATAGGTCGGTCTCATTTTCAGACTTCTTCATAAGTCTGTCTTCCTCCTTCCCTCCCTCCCTCCCTTCCTCCCTCCCTCCCTCCCTCCCTCCCTTACTTCCTTTCCTCCCTCCTTCTTTTTTTTTTCTTCTAAATAGTGGATTGATACTGATTGAAACTAAACCTTTTTGTAAAGTTTTAAACTTTACATTAATATTATAAGAAGAAGAAGAAAAGTAGAAAACCAAGGTTGGCATGTAAGGTGTTGACAAAGCAGGTTTGCAGCCACTTTGTGTGTTCTAGATATTTCAATCCCTTGGCAACATGATTCTTGGCCTTATAATTTTTTTCTCTGAATATCTTTCTTCTTTTATCTGAAAATATGTCCTTGTATATAATAACTTTTATCAGAAAGATGTTTAGATTTGAAGTCACTGTTGCCAGTAAGAAAAATGTATTATTTGAAAAGAATCACTAAGGTTGAACAATAAGTATTTTAAACCAGAAAGTGTTTCCAATCATCTTGTTTTGGTTTTTATGGTTATTTTCTGAGCAGACTATAGTTTACTCCTTCTCCGTTCCACTATTGGTTCACTTAGCACACTTGCAAAATTTTATGGCTTTTGTTTTAATGGCCTTTTTAGGAAACTCAAGTGATCTTTCACTGATGTTGAAAAATTATAAAATATATGAACATATTTAAATACCAGGGATCAGATTTTGACTTTGGAATCTTAGTTAAATATCATTTGGCATATATTTTAAATCCATGAAAGGTATTTATTTCTTTTGAGGACTTTAATGAATGTTTCTAATTTCAGAGTTTTCCTTTGAAAGTTTAGTTAGTTCCATGTAAAGTAGCATCCCTTTTAAACATTAAAATGATATGGAAGTTAAAATAATTTCTACTTGACAAATCTAGAGCTAATAATTCTTAATTTTAAAATACAGTTTAAACAAGGAGTGTGTAAAATCAACACTGGTTTTTATATGTGATACCCTTTAAAAGCCATTTTCATCTTTCTCATCACATAAATAATACTTGTAAATTCTGGAATATCTATTCCATGCCTTTATTATCTGCCACTCTTTTTTTTAATCTCAACTCCACTGGATATTCATAGTGAACCTTAATGATTCCATCAATTCTCAGAAGAAACAACCATGTATACAATTCAAGTTCACCATCATTGCTGGCATTTGGTCCCCAGTAATTGGCTACTGCCAATAGTGGAATTATTAGATGTGGATATAGAACACTATAGATATGATACTTCCCTTCACTTAAAAATTTTAGAATTAATTTTAGAACTTTAGAGTTAATCTGTTCTTTTGAGATTATATATTTGCTTTAATAAATTATAGAATTGTCTCAGTTTTCCCTTTTGTTTGTTGTGCTCGCATGGTCACAGAAAATGCTATGGAAAAATAAAATTATTCTATGTATATTAGACTAGCTTCAAAGATAATTATTTCAAAAAAAAATTCAATAATGTATTTGCATGTAACTTAGATAAAAGAATAATTTTTAAGGAAAAGGGATAACTTCCAGCTTTATGAAGAAATTGGTGAAGGATTTAAGGAACAAATAAAATTATAAAATAGAAATATGTTATAACTATCCTGCTCAGTGAAGAAATTAAAAGCATTTGTTAAAATATTTTTATGTTAGTGTTTCTGTATTTTTAATATGCAGCAATTAAACACCGTCTTTATATTTCTAAGAGAAAACAAGTAAAAAATGGAGACCCAGAACAACAAAAAAAAAAAGTGTGTGTATGGGAGGATACATAACATATTTTGCTTGTAAGAACTTTTAAATAATAATGACTATAGAGAGGGCAGGATTATATTAGCACTTCAGTTCTATAGAATGTCAGTTACACTGTTTATTGATGTTTTATTTAATGAAATAGTGACTGAAATGTCCTGATACATATTTTAAGTACTTTAAGATATTCCCAGGAATATTCTCTCATGCTTTTCTGGGAATGCTTTGAAATGACAAATTAGTGTTTAGAAATGTAAAATATTCTTGATATTATTATTTTTATGTATTTATTTTTAATGGCATAATATTAAGGTTTTTTTTATTCTTAGTAAATTTATGGATTAATACACAAGTAGGTAATTTGATTTATTTGAAGTTTTAAGAAAAAAAATTATTAAAAGACACTTTTTAGAAATAACAAATAGTTACCTGCAAACCCTTAGTATTTTCTCTATAGCAGATAATGCTATCGTAGTGATATATATTCTAAACACTTTCAGTGGTAAATACTTTTTATTTTAAAACCTGATGTGTCTATTATGGACAATTGATATGTTTATTTGGCAATTTAACTTTAATATGATTTGGCATACTTATCAAATTTTGGCTCCCCATAGATCTATTTAATTAAAAATTTTTGAATTTTCCCTACATACAAGGCACTATGATAGGTGCTGGGAAGGGCTTAGGTAAGAAAGATTTTGTCCATGCTTTGAATGGGCCCTGTAGTTTTATCTTCTACTTCACCATTCACCTGGCATTATTAATGCACTTAGGTGATCTCTTGCTAACCAGAATATAAGATCTTTATATGAAAGATTTTATACACTAGTATTATCATCATCATATCAACAGTGATACCATTATAAGAAGTTTTATAGTTTTAAAAATTGCCTCATTTGTTACAGTCTTAAAATGAGTAGTATCTTTGTAATTTAAGGGCCAAACTAAGATAGGCTTTAAAAAGTAGTAATATTTCTCAAAAGATGCTTGCTGCTGTCTTTGACAGAGTTTATGTTTTCAGTTTCATAGTTCTGTGCTAATGAACTTTTTTATTTAATAAGTATATCCAGGAAACTGCAGGTAAAATGCAACAATTGTGTGTTAGGTGTCCAAAGAAAATGTATAGAATATTTTAATTTATGTAGGGTATAATATCGCAGTTTGGCATACCTGTCCCAGAACAGACATTTATGTGTGATTGTCATATCAATTGGGTTTTATAATGATGTTTGTTCTGATAAGATTTGCAAGATAAAATTATATTTACCTCAAAGAAAAATGCTAGGTTATATCTTGCATATTAAATTCATAAATCCCACATAACTTGCTTTTGAGTTCATGATTGCTTTTCACCTGTACTTTCCATCTGTCATGGACAGGGATCCCTGAGATATTCATATTCTGCATTCTCAAATGCATGGTACTTAGATTCAAAGTGGTGGGGGGAGCGCTTTATAGAAATACAAGTTCACAGCATTCATACTGCATGCTATGCGTGTTCCACTACAAATATTGCATGCTGCATACTTGTATTTCTCTGCAAATGAAGAACATAGGCTCATACACACACAAATTTTGTTTCCTTTATGCCAATAGTTGGAACAGGTGGAGGAATGTTAGGCATAATACCTTTTCTATTTTTCTCTAAAATAAATTCTTTAATACTTTTCAAAAAAGAAGGAAAACATTTATATTTAAACCCAAAGTGGCTACAAATCAGCTCCTAAACTGTCACTGACATTAGCATCTAGATTTTGTAGTTTTTTCAAATCTTTAAAAATATTTATTTACTAAGAAAACATTGCATTAATGCATGATACAAAATTGATAAATTTTTCTTTAAATTGGAATGCAGTTTAAAGTGACTGAATTTTCCAATTTCAGCTACTGCATTTGTCAACAATACAAACTGGAAAATGGAACTGGTATCATCTGATTGCTTGAGGTTCTTTGACTTACATAGCTGGGGAAAATCTTTCTACATGGCATTATGTAGATCACCTTATTGATGGCTAATATTAGTGTGCTCTTCAGCCTTGACAGCAATTAAAAATTATGAGTGTATGTAGTTCTTTCAAATAATGTTAGAGTTTTGATACTTTTTTTTTTCCCAATTAAAAAACAGATCTTTGCTACTTGGTTTTTTATTATCTAAACGTTGACATTCTTACATTTCAGACTTTACATTATAATTGATGTGAATGTTGCATTTCCAATAACTGGAAATTACAGTTTTAAGTTTTATCATACCCACTTTAAAACAGTGACATACTTGGCTACAGATAAAAATTAATTTCAGATTTAAATATAACCTTTATTAGTCTGTCTCATGTTACCTATTTTTAATTTTTTGTTTATATTATAAACCCTTCCATATCTTGTACAAGATAAAATGGTTCTTCTAAAATTTTAGGAATGATAACCTCCAACCTTAACAATATTAGTGTGCCTCTAAAGTTATGCTAATAGCTAAAGCATTATTTCCAATGTTCTATCAGTTGCCACACATTTTGAAAAGATTACTTTAATATTTTTTTTGCTGGGCATAATAGATTTGATATGGTTTTATAAAAGCCCTTTTTATAGGAACTAATTCTGATGCTGTCCCGAGATTTTCCTGCTTAACTTTTTTTTGTTTTTTGGTGGTTTTTTTTGTTGTTGTTTTGTTTTGTTTTAGATTTCAGCAATAAAATTTACTGTTCCTCTTATATTAGAAAATTCCCTTAATAGTCATAATCAAGCAAGCCTCTTAAAAGCAATAATAACCAACCAGTTGCTGAGTATGTAAGCAAATACTTTATAAAAGAAATTCATCTAGTAATCAGTCCTTACTCTTGTTTTTCATTCCATGCCATGAAGGATGGATTTATTTATTTTAGATCTCATGGTTTTAAACTGCCACTTCCAACTTCTGGAATCCCTCAGTGGTTAACTTGCTTATCTTCTACAGTTCAGCATGTTCCAAATCAAATCTGTCCCACCTTTATTCTAGATTTTGTAACCAATTCATAGTGACGGTACCAGTTCCATTTTGCCTCCAATTCAGTTGATTATATATTTTTTCTATTATTTCTCATTTTATAATTGATATCTGGAATAATCAGCAGCTCTTTTCTCATTTATTTTCTCATATTTTTATTCCAGGATTTGCCTCTGAAGCAGGGAGTGTCTGCATTAAAAATGACCTGTAGTTCTCTGCTTCATAGGTTAGAAACTTATTTTAATATTTTGTGGCTAAGCACAGTCCCACTTTTTCAAATTTTATAATGAATTATTTAATTGGCATTGAATGTGGACCACAAGCATATATTTCATATCGGGGTTTCTTTATTACTTTAAATGATTAAAATTCAACAGAACATCGAGCTGAGACATTAAAAGCTTTATTCTTGCTTTACAGCTTAAAACATTAAATTAGATTTTAAAAATCTATTGATTATAACAGAAGTAAAACAATGCTATTTGAGCATTTTTAAAAATTGCATTTCTTAGGCCTTGTATTGCTTGAAGCATTTATATTCTAAAACTTAACCAAATTCCAACTATTCATTTTGGGGAAAAACAATCAGTTCACAAATCATGTTTTCAATGGGACTGCTAGCCAGCATAGGTGAAAATATGTATAGTGTATTTACTCTTGAATTGTACACTGCAGATGCTTCTTCAGCTCCCTCCTCTTCCTCCATGGGCGGTGCTTGCAGCTCCTTTACCACCTCTTCCAGCCCTACCATTTATTCTACCTCAGTCACCGACAGCAAGGCTATGCAAGTGGAGAGCTGCTCCTCAGCCGTGGGGGTAAGTAACAGAGGGGTAAGTGAAAAGCAGTTAACCAGTAACACAGTCCAGCAGCATCCATCAACACCGAAGAGACACACAGTCTTGTACATCTCACCACCACCTGAGGACTTGCTGGATAACAGTCGGATGTCCTGCCAGGATGAGGGGTGTGGATTGGAATCTGAGCAGAGCTGCAGTATGTGGATGGAGGATTCCCCCTCCAACTTCAGTAACATGAGCACCAGTTCCTACAATGATAACACTGAGGTACCTCGTAAATCACGAAAACGAAATCCAAAGCAGAGGCCGGGGGTCAAACGACGAGATTGTGAAGAATCTAATATGGATATATTTGATGCCGACAGTGCCAAAGCACCTCACTATGTGCTTTCTCAGCTTACCACGGACAGCAAAGGCAACTCAAAAGCAGGAAATGGGTTGGTATTCACATTTTTTAAAGTTCTATCACCATTATTCAAAACAGAACAAAAAAATAAATCATTCCCAACTTTTCTTAATTGCTCAGCTCAAGTTTCCTATAAAGCAAAGATGCTAACTGTAATCACTGAAATAAATGAGATTTTTTAACTTAAAATTGCCACATTTGATTAGAGAAAATCTAGTATCAATAATAGATTTTAGCAATAAGTATTTTATATGAATATAGTTAGGAAGTAGAAAATGAAGATAACCTGTTTTGAAATAATATAATATTCAAACAGATTTATCTTTTAAAAAGATTCAAAAATCTATTTACTCAAATAACTAGCAATGTAATGGCACCCGTTAAAACAACTCAAAATGTTCACAAACAGCTAGATTGTGTTCTCTTTTTACATTATTTGTCTTCCCATATTGTTCACTCTATTTCCATTTTTATGAGAATTTTGGACTTTTTTTTTTTTCTCTTTATTTGATGAAAACAAGAAAAAACTAAATTGGTGGTTTGAGTTTCATTTAGATTTACATATTTTAACTTTTTCCTCTAATACATTGATTGTGCTATTTCAGGATTTAATTTTTTGTGTGTCATTCTGAGTTACTTATTTGGAGAGTGATGGAACAGAATCATGGCACACATTTAAGTTTTCTTTCATCTCTGCCAGCTTATATTACTCACTAAATATATTTCAATAGCTGTATTCCAAAGTGTTCACTGGTATAGTGCAGAGCAGTATGGCTCATATTTAACTTGTAATTCCTTTAGTACTTCTACTGTTATATTTACTTTCTAGAATTTTTTTGGTTAGATTTTCCTACAGAGAGATTGGTAAAATTTAACTCACTGGATTTTAAGAGATTACTTTTTGGGGAGATAGTGTATGATTGTTTAGTAAATTCCAGGATCTTGTAGAATTTCAGATTGTCAGAAAAAGTGATTGGAAAACTTCAGATTTGTTTACTTCTTATTGACATCACTGATATCTTTTAAGCTAAAAATCTGGTTGAATGTTATAGAGAATATTCTTAATGTATATTAAACTTGTTCTTAAATATTCACTCACTACAATTTTTAAGTAACATCTGCTATTTAAGCAATACCTGTTTGATACACTTTCTTATATACTCTCATTTAAAACTCCTTTGGGGTGACATAGTTAAATAACATTGCACATTTAAATGTTTGTTCATTTTTGAAAGTGCATATTGAAAATTACCTAAATAAACAAGGTATACCCTTTCCTAAAATGTTGCCACAAAATAGAGTCAAGAATTACAGAACATAATATTTGAAGAACTATTACTTTATAATAGAATAAAGTTCTGGAATGTAATAAATACCATAGGAAAACTATGAGGTGAATACCTAAGTAAATGATTTGCGGTTACCCAGGGAAAATATGATATTTGTCAAGGCAAACTCTCTCGTGAAATCTTAAATTTTGAATTTATAAGAATTATATGGAGAAAAGGACTAAAATGTATGTAAATATTTTAGAGAAATAGGCCTTGAAAACAATTATTCAGATCATCTCAAGCTAGAATCCTATATTCTTCAACAGTGAGAAAGATATTAGAAACATAAAAATGTTTTGAGAGATAAGATTATAGCCTTAGAACTACTATGCTATAAATTTACAATTCATATAATGCTGATTATTTAGAAAATGTACTTTCAAATATGTTGTGTATTGCAGTCTTAAAGATGCCACATAGAAATCTTGATAGCATGTGGGTAGAAATAGCATTTTTATATAACTAAAATGTTAGAATTTATTAAGCAAATAACGTCATTTAAAAAAAAAAAAAAAAGCTCAGTGTTTAAAGAGTCCTAGCCATATTAAGTTTCTCAACTAAATGTCCTGAGAATCAGTAGCCTCATAACTCTTCTAGGTATTCCTAGAAGTTGGGATACAATGTCATCTGGATGTGAAACCTATTTTAGGCATTTTCTAGTGAAAAAATTGTTTTTGTCACTTAGATGACTAGGAGGATAATGCAACATGAAGTGATTAGAATATCATTTTCAGACTTCTGAACAGAATATGCCAAGACAGTGGATTTTCCTTTTTAAGTGGCATTTGGGAGTAAAATCCCATACAATTACTGCTACTCTTTTGTTTTTTCTTAAGCCATCATGCCTTAAAAAAGTCATTTGAATGACTACTTTTTAAAAAATGTCTTGATGTCTTCATTATTTTACACATTTATGTATCTAAATATATATTCCATTTTTATGTTTAAACTTGAAGAATAAAGCTAGTCTTATTGTTTTTTAAAGTATCATTTCAGAAATTCTTTAATTACATGTGCTATTCTTCTTTAAACCATAATGTGTATATTTATCAGTTTACTCAATATATTTATCCCAAGTGAGTTATTTTGTTTTACCAGAATATTAAAACTCATTTTCATTTATTTACCTTCCTAAATATTAATAGATATTATTTGCCTATATTTGGAAAATTCTACAGAAATATAGAAGAAAAGAAATAACCTAAAATCTAGTTACTCAATATAATAGCTATTAGTTTTTACTATGCTTTCTTTTAGTCTCTTTGTATACATATTTGGGGGATGTTTATATAGTTTAAGTAAACAAATATTTTTGCTTTTATTTTAAAATAAGTAGGGAAGCAGCTGTGGCTAAATTGGTTGGGCTCCTGTTTACCAAATGGAAGGCCCCGGGTTCGATTCCCAGGGCCTCCTGGTGAAGGCAAGCCAGCCCGAGTGGCGCAGTGGGCTGACGGCCTGCGTGGCGCAGCAAGATGACGCAACAAAATGAGACAAGCAGATACAGCAAAACGCACAGCAAATGGACACAACGAGCACAAGCAGGAAGGGAGGGATAAATAAATAAAAATAAAATCTTAAAAAATAAATAAGTATAAAAAGGAATATCATTATAGAATCTCATGTGTAGGGACTGTGCTATATATTCAGACCAAATGTCTGAATTTCCACCCAGATTGATGAAAATGAAGATAGGGTTTATTGCCCAGTGTTCTAGCTCTAGCTTGATACTTTTGTTTGTAGAATTTAGACTTTCGGGACCTTTTAAATGACTTACACAAGTAATACTTGACTTCATTATGTCCAGCATTCATGAGTGGCGTTACTTGTCCAGTTAGGACCTGGTCTTTCTCATCTTACTGTTTAATAAACCTGCATACCTCTGCTTTCTCTTCATTGTCCCTCTCTTCTTCCCTTTTGCCTTCATCAATAAACATTTCTTTAGCATCTGTTAGGTTTCAGGAATTGCACAATATTCAGGGAATATGAAGATGATTAGGCATAGTACATGCCCTCAGAACTCTCCTTCTGATCTGGTTAGTCTTATTATATTCCTGTGCCAGTTCCATCCCTTCTTTCCTTCATTCTTCTGCCCCTTCCCTCATTTGCTCCCACCAGGAACCCAGATTTTCCTGATTTGCTCCCTGCGGGAACCCAGAATCAATGATTCTTCATTATCATTTTCTCAGTTTGATTTACCAGATATATTGATATCTGAAAGAATACCTTTATCTTCAGGGTAGTTTCTTTAGAACTTCTGTGACTTCCTCCACTTTTCTTTTGTGTTTCCAGTCTGATTAGAAAATAATGGTTGTTAATAATGTAGCTTTATGAGACACTTACATATACATGTAATTTTAAAAATTTATTTTGACTGAGATGCAGTGTGAAGTTTAGAATAACATTAGCTATTCTCAATCCTGTTATTTCCAGTTATTACAATCAATCTTCCTCCCTTCCTCCTACTACATAGATGCCTTCTTTTTCCTCCCTATCCAACTTTCTTTTACTTTTGCATCATATAATTCAATTTTGTTACATAATTTTAAAAAGATATTTTGCTTATGGAATGTATCTTTCCTTCGGCTGTGTTTATTTTGTCAAGTAAGCTAGGTAGTTTTCTTAATTTTATTGCCTATTCTGTTTCTTCCTTTATCTTAGGTGACTGTAGAAAACTTTTCTTGATACTTTCTCCATGTTGTGCTTTGTCTTCTCAGAACTTTGGAAAACCAAAAAGGAGCTGGAGTAAAGAAGAGCCCTATGTTGTGTGGACAGTATCCTGTTAAAAGTGAGGGAAAGGAGCTGAAGATAGTTGTACAACCTGAAACCCAGCACAGAGCTCGTTATCTGACTGAGGGCAGCCGCGGCTCAGTAAAAGATAGAACACAGCAAGGCTTTCCTACAGTAAAGGTACTTATTTAGTAATATACGAAGAATTTTCTCCAGTTTTACTTATGAGTTATTTTTATTTTAATCAGAACACTCTTACTTATATCTTATTATAAAGAGTTGCTTCTCTTTGAAGATTAAAAAAAAAAAGTGTAGTAGGAGGGAGTTGTTTAACATGTATCCCTATCCCTTTCGAAATACTAAATGGGGGAATTTTGGTTATTCACATGGTAGATTCTTATTAAAATAGTTATGTTTCATTTTATACTTGAATGAAAGTTGAGACTTGTAATCAGGAAACTTGCATATATATATATAAGGTTGACAATTCCATTATCAATCCTCTTCACTCCCTACCTCCCCAACCCATCCCCACTCCCCCAAACCCAGAACAAGTAACAGTCAAGTGAGAAATTTAAATTATGCTTTGTGTAAATATTTTTTTAGCCAGACATTTTGATAATTTGGTCAATACTTTTAACCTAATTGCCCTGATTTTAGGTTATGTTTTGTCTAAGTTCTTGTCTGGTCAAAAATATTGTTAGATTAATTGCCTAAGTATGATAGAGAATGAATTGACTGACCTTAAAGTTTATTTATTCATTCATTCAACCCCTTAATGTGACAGGTATTGTTCTCAGTTCTGCTGACTAACAATTGTCCGAAAAGCTATTACTGTGAATGGTATGCTTATTTGCTTGTGCCTCTTTTCCTCATTATGATCTCATTTCACAGAGATACAGCTATACTGGGATACAAAAGATGTGTGAGTTTTTTTAAGCACTTTGGTATATATTGTACAAGTTATTTTGTGATTTTATACATTCTATATTAGCAACTTCAATATTTGTTTTAACCATAAACCTTATCACGAATCAGCTTGGAAACATTTCTTTCCAAAGGCTGTTTTAAATATTTATTTTTCTTAAGCATGCAAATTATAATTTAATTTATGAAGGCTTAGTAGAGACCGTAATGATTCATAGATCCTGGTTTGAACTAGCAGTTTTTCAGACCAATTCAAAATGGTTTGGCCCAGGATTTGATGATGTTGAATATAGTATACATACTCTCATTCGATGATAAAGATGGTGTAACTAACACAGTTTAGTGAGTTTTTCCATTAGTGGGGTGGTAGGTCCCTTAGTCACCCTCATGCTCCTTTGGTTGCCCACGTAGCTTGCATACTTCATAATGATCAAGATTAGAAATGCATCATGGAAATCAAAACCACTCATCTTGGTCATCTGAACATCATGGTATTTTAAGTCTCCTTAGCATCATATCCATGGATCTCAGCAAGCAAGTTTATTGTCATAAACTTATAAATACCTAAAGAACTGTATATCATTCTCATCTCATTGTACAAATAGATTATAAAAGATAATTTATCACCTAACATCTAAAATTTTAATTAAAATGTGATTATTACAGTATTAAACTTAAAGTTTTCTGCAGAAATTTAGCAAGCTCTCCTTTATGAAAACATTTTACTCCTATTTTACTTGAAGATTTAAATTCTTTCTTTATTGCAATCCAGTTACAAATGTATGACTTGGTCTTAAATGTTTGATTTTACAGTTAAATTATTTGATAGGTTAACTAATGTTTCTGCTGCATGTTATCTGGTTCCAGCTGGAAGGCCATAATGAACCAGTAGTGTTGCAAGTATTTGTGGGTAATGACTCTGGTCGAGTGAAACCACATGGATTTTATCAGGCCTGCAGGGTAACTGGGCGAAATACAACTCCATGCAAAGAAGTGGACATTGAAGGCACTACTGTTATAGAAGTTGGCCTTGATCCTAGCAACAACATGACACTGGCGTAAGATTTTGAGCATTTTATTGAACTGTTTTAAACATTACAAATAAAAAAAGATTATTACAGAATGGTAATGGTTTAAAATTAACTTTTGTGGCCATTAGCTAGAAAATTCCCAAGAGGTAGAATGCCAGATTTTTGGAAAATCACTTGTTGGAATTTGAAATATTAACATTGAAAATTAAAATTATGAGCAATTTGATTTGCTTTCCTAATCTCCTCTTTCTTAATGTATGCATTAGAAACCATTCAACAGATTCTTTTGTTGTTGTTTTTTTCCAACAGATTCCATGAAGTGTTTTCTCCCATCTTGATGTGAAAAACATATTGCTGCTCTAAATATACGTTTGTTTTTATTTTTCTATATTTTAAAAATTGTCTCCTTGGGGAGCAAGTATAGCTCAGTGGTTGAGCACCTGCTTCCCATGTATGAGATCCCAGGTTCATGCCCTGGTACCTCCTTTAAAAAAAAAAAATATATATATATATCCTTGAACTATGTAGTTTTCACTTATGCATTTTCACTGGTTGAGAAATATTAGAAGTGTTAATCATTTAAGTTTTAAAAATTATTTTTCTGTAAGTCTTTTGTTATGAATTAATCTAATATTAACTATAACAGCAGCAAATATTTTGTTAAGGAGTAGACCTATATTGTAATTATTTCTATTAGATAACTGCTAAAGACTACTTGATTTTCAGTTTCGTTTTGAAAACCATTTTGAATAGATTGATAAGAAGTTAATTGGGAGAATGAAATTTTGAAAAATATTAAATAAAAGTTTCTTTCCAGACTTAGCTTGTAACTTTTGAAAAATTTAAAAATAAATGTATATAATGGGAGAGAAATGGATAGACATTACTACTTATTATAAAAATAGTACTTATTTATTATAAGAAAGTTGAAAAGACAGAATAATAAAAAGCTAAAAATATAACCCTCAAAACCCAGCTTCCTAGAAATAACCAGTATTTTTATGTTTATCTTTCCAGGCTTTTTTCTAATAATGTTGTTTTGTAACCTTCTTTTTACTTAACATATCATGAGCATTTCCCCCATATCATTAAATATTATCTTACAGCTTTTTAATGGCTTTGTAATAGTCTGTCTTTTGGAGACAGTTTTTTTTCTTTTTTTTTTAGTTTTCTGAAAAGTAAAATCCATTCCCTCTATTTTAATATCTGAATTAGCTGCACAAAGAAGGAGACTAAATTTATTTAGAGTATCTCTTGTATATTGTTCAGATTTTAATAGTCATTTACTTCTTTCCAATTTCTTCCATTGCTATTATAAAGGAAAAGTTGACAAGATTAGGATCTATGGATGTTTAGAATTTACTTTTTTGTACCTTTTGAATTTAGAACCTTATGACTATGACATACTCAAATTTTTTTTTTTTTTTAAAGATTTTATTTATCCACTCATTTATCCCCCCCTTGCTGCTTGTGTTCGCTGGGTCAGCCAACCACGCCATGCGGGCGGGCCTGCCCTCACCAGGAGGCCCTGGGAACCGAACCCAGGGCCTCCCATATGGTAAACGGGAGCCCACTGATTTGAGCCACAGCTGCTTCCCATATTCAAATATTAATAAGCAAATTAAAAAAAAAAAAAGTTTGATTAAGAGCATTATACTTTTTATACAACAGAAAATATCAATGAATAATTTTTTTTTTCTGTATTAGGGTGGACTGTGTAGGGATATTGAAATTGAGGAATGCTGATGTTGAAGCCAGAATAGGAATTGCTGGTTCCAAGAAAAAAAGCACTCGTGCCAGACTGGTTTTTCGAGTTAATATCACAAGGAAAGATGGTTCTACTTTGACACTGCAAACGCCCTCTTCTCCAATTTTGTGTAGTAAGTAAGAAAATGTGGAATTATGAAATATATGGAGATATTTTTTAGTTTCTTTTAATCTTTCAGATCTTTCTAAATTTTGGATGTTTCACATACCCTGGCTTGTGATCATGTAAAATTTGAAATATTTAAAACGATGATCAAATTTTCTTGACTTAGCCAAAGGTGGGTGGGTAACTGGAATAAAATTCAAAAGATGTGTAGCATTTTGTAGCTTCCTATTACCATCATCTATTGATTTAAAAGACAAGTTGAATAGGTTACCAGAGTAAACTGCAAGCCAAAGGATTTTCCCAACACTTTCACCATATAATAAAACGCTGTGGTCCTATCTGTTTTGCATTACGATAATAAGATAAAGCAGAACATTACAAATAAAAATAAAATTCTTATCGCTAATGTTGGCATAGAAAGAAAATTAATAGTGTGTGTGGTTTTTTAAAAAATTCAATCATATTGTCATATGTGCCTCACTATATATTCTAGTTTCTCTCTAATGAATATTTTTACAAGTAATAAATAGAGAAGATTTTTCCTTATATATCACCTATGATTTTCATTAAGGTTTATTTTCTTTTGCATTGCTTCTTTTAAATTTTATTTTATATCTGAATTCAAAAGAGCAAAAGAGAGTTGTTCCATTCAGTTAAATTTTCTGTTTGGTTGCTATGGGTATTATGACCTTCCTACCTCTACGACAGTTATGGAGCCTTATGTTATTTTGGGA
>JAKSZT010054017.1:4544775-4585282 GCA_026826555.1 Tolypeutes matacus | reverse complement strand
CTTCCTTCCTTCCTTCCTTCCTTCCTTCCTTCCTTCCTTCCTTCCTTTCCTTCCTTCCTTTCCTTCCTTCCTTTCCTTCCTTCCTTTCCTTCCATCTATCTATTGAGGCATGGGGTAGTTATAGTTTTAAAACACTATTTTTTTCAGGGCAGTTATGCTGGCTACGATAGATTAAAGAAGAATAATCATAAAAATGAGACATGTGGTGGAATGGAAGGGAATTATGTCTTACTTGGTGGCTATATCTAGAGGTCCTGGGGTTTTTGCAAGCAAGTATGTGAGCAAACTAAATCATAATATGATATTTCATTAATTTTGTGGTTCTCTTGTTTGTTTTTAAATTTTTATCTTCATAGAGAGCTTTGATTTTCATTTTTCTCAAGGGGTTTTCTGGGAAGTGTTTACTTGGTGTGGAATCAGGGTTGCATTGTAATATAAAGAATTCATCCTAGAGATTATATTAAAGAAAAAAAATGGAAATTAAACATTTAGAGGGAAAGGTAATCAGAAAGTGTGTTGAAAGAAAAGGAACTTTAGGAGTGGTCAATAAAAAAATACCAGGCCTACACATGAAAGCTTAAAGGTCATCTAAATATTTGTAAGTGCCCAAGAAAATGGTATCATAGAAAAGACAATTTAAAGATAACTTTGCAAGTTACAGTTATGAATGATTGTAATAGCCATTCATTTGCAATGCCCAAATCAACTTATTGGGTATTAAACTTTTTCTATTATATAAAAATTGAGATTACTGAAATCTTGGAAAACACCTTCTGTTTAATGGGCTCATGCTAAAGTATGCCAAATGTGATGTATGCCAAATGGTCGTTATGGCTGGTCCTGTTTTAACAACTTTAGATGTTCTGTGTGAGCTTAATTGCCTATCAAAGTATTTATGTTTAAGATAAATTGATTTTGAAAGAAGGCAGGAACAGATTGAAATGGGGTGGTAACTTAAAAAGGGATTAGAGGGAATGGGTATGGCTTAAGTGGTTGAGAACCAGCTTCCCACACGGGAGGACCCAGGTTGGGTCCCCGGGCCCTCCTAAAAACAAACAAAAACAACAACAAGCAAACAAATGAAAAACCCACTCAGGGGAGCCGATGTGGCTCAGTGGTTGAGTGCCGGCTTCCCACATACGAGGTCCTGGTTCAATCCCCAGCCCCAAGTACCTCAAAAAAACGGGGGAGGGGGATTAGAAGCTAAAACAGATATATTAGAAGCTAGAAAGAGGTATACAATTTTATTTAACAATAATTTGTTTTATAAAACATGAAACAGAGGCATTAGTGTATCAAAAATAGAGAATATTATAGATTATCATTTCTTAATCTTTTGTCTTCTGGATTATTTCTATGATACTGTTTTAGAGTAAAAGAATAAAACATAAGAAATAGTAATTTCTGGGCAAATAGAAAAATTTGGGGTACTTTATATATTAAAAATTAAAAAGGGTAGCTTTGGAGAAGATGGAATTTTTTAATATAAATATGGAAACAATATTCTTGAAATAAATGCCAAGAAAAGATCCTGAGCAGAATTTGTTGTAACAAATAGACTAAACAGAGGCTTGAGAATTTAGAGGCTATATATTTTCAAATTGGCTGGATTAGTAATTTGTTATGTGTTTTTGGTCATGTCTGATTACATATATTTCCCCAACTATAAAATGAATGTGGTAATGATAAATTATTTCATAGGACTGTGAAAAATATCTGACCCCATTGCTTATAAAGGCGCTCTAAAAGTTTATCTGCTGGAAAAAAAATGGTTATTTGGAATTAACGCAGATTTGTCTAAGAAGTTAAAATTCAGATAGTCCCTTCTTTTTACCCCAGAGAACATTGTAAAACTAAAGACCTACTAACCCTTTGTGTATTTTGTAGTCCTAGCTCTTTGGTAGTTAATTACTATCATTTTGTGAAAGAAATATTGAAAACAACTTTTGATTACTATTCACAATTTATCCAGTTTTTAAATTCAAATTAGTTGTTGACTTTCTAGATTTAGATTAAGGAAGTATGAAGAATTAGTATTAAGATTTGGTTTTTTAAAAGGTTTCAAATTCGGTATACTTATACTATCCAAAACCATTGCAGTAAAAATACTTGGATAAAATTTGCAGCTCATTTTACATAATAATTCTGTTACTAATTACCAAGAAACAATTTTTTATTGAAGAATAGTTTCAATTATAGGATTTGCTAAATAATTTTATTACTGGAAGGATAATTCACAAGCTACCCTTTCATCCATCTCCTTAGCTCTAGGCAGGACTGCTTCTGTGAGGTGGTTGTAGTGTTTAAACAAAAGGAGTGAAAATGAGGGTAGACAAGATTCAAAAACTCTGTTTCTGAGAAATTGGAAAAGTGTAGGTGTGGTGTTGATGACGTCATGTGCAGTTGAGTATGTGCTTTGAGGTTTTCCCCCCAATTATTGTGGATGCACACACATTTATACATGTTTTTCTACCTAGCTTATAATTGTGGGTTTTTTGAGATGGCTAAGTGTACTTAAAAGGCATTTTTTTAATGCCATAAGTCAGAAGCTATTTCATTCTTTTTAATGTAACTTTATTTCAGAAAGTGTTTTCAGATGGCTCAGAAACAAATTGACTCAGAGATTAAAATTTGACCTTGGCCTCATTTATCCCATGTTCTGTTCAATTGAATGAACCAACTACAGTCTGACTAAATAAAAAATGTCATCAAACTTACTTCACCCTCAGCTCTAAACTTTGATCTCCTGCAAATTAAGACCTCAGTAGAAAAGCATAATTACTGCCCCTGATGTTCCTTCTCATTACTGTAATGTCCTAGGGAAGAAGAGGAAAAGTCAAATTTGGTTTGCGTTATCTTCCAAGAAGATGTTGTCCCCTTGAGTTAAGTACCAGTGAAGAGGAGCCAGTGTAGTTCAGTGGTAGAGCGCTGGCTTCCCACATACAAGGTCCCGGGTTCAATCCCCGGTCCCAGTAACTCCAAAAAAAAAAAGTACTGGTGAAGCATTTATGAACTCTACCCTTTTCTTATAAGGATACTTCCGCCACTATATCTTTTTTTTTTTTTTTTTTTAAAGGTTCATTTTTATTTATTTTATTTAAACCCCCTTGCTGCTTGTGCTCGCTGTGTCCATTTGCTTTGTGTTTTTCTGTGTCTGCTTGTCTCCCTTTGTTGCGTCATCTTGCTGCACCAGCTCACCGCACCATGCAGGCCGGCTTGCCTTCACCAGGAGGCCCCAGGAATCGAACCCGGGGCCACCCATATGGTAAACGGGAGCCCAACCAATTGAGCCACAGCCGCTTCCCACTATATCTTTATTTACTGGGGTTTGGATTAACTAGGCCATACTCTAAATGAAAGTGGATAAACAGTTGTAAAACAAGGGCTTTTTTGGGACTTGGGAATCATCCTGAATGACACTACTAAGACAGATATAGGCCATTTAATATCATCACATAACAGGAAGAACTGTGTGGGAGAGAGTGTAGACTACAGTGTGAACTATGGTCCATGGTTAATGGCAAAGCCCCAGGATGCATTTATCAGTTGCAATGAAAGTGCCACACTAACGAAGGATGTTTATGTGGGAGGGTGTGGGAGGTGTTGGGAGTGGGGCACGTGGGAATCCCTATAGTTTACGTGTAACATTTATGGAATCTAAGTATCTTTTTTTTTTTTATTTTATTTTATTTTACCGGGAGGTCCTGGGGATCGAACCCAGGTCCCTCCATATGGGAGAGGACGCCCAACCCCCCGAGCCACATCCGCCCTCCCGAAGTATCTTTTTAAAAAATAAAAAAATATATATATGTATTATTTAAAAAACAATATATAATAAAAGCATGATAAAAAATAAATGAAAGTGGAGGTTGTTAGGAAGCAGTGAACTGCATTGTGAAGTACATCTCACATAAAGGTTGTACATAACGTATGGTAACTGACCTATATCTGCATTGTGCTTGATGAGTATATTTTTTTCCTCATAAATTTATTCATTCCTTTTTTTGTCATACATACTTGAGTGTATTTTGTATAAGGTACTATTTGTATCAGGGGAGATAGTGTAAAGAACAAAACATTCTTGTGATTGGAGAGAGACAGAAAACAAGCATGATAATTTCAGGTGTTGATCAGTGCGGTTATGGAAATAAAATTATATGATTAGGTAGGAGAGAGGTGCTACTTTAAATAAGGTGGTAAGAGGAGGCTTCTCTGAGGAGTGACAATTGAATAAGACCTGAAATTGGGTAAAGAACTAGCCATTTGAAGAGGTGAAGGAAAAATATTCCAGTTGGAGAGAATAGCAAATATAAAGGCTGTAAAGTGAAAATAAGTTTAGTGTGTTAAAAAAGAAAAATGAGTAAGAAAGTCTGTGGCTAGAGTACAGTGAATAAGAAGGGAGAGTGGGAATAAGATGAAGTTGACAGGGCAGGGACCTTGTAAGGCCGTTGTAAAACATTTGAATTTTACCTCAAAAGCAATCGTAATATTAATGTCTTGATGCCTGTGAACCTGAGCTTTAAAATACATTATTTTTTTCTCTTCATACTTTCAAATTTTATAGCTAACAGGAAGGTACTTAATCAAATTTTTTAATTTAATAATGATTGAAGTCATGAATGCACAACTATGTGATTATATCAAATACCACTGATTGTACACTTTGGATGGATTTTAAGCTTTACTAATATGTATCAATAAAATTGATTTGTTTAAAAAGCATTTAATTCAAATTTTTAATTTAAATATTGCTTATGTTTACTCTTGTACTTTTCTTTAAATTAGAATCATCTTATTGTGAAGGTTCCCCCATACCATGACCAACATATAACTTTGCCTGTATCGGTGGGAATATATGTAGTGACCAATGCTGGAAGATCTCATGATGTTCAACCATTCACTTACACTCCAGACCCAGGTATGTCAAAATGGAAAGTTTTGGACTAAAATGAATGATTAATTTCCAGTTCTTTGAAAGGATATGAAGAAGACCTGCCAAATCCCCCTACCCCCCAAAAAGGTTTCTCACTAAGATGAATTGATACTAGATTCTTTTAGAAATGGCATCATTTCCTAACAAGACAGCTATCAAACACTGCCTTTACTCTTATGTTAGGGAATCATTTCTGCCTTTTGCTCTAATAAAAGAAGAGCTAGGAATCCTCTGAAGTTAGACTCTCTGAAGATATCATATTAAGAATTACCATTCATTGATACCTCTTATGTGCAGTAAGGTGAAAGTGGCAATGTTGGGAAACTGCTAATAGTTTAGTTTGCTGGTGCATTTTGGGAGAGGCAAGAGATAAGCCTGGAGTATTAAGTGATAAAATCACAAAGAAAGTTCAATGTCTCCAACATTTTCTAATTTGTGCAATCAGAAATATCAAAGACTGCTGATGAATAAATATTTTAAATATAATTTTAAGCATTTAAGTAAAATAAGCTGCTTAAGAAACTAGAGCAGTAAGACAAACTGAAATGGTAAAAGCTCCGGAAGATGTCTGGCTAAGAAGTGTCTTATGAGTTGTTTGCCTACATGTATTTAGTTGCCTGAAGAAGAGACAAGCCTTCTCCTGGCAGAAGCAGGGAGAACATTTTGGAACTGGAAACTCTTCTCACATTCCATTGACCTAAGCTTGTTTTCTGCCATGGTTACCAAAGGCTCAGTTCACTCCAGTCTCAGGCTTAGCAGTTCTTCTGTATCTGTAATGTTTATTGATGTATTATTCTCAAATAGTTTAGCATCCACTGAAGGAGAAGGTGAGGAAAGGTAGCAGGGAAAGAAAACCAAAGTCAAAAAGTGATGGAAACAGTAGTTAAGACAGAGTTATAACTAGTTTTGATAATTACTTTCTGTCACTTAATTTATCTAATCCCTATTTTTTAAAAATCATTTCTGCATTTTACTATCGGTTGTTTTGTACCAGTTTGCTATGAAAGTGTGCCACAGTACACCGCTAATGAAATTCCCTTTGGTATTTACCTCAGAATAAATGATCACAAGTAGAAACTTCGGACAGAAAAAGGCAAAGTATAGAAATAATATAGTAGCTTCAACACAAATTGGAAAAATTATTGGTTTATATTCAAAGGCCAAATATTTATTTTTTTGTCTAGTAAGGCTCTAAAAATCCAAGCAAGTTTGATTTAAAACTAATGGTAGGGAAGCGGCTGTGGCTCAATCAGTAGGGCTCCCGTTTACCATATGGGAGGCCCCGGGTTCGGTTCCCGGGGCCTCCTGGTGAGGGCAGAGCCCGCCCGCACGGCGTGGTTGGCTGGCCCAGCGAGCACAAGCAGCAAGGGGAGGATAAATGAATAAATAAATAAAATCTTTAAAAAAAATAAAATAAAACTAATGGTAGGGAAGCGGATGTTGCTCAAGCAATCGGGCCCCCGTCTACCATATAGGAGGTCCAGGGTTCGATTCCCAGGGCCTCCTGGTGAAAAGCAAGCTGGCCCATGTGGAGTGCTGGCCCACGCGGAGAGCTGGCACAGCAAGATGACACAACAAAAAGAGACACAGAAGAGAGATACTAAGAGATGCAGCAGGCCAGGGAGCTGAGGTGGTGTAAGAGATTGAGCAGCCTCTCTCCACTCCAAAAGGTCCCAGGATCGGTTCCTGGTGCCGCCTAAAGAAAAGACAAGCAGACACAGAAGAACACACAGAGAGCAGGCAGCAAGCACAAAACAATGGGGGCAGGGGCGGGGGGGGTGGAGAAGAAAAAAAAACAACTAATGGTAGTTAAAGCACTTTAGTAACTGCTAGTTACTAAAAACTGACATTTAATATTTTGTGTGAGCAGGAGCTTGCTTGAGTGTGAAGATAAAGCATAATCAATATACTTAAGAACTTTCCTAATGAACTTCTGCATCAGTTGTGTGGGAAGGGGAAAGGGGTGGGAGTCAGAGAATAGCCATAAAGTTTTTGCTTTCCTGAAAATACTTAGGTTTTGGTTTTCTTAATATTTGTTTGTTTTTATTGATTAATTATAAAGAACTTCAGGAATTTTGAAGTGCTTAGCGTCAGCACTAAGAATCCCCACTTCTTAGTGATAAATGCTGATTATTAGATTGAATTTAGAATTTTCAGACTTCTTGAGCTCTAAACTAGAATATGGCAGCATAGGGAAAGAGGACCCTGGCCTGCCACCCTTCTTTTCCCACCTCTGGCTTCATACTATATCTGTAGGACCTTCATGCCCGAGCCAGTGCTCCTAGGCACTGTCTACCCATAGACCTAAAAGTGTATAAAAGGCTTAGGGTGATCCTGCAATGAATTCTGGGATCCTGGGTACTGGGTCTAAAGATGGGGTCGGGGCAGGGGCTCAAATGAACACATCCTGGATCCATACATTCTGCCAGACACAGAGTGCCACAAAGTGTCTAACACTTTAGAAAGCCTCTGGGGCTTTACTGCCAAACAAAATGCATTTTCTGTGGATATTCTCAGGCACATAGTTACTTGGCAGAATCATAAAACTTTTGTTTCATTGCCAATTGGCCACTGAAGCTTTGTTTAAGTATTAAAACATCTTTAATTTTTTTACTTTAGTCTATTAAGATACAGAAAGAATATTAGCTATTATTTGCAATAAACCTGCAGTGGTGCTTCCTATAAGAAATGGGGACATAATACTTACTCTTACCATTTTTTGCTGCTCTAAAAAAATTGCTAATAACTTGATTTAAAAGGAGAAATTTAACTTAAACATTAATTGGCTGATGTTTCTTAATCAGTTTTTTTTTTTTTCATCATGTATGTACGTGAATGGTGAATTTTTTTCTTGATGGTGTTGTATAATTGAGAAGTTATAAACTTCTGATATCAAGCATCTATTCATCTAATATCATCAACACACATAATGTTGCAAGAAGAAATTTTTGTAAATTGTTGTTTTTATTTTGTTTTGTTTTGATAAATGGGCATAGGCTTCAGCCCACTCAGAGGTTAGGGAATTCTAGAGGATAGACCTGATTGTTAGGAAAACTCATCTCAACCTAGAATTTCTGCCAAACAAATAATTTAATGATGCTTTCTGAGAAAATATTCTAATTAAAAGAACTTTAAGCTACACATTTTGTTAGGATGAATAAGTTGAAATAATCACATTTAATCTTTTTTAAAAAATAACAGCAGCTGGTCCTTTGAATGTAAATGTGAAGAAGGAAATGTCTAGTCTGGCAAGACCTTGTTCTTTTGAAGAGGCCATGAAAGGTACCAAATTGATTCTTCTCAAAAAATGTAAATAAGTGATGCTGTTTTCTCTATCAAACCTTAGTTTTTTTGTTTTCTCTTATGCATCTGCAATACTTAGCAGGTTATTTTCCATATTGTAAAATAGTATTTGTTTAACTTTACTGAATGCAGAAGCTTGCTTCCCCAGCTCAATATTTTCCTTCTATTCTTCATATAAGCATACTTATTTTTTAAATATGTGTTGTCGTGGAAGAGTTATGGGTTTATTGTTTTTTAATTCCTTATACATTAAAAAAATCTTAGAAGTACATATAAAGTAAAATAATGTATATAAAATAGAGTCTTTAAAGCTTCTTGCTACCAATAAACTTAGTACTTGACATTGAGACTGAAGAGACCAAAATGTGAACTATAAGCATTTGAAAAGTTGTTTCAGTTTCTTTGTCATTTTTTCTTCTGATATCTTTATTTACTCCCCTGCCAATCCCAAGAGACAGTGAAGATAAACTATAATTCTATCTTCAGGATGGTGTAATGTGGTTTAGCAGATTCTTTTCTTAGCATATTTCTAATATTACCATGGTATATAATGATGATGGCTTTTGTGCCTTTATATTTATATATGAACATACCAATTACATCATGGCCATTGTTATAATCCTATAATCCTGGCTTTTACTTATACTTTTCTACCCTGAAATTCATGAGTTAAATAAAATTAAATTTTAAAATATTTATTTATGTTTTCAAGAGTCATGAGATGCCTAATAAACTTTATCAGATAAAGTGAATTTTTTCTACTGTCAATCAGCATTCACATATATACATGTTCAATATAGCTTGCCATGAATACTTTCTAAAGTAGGTTAGTGAGGAATTATGGACTGGTAAATACACTGCCAAGATTATCATATTCAACCATGGGAAAATTCCCATAACTATGGAGGGCCACAACTAACATTTATTGAATGTATACTAAGTGCCAGGCAGTATCCCAACCTTTTTACAGACATTATCTCATTTATCCTTACCAACTCTATGAGGTAGGTGTCATTACCAATCTCATTTCATAAGTGAGGAAGTCCACGTTCCGGAGAGGTTAAACAATTTGTTCAGGGTCATTTAGCTAGGATAGAAAAAGGATTGGTTGAGCTTCGGTGTGCAAGGTAATAACATATAAGCAAAAATAATTCAAGCTGTGTTTATGAAATGAATAATAATACCATAATTAATTATTAAGTAAAGTCAGAGATGTTTGTGATCTGTCCTTTGCCAACTTTGAGGCATTTATGCTTTTCTTTTAAAGTCCCTTGATGCTACTTTCAGTATCAGGAGGGGTTCAAACACTAATCAAATCCAATGTGAAATTTGTCATACAAGATTATGAATTGAAGGTTAAAAGATTTTGATAATAGTCCTTTGATCAAAATCTTACTACCTTAAAAATAGGTAAGAAACAAAAAATATATAAACATACACATTATTCTTTCTCACATTTCAGGCTTTCTTATTTTGGACCTGACAATTAATTACCTTATCAGTTGAAAGTGTGGTAAAAAATGTTTTTATGATGCTACATAGTAAAATTAAATTGAATGCTAAACTATCTTACCTGTTTAAATTGTTCATTTCTCATTTCAAATACAGTATCATTAATTGGGGATTCCCGGCTGGTTAAAAAAAATCATTAGTTTTCAGAACCAGAAATTTTCCTTATCAAATAGTATATTTTTATAATTCCTTGAAATCAGAACTTTAGAATAATGCCAAAGTTTTGTTAGGAGATTTAATTAGGTATACTTTAATGAAGAAGACTGAGCAATATAAATGACTTGTAAATTTATGTTATAGTAATAATCCTCTAAGTAAAATTCTTATAAATTGCCATCAATTACAGTAAGATTTAGACTGCTATATCCAAAGATGATATTATGGATATAATTGGAAGCTTCCTCTCTAAAGTGAGCTTCTAATTCCTTTGGGTGGAGGGGAAGGACAGCTATACATCTACTCTGTGAGATATTAAGTCCAATGCCAAAGCATCATGATTCATTTTCAGTTTTACTCAACGTGTATGTATCCTTAAAAATAAAAAAGTAATGCAAATTAAATGTTAAGATAAAATGCACAGTGTAAGCTACTGTTAGGTTTCTTAGGAATACTTCCAGAAAATTTTCTATGTGTGGGTGAATGTAGATATGCATGTAGACACTAGATAGATTGCTCAAGGACTCTGTGATGCACGTTTAGGACCCAGGGATAAAGTATTGATGTCCAACCTCTCAGTTTCAACTTTGTAAGGAGTCATTAATTGGATGAGTGTGAAAAATACTTTTCTCTACCTGGTTACATCTATGGGGGAAGGCTTAGGAGCTTGGAGGAGCCATTGCGATAATCTAGTTCAATCTCATTAAACAGGTAAATAAACCAAGGCTTAGAGGGGTTAAGTGATTTGCTCAAGGTTATATAGCTGGTAAATGACAGAGGTTGAAACAATTTCCCCCCAGATGTCCATATTCTTTTAATTAATTCTATCAATTCCTCCCTTATAAATCTTGGTCCATATTTTTTTTTTTTTTTTTTAAGATTTTAATTTATTTATTTATCCCCCTTTGCTGCTTGTGCTCGCTGTGTCCATTTGCTGTGCGTTTTTCTGTGTCTGCTTGTCTCCCTTTGTTGGGTTGTCCTGCTGCATCAGCTCACCACGCTGCGCGGGCTGGCTTGCCTTCACCAGGAGGCCCCGGGAATTGAACCGGGGGCCTCCCATATGGTAAACGGGAGCCCTATCAATTGAGCCACATCCGCTTCCCTGAATATATTTATGTTTGACCTAAATGCTGCTTGCTTGTAATAAACTATTAGTCAAGATTTTGTTATGTAACTTTTGAAAGTTGCCATCATTTGGCATGGATATAAAGAGAAAGCTGTTTAAAAGTTGTGTGGCATAAACTATCAACACTAATATTTTCCACAAATTTAAATCAATGTTGGGGTGATTAAATTGATTAAATATCTTATTTACCTTTTGGGTTTTCTGGATTGGCTTAAAGAGTCTCCCCCAACTCCTAAGTAGTACACAGGCTTTACTTGTTTGTAGTTTTTCCTCCTGCACTAGAATATTATTTCCAGGTGGTAGGGACTTTATCGATTTTATTCATCACTAGATCCCCAGACCCTGGAACAGTGCCTGGAACATCATAGAGACACAGTACATACATATCAAAAATGTAGAGGGAAGATTTGGTGACATCTCTCAGGCCATTTGATATTGTTAACTATTAAAATATAGTTGTGAGTTCTGGGACAAGATGGTGTAGTCTCACTTTTCACTGTTTCCCCCCTCTACATACATCAAATACCTTGGAAATAATTCCACAGACAATCATGTGGATTGAAATATGGAAAGAAAACGGTGGACTGGCCAGGGACTTCAGGAATTGAAGAATCAACATCACAGTGAATTTCCTGGATTTTCTTTCTATCTCCCATTTATCCTGGACTGGATACTGAAGGGGCCTGCAACCCAAAACCAACAACAATCATAGACAAAAATAAATCCATGCATAAACAAGAAAAGCCTGCTCTCTTTGGCCAAAGGACTGGGAAAGAGGAAACCCAGCAGAGAATTAGTGGGGAGACTCAAACCTAGTTGCATCAGTTGGCCTGCCAGCAGAGTTTGGGGGCCTACCCATCCTCTACCTACACTGCCAACAGCAACAGGCTTAATCTACCCACAGCAGCAGCAGCAACAGCAGATGAGTGGGTCGACCCACCCTACAACCTGTAACTGCCATCAGCTGTGGATCCGATCTCCCCACTGTGGAACCTAGGAGGGCCAGTGCACACCAGGCCCCATTTATGCCAGCAGCAGTAATGGGTTGATATATCTACAGGAGCAGCAACAGCAGAATGCAGGGGGTTAACCCTTCCCTACCCCACACTAGGTGGCAGCAGTCAGGCCCCTCTGCTTGCACTACCAGTGCCAGCAGGCCTGGTGTCTCCCTGTCCTTTCCCCAACAGCAAAGGGAGATCCAGACCTGGTAGCTCCTGGCCCTCCACCCAGTGGCAAAGAGCCCATGGCTCCTGAACCTCCACCAACAGCAGAAGGCAGCCCAGATAGGTGCTTCCCTCCCACAGTCACACCAGCATAGAGTGGGAAGCCCCCTGGCACCAGGAGACCAGAGAGTATGCCAGGAGAAACATGTTCTATCCTGTAAGTCTAGCATCCCTCATCCCCACCAATGAACACCAGGCAGCCAGAGAAATAACTTCCATTTCTAAACCTGGCACCAGCAGGGATGCAGCTGGAGCTCAATCAGAGCCAGAACAATGACGCAGACTAGAATAGCATTGCCAAGGGCCCAGAAAACTAAATGGTCATTGGAAAGAAAGCACACAAAAGTAGACCAGAATCTGCACAGGTTAAACAAGGTGACTACCTGTTAAATATGACATAGGTTGAAATAAAAGGATGAAAGTATCAATCCAACAAGAAGTCATAGTGATCCTAAATGTGTATACACCAAAAAACAGAGCTACAAAATGCATGAAGCAAAAACTGAGAGCTGAAGGGAGATACAGACACATCTTTAGTTATAGTTGAGACTTCAATTCCCCACTCTCACCAATTGATTGATTGATTATAGACAGAAAATTAGCAAAGATTCAGAAAAACTGAAAGTGCCATCAGCCAACAATATCTAATTGGCATTTATAGAATACTCCAAAAGCAGCAGAAACACATTCTTTTCAAGCATTCATGCAATATTCACCAAGATGACCATATCCTGGATCATAAAACAAACCTCAACACATTTAAAAGAATTGAAATCATACAGTGTATGTTCTCTGACTATAATGGAATCAAGCTAGAAATCAATAACAGAAAGACAACAGGAAACTCTTCAAACATTTGGAAATTAATCGACATGCTTCTAAGAAACAATCTATGAGTCAAAGAGAAAGTTTCAAAGAAAATAAAAAAATATATTAAACTGAATGAAAATGAAATGTATGTGATGTCAGGGCAAGTACTTTAAGATATCGGGGTAAATGAGGGGGATGGAGGGGTTCCATCAGCATGTTGGTCCCCAATTTGAGCAGGGTTCCTTCCTGCAGGCTTGAAAGAGGAGAAAGAGAGGAAGCCTTTATCTGTCAAAAATTGTTCCACAGTAAATGCTTTCATAGTGGAAATATAAGAAGCCTCAGATTTCCCCCTAGCTCCACTAGTGTTTTCTTAGCATAGACAGCCAATTTTTAACTGTGAAGGAAATTTTTTTTAATGGATTGTTATTATTTCTAAAAGATTTTGTTTGTTTTAGTCATGTTCCTGAACATAGCTTAGCCTTTTATTTCACACAAAACTCTCCCTCTCACATACATGTGAAATTATAGTGTAACAGGGTATATATAGGTGTTTTGTTTGTTTTTATGTGTATTATGGAAAGCATTGGGGTGGTACAGTATTTTACTAAAATGTATAAAAGAATTCAAATCATAACAAGAATGTTGGAAAATAAATGGAGGGAAGCGGCTGTGGCTCAATCAGTAGGGCTCCCGTTTACCATATGGGAGGCCCCGGGTTCGGTTCCTGGGGCCTCCTGGTGAAGGCAAGCCCGCCGGCACGGCGTGGTTAGCTGACCCAGCGAGCACAAGCAGCAAGGGGGGGATAAATGAATAAATAAATAAAATCTTAAAAAAAAAAAAAAAAAAAAAGAAAATAAAATAAATGGAAAACTCACCCATAATTTCAAGTTACTAATAAAAAAAAATTGTGAGATGCAGCTAAAGCAGTGCTGAAAGGGTAATCCTTGACACTCAATGCTTACACTAGAAAAGAGTTCTTAAATCTAAGTTCCTACTTAAAGAAATTAGAAGAAGAAGAAAATAAATCCAAAGCAAGCAGAAGGAAGGAAATAATAAAATAAGAACAGAAATCAATGAAGTTGAAAACAGGATTAAAAATAGAGAGGAGCTGCTGCAGCTCAAGTTGTTGAGCACCTGCTTCCCACGTATGAGGTCCCAAGTTCAATCCCTGGTACCTCCTAAAAACAAACAAACAAATGAAAAAACCAGCTCTCATTGGTGAGCAGATGTAGCTCAGTAGTTAGTTGAGCACCTGCTTCCCATGTTCAATCCCCAGTACCACCTAAAAAAGAGAGAGAGAGAGAAAACTCAATGAAACCAAGAGATAGTTCTTGAAAAACAAAAATCAATAAAATTGATAACTTCTAAGAAGACTGATAAAAAGAGAGAAGACACAAATCACCATTATCAGGAATGAAATGGGTATCACTACAGATCCTTCAGCATTAAAAGGATAAGGGAATTCTACAATTATCTTTACACTAATAAATTCAACAACCTGGAAGAAATGAACAAATTCTTTAAAAGCCACAAACTACCAAAACTGATACAAGATGAAACCGATAACCTGAATCATCCTATAGTCATTGAAGAAATTGAATTTGTAATTATAAAGCTCCCCCAAAAAGGTCCTCAGGCCTAGATAGCTTTCCTGGAGAATTTTACAGGGAAGCAGATGTGGGTCAAGTGATTGGGCTCCCGTCTACCTATGGGAGGTCCCAGGTTCGATACCCAGGGCCTCCTGGTGAAGGCATAAGTGGGCCTGTGTGGAGGGAGAACTGGCGCAACAAGATGACACAACAAAAGACACAGGAAAAAGACGAGAGACACAGCAAATCAGGGAGCTGAGGTGGGCTCAAGCGATTGAGTACCTCTCTTCCACGTCAGAAGGTCCCAGGATTGGCTCCTGGTGCCTCCTGAAGAGAAGACAAGCAGACACAGAAGAACTCCCAGCAAGTGGACACAGAGAGCAGACAGCGAGCGCAAGCAGCAAGGGGGGTGGGGGTGGGGCGGAATAAATAAAATAAAATCTTAAAAAAAAAAAAGAATTAATGCAAATTTTATACACTCTTTTCCAGAAAACTAAAGAGGAAGGAATACTTACTATATTAGGCAGGGTTCTCTCGGGAAACAGAATCAACAGGAGATATCTGTCAATAATATGAGATTTTATAAGAGTCTCTCATGCCACCATGGGGATGCACAAGTACAGGTTCTGCAGACAGGCTGCAAACTAGGGGCTCCGATAAAAGTCTTGAGTTCTGGGAGAAGTTGGCTGACCAAAGACGAGCTGGAAAATTCTCTCTGAATGTTGAAATCACTTCCCCTTTTAAGGCATTCAACTAATTGGATAAAAGCATCATCCATTGCTGATGCAATCTCCCTGATTGATGCAGATGTAATCAGCCATCCACACAGTAAACTCACTGGTGACCTAAGTCCATAAATGCTCTTGTATTACAATTAGCCCAGTGCTTGCTTGACCAAACACCTGGACACAATTACCTGGCCGAGTTGACACATTAGCCTAACCATCATACTTACTAACTTATTTTATGAGGCCAATATTACCTTGATGGCAAAAAACAGACATAGACAATGTAAAAAAAGTAGTATCTCTCATGAACTAAGGCACAATGACCAGTATCCCTCATGAACTAAGGCACAAAAACTCCTCAACAAAATTACTAGCAAATCGAATCTAACATGTATAAAAAGAATTATACACCATGACCAAGTAGGATTTATTCCAGGTATGCAAGCCTGATTCAAATTCAAAAGTCAATGTTTAACCCATCATATTAAGATAAAGAAGAAAAATCATGTGATCATACCAACTGACATGAAAAAAACAAAATTAACACCATTCGTGATAAAAACACTCAGCAAGTTAGGAAGAGACGGGAAGTACCTCAACTTGATTAAAAGCATCTACAAAAATCCTACAGCCAACATCATAATTAATAGTGAAATACTCAATGCTTTTCCCCTATGATAGGGAATAAGGCAAGGATGTCTGCTCCTATACCACTCTTATTCAATATAATAGTGGAAGTTTAACCCATGCAATAAGGCATGAAACAAAAATAAAAAGTGTGGAGATCAAAAAGGAAGAAATAAAACTCATTATTTTGTACATGATATGATTGTCTACATTAAAAATCCCAAAGAATATACAGAAAAGCTCCTAGAATTAATTGAGAGAGTTCAACAAGGTCAGAGAATACAAGAGCAATGCCCAAAAACCAACTACATTCTTATAAACTGACAATGAGCATATGGAAACTGAAATTAAAACACAATATCCTTTACAATGGCTCCAAAGAAAATGAAATATTTAGATACAAATTTAAGTACTAAAATTTTAAAAATGCCAGTGAAAGAAATCAAAAGACAACCTAAGTCGGGAAGCGGCTGTGGCTCAATCAGTGGGGCTCCCGTTTACCATATGGGAGGCCCCGGGTTCGGTTCCCAGGGCCTTCTGGTGAAGGCAAGCCCGCCCGCGCGGAGTGGTTGGCTGACCCGGCGAGCACGGGCAGCAAGGGGGGGATAAATGAATAAATAAATAAAATCTTAAAAAAAAAGAAAAAAAAAGACAACCTAAGTCAATAGAGAAAGATATCATGTTGATAAACATAATAAAGATGTCAGTTCTCCGCAGATTGATCTATAAGTTTGTATTAGTCAGGGTTCTCCAGGGAAACAGAATCTACAGGATATATATAAGTATATAATGCAGTAAATATTATGAGGTTTGTTATAGGAATTGGCTCATGCGACTATGGGGCTTGGCAAATGCAAATTCCATAAGACAGGGCAGGCCACAAGTTGGGAACTCCAATGAAGATTTCAATGAATTCCCCCAGGAGAAGCTGGCTGGCTGAAGTAAAGATAGAAATTCTTTCTGACTGCTGAAATCATCAGTTTTCCCTTTAAGGCCTTCAACTGATCGGATGAGACTTCTCTCATTGCTGAAGGCAATCTCCTTTGTTGATTGTAGATGTAATCAACCATAGATACAATCAACTGACTAATGATTTTAATCTATGAAATACCCTCACAGTAATAATCAGACCATTGCTTGCTTGACCAAACTGGACAACATAACCTAGCCAAGTTGACATATGAACTTAGAAAAATAGTATAGGAGAATATGACAGCAAAAGCATAAGCAGCAAAGAAAAAAAATAGATAAGTCAAACTTCATCAAAATTTAAAGCTTTTGTACATCAAAGGACATTATCAAGAAAGTGAAAAGATGACCTACAAAATGGGAGAAAATGTTTGCAAGTCATATATCTGATAAAGGTCTAGTATGCAGCATATAAAAAAAGCTTACAACTCAAGAACAGAAAGACAACAATCCAATTAAAAAAGGGGGGCCCCTGCCCTGACCAGTGGCAGAGTAAGGTGTTCCAGGGCTCCGTTCCCACGCAAAAGCTTTGAACAAACAGCACCAACTGGCAGAGACATCTTTCTCAAAACTCCAAAAGACAGTTAATGGACTGCAGAAACATGGCAAGTGCTGAATCAAGAAAAAAAGCTACTTAAAAGCAGTAGGGGGAAGCAGATGTGGCTCAAGGGATTGGGTGGCCGCCTACCACATTGGAGGTCATGGGTTCAGTTCCCAGTGCCTCCTAAAGAAGACAAGCAAGACAGCAAGCTGACACGACAGGCTCGTTCATCATCAACAAGATGATGCAACGAAGAGACACAACAAGCAGGGAGCAGAGGTGGCTCAAGTGATTGGGTGCCTCCCTCCCACATGGGAGGTCCTGGGTTTGGTTTCTGGTGCCTTCTAAAAAGAAGATGAACAGAGAGCAGACAGTAAGGCAAACAGCGGGGTGGGAGTCGGGGGGAATAAATAAAATTTTTAAAAATCTTAAAAAAAAACAGTAGAATTTCATGGTGACCTGGCAATTAGTTCTTAATTAGTACAGAATTTCTGTTTGGGGTGTTGAAAAGGTTTTGGTAATGGTGGTGGTGATGGTAGCACAACACTGTGTCAACTTGGCAAATTAAAGTTTTCTAAGACATTAATTTAGAAAAGCAAAATTTATTTGAATACTTGTGGCATTTTCTAATGAGAGGCTTGAGTTTTCTTGAGGAGAGAGATGCTCATACAATTGGTCCTTAAAAAGTTTTGAGGTGAGCAGATGTATCTCAGTGGCTGAGCACCTGCTTGCTATGTATGAGGTCCCAGGTTCAATCCCTGGTACCTCTTTTTAAAAAAAAATTTTGAGGCTTAATAATGCCAAGAAGCCGTATGCTAAGAGAAGAGTGTAACAGTTGTAATTGAGTAGCTTTAACTTCCTGGAGATTTCCAAGCTGTATCCTGTAGTATATCTTGGTTATCCTGAGCTTTATAATTTCAGGGACCTTGGGAGGATCATGAGGAGATAGGATGGTATGGCTTGATAATTGAACTGCTTAAGCTTGTTATTACTTAATCTGCAGTCTCAGGTCCATACCAGGTGTCCCAAGGCTACTTCAAAAAAGGGAGGGTACTTTTTTTTTTTTACACCAGTTAAGTAACTCGTGCTATCATTACAGCATCAGAAAATAGACATTTAAGTCATGACTAATAGCACACTATAGAATGCAATAGTTGGTTATTTTTGTAATTTAAAATTTTTCCTTTACTTATTTTGTTTCTGCAGCAATGAAAACTACTGGATGTAAGTTAGATAAGGTAAATATACTTCCTAATACCTTGATCACTCCACTCATATCAAGCAGTATGATTAAGAGTGAAGACGTTACTCCAATGGAAGTAACAGCAGAAAAAAGATCTTCCCCTATTTTTAAGGTGAGCTACATTGACTACCCCAAATCTTAACCTCAAATATCACAATTGCTATATCTTGAATGGTTTGATTTCTTTTCCCCATGTTTGTTTTTTTTGCTTTTCTTTCACATTTGTTTTGCTTTGGATGCACTTAATGAATTTTGCTTTTCAGAGCGAATGCTTTATACTCCAGCAAAATTGCCCACAAAATGATGTCCAATATGTATTTTTTACAAGAGAGCAGTTAATATGTTGGTTAGAGCTGTGGAATGTGGGGTATTATTGAAAGTACTGGTTTAGCATTTTCAGAATTAAGGGCATTTTTAAATTTCTTTTTCTGGGAAGCGGCTGTGGCTCAATCAGTAGGGCTCCCGTTTACCATATGGGAGGCCCCGGGTTCGGTTCCTGGGGCCTCCTGGTGAAGGCAAGCCCACCCACACGGCGTGGTTAGCTGACCCAGCGAGCACAAGCAGCAAGGGGGGGATAAATGAATAAATAAATAAAATCTTTAAAAAAAAAAAATAAATAAATAAATAAATAAATAAATAAATTTCTTTTTCTTCCCTAGTCTTTTCCTGTAACTCCCCCTCCCTTTTTCATTTGTTCCCCCCACCCCATGATGTTATCAATGATCCATGAGATGGAGGTAGTTTTAAATTTGCTATTAATCCATGAACCATAGAATTAATGTGTTCTTACTACCCTTAAGTTGCCTAAGCACATCAGTTGGTGATTATTATTCTACTCCCTTGTTTGAATATCTTTGCTCATATTATTTTATTTTATTTTATTTTATTTTAATTTTAATTTTATATATTTTTTTATTTTTATTTTTATTTTTATTTTTATTTTACCAAGAGGTCCCGGGTATCGAGCCCAGGTTCCTCCATATGGCAGGGACGCCCAACCATTTGAGCCACATCCGCCCCCAGCTTATATTCTTTCAAAAAGAAATATCCTGATGACAATCAGACATCCTGTTATCACTGAGAAAAATAGTCTTGTACCTGTTTTCCAAATGATAATATAAAGAGGAAAATTGGCCCTGCATGTTTTTAGAACAATATTGAATTTTGAAGTTAACAGTATTAATTCATTTACTATGTGTGTGTGTGTGTGTGTGTATATATATATTATTTGGGTGTTTTGTTTTGTTTTTTTTTTAGACTACAAAGACAGTTGGATCAACTCAGCAAACATTAGAAAATATCTCTAATATAGCAGGAAATGGCTCTTTTTCATCATCATCATCTTCCCACTTGCCTTCTGAAAATGAAAAGCAACAGCAGATTCAGCCCAAGGCATACAATCCAGAGACCTTGGCAACTATCCAAACACAGGACATTTCTCAGCCTGGTTCCTTTCCAACAGTGTCTGCTTCTAATCAGCTTCCCAATAGTGATACACTACTACAACAGGCCACACAGTTTCAGACAAGAGATACTCAGTCTAGAGAGGTATTACAGTCAGATGGTACAGTAGTTAATTTGTCACAACTGACTGAGACATCCCAGCAACAACAGCAGTCACCGTTACAAGAACAAGCACAGACTTTACAGCAGCAGATTTCATCAAATATTTTTCCATCACCAAATAGTGTGAGTCAGCTACAGAATACTATTCAGCAGTTGCAAGCAGGAAGTTTTACAGGCAATACTGCGAGTGGCAGCAGTGGAAATGTTGACTTGGTACAACAAGTTTTAGAGGCACAACAACAGTTATCTTCAGTTTTATTTTCTACTCCAGATGGTAATAAGAATGTTCAAGAACAGCTTAGTGCAGACATTTTTCAACAAGTCAGTCAAATTCAAAATAGCGTAAGCCCTGGAATGTTTTCCTCAACAGAGCCTACAGTCCATACCAGACCAGATAATTTAATACCTGGAAGAGGTGAAAATGTTCATCCACAGACTGAAAACACATTGTCTAATCAGCAACAGCAACAACAGCAACAGCAAGTGATGGAATCATCAGCTGCAATGGTGATGGAGATGCAGCAGAGTATCTGCCAGGCAGCTGCCCAAATTCAATCAGACTTATTTCCTTCAACTGCTTCAGCAAACGGAAACCTTCAACAATCTCCAGTTTACCAGCAGACTTCTCACATGATGAGTGCATTATCTACCAATGAGGACATGCAGATGCAATGTGAATTGTTTTCTTCTCCTCCTGCAGTGTCTGGAAATGAAACTTCTACAACCACCACACAACAAGTGGCAAACCCTGGCTCTACCATGTTTCAGACAGCAAGTTCAGGAGATGGAGAAGAACCTGGAGCACAAGCAAAACAGATTCAGAACAGTGTCTTTCAGACCATGGTCCAAATGCAACATAGTGGGGACAATCAACCTCCAGTTAACCTTTTTTCATCTACAAAAAGTATGATGAGCGTTCAGAATAGTGGCACCCAGCAACAAGGTAATAGTTTATTTCAGCAAGGTAATGAGATGCTGTCACTTCAGTCTGGGAACTTTTTGCAGCAGTCTTCTCATTCACAGGCTCAACTTTTTCATCCTCAAAATCCTATTGCTGATCCTCAGAACCTTTCCCAAGAAACTCAAGGTTCTATTTTTCATAGTCCAAGTCCTATTGTCCACAGTCAGACTTCTACAACCTCGTCTGAACAAATGCAGCCTCCAATGTTTCATTCTCAAAGTACCATCGCTGTGCTTCAGGGCTCTTCTGTACCTCAAGACCAGCAGTCACCCAACATATTTCTTTCTCAGCGTCCTATGAATAATCTTCAAACGAACACAGTAGCTCAAGAAGAGCAGATTTCATTTTTTGCAGCACAGAACTCAATTTCTCCACTTCAGTCAACATCAAACACTGAGCAGCAAGCTGCTTTCCAACAGCAAGCTCCTATATCACACATCCAGACCCCTATGCTTTCTCAAGAACAGGCACAACCCTCCCAGCAAGGTTTATTTCAGCCTCAGGTGTCCCTGGGCTCCCTTCCACCTAATCCAATGCCTCAAAACCAACAAGGAACAATCTTTCAGTCACAGCACTCCATAGTTGCCATCCAGAGTACCTCTCAATCCCAGGAGCAGCAGCAGCAGCAGCAGCAACAACAACAGCAGCAGCAGCAGAGCATTTTATTCAGTAGTCAGAATGCCATGGCTACAATGGCATCTCAGAAGCAACCACCACCCAACATGATATTCAACCCAAATCAAAATCCAATGGCCAATCAGGAGCAACAAAACCAGTCGATTTTTCACCAACAAAATAATATGGCCCCAATGAATCAAGAACAGCAGCCCATACAATTTCAGAATCAGCCCACAGTTTCCTCACTTCAGAACCCAGGTTCAACCCAGTCAGAATCACCACAGACCTCCTTGTTCCATACCTCTCCTCAGATTCAGTTGGTCCAAGGGTCACCTAGTTCTCAAGAGCAGCAAGTAACACTCTTCCTCTCTCCAGCATCAATGTCTGCATTGCAGAACAGTATAAACCAACAAGACATGCAACAATCTCCTCTTTATTCCCCTCAGAACAACATGCCTGGAATCCAAGGAGCCACATCTTCACCTCAACCACAGGCTACTTTATTTCACAACACTGCAGGAGGCACAATGAACCAACTACAGAATTCTCCTGGCTCATCTCAACAGACTTCAGGAATGTTCTTATTTGGCATTCAAAATAGTAAGGAACTCTTTATTTCTAATTTCTCATTACTTAAGTGTTACTTGATTGAAATGGTCAGGTTGCTATTATTAAAAGGAAGCAAAACAGTTTTAAGAGCACAGTTTGGAGTTAGACAAAATTGGGTTCAAGTCCCAGCTCTACCACTTATAGACTGTGAGATCTTGGACAAGTTATTTGACCTTTATGAGCCTCAATTTCCACATGCAAATGCTGATAATACTAATAATATTTATATGTACACACTCAAAAAAGACATAGGACTTTATAATAACTAAGCAAAATTGTATATTAATACTGCTTAGAGGAAACTTCCTAAGACGGATTCAAGTACCATTCTGAGAAAACCTTTTTCTTGGGCTGTCAGGTGCCTCACTTTAGTCATATACTGGGTGGACACAATAATAAATTTCACAGCCCCTAGTAAGTAGCTTCTCATGTATCCTAAAAGATAGTAACTAATCAGGTAGCTTTTCCATTTTAAATGTCTCTGCAGACTGTAGTCAGCTTTTAAGCTCTGGACCAGCTTCATTGCCAGATCAACTGATGGCTATAAGTCAGCCAGGCCAACCACAAAATGAGGGCCAGCCACCAGTGACAACACTTTTGTCTCAGCAAATACCAGAGAATTCTCCACTGGCATCCTCTATAAACACCAACCAGAACATCGAAAAGATTGATTTGCTTGTTTCATTGCAAAACCAAGGGAATAACTTGACTGGCTCCTTTTAATTGGATATGTAAGTATTGCATTTTGGCTTCTTATTGAAAAACGTCAAGTTTTATTCTTTTTAACAGATTTGGGCTAGTTAATAGCACTGTTTAGATTCTAATCTTTTAAAATATGGCTTTTTCTGAAGATGGTACTTTTTAACAAATTAGTCTGAATGATAGCTTATTGTCATAAAGTTAATATTGGGCATTTCTTCTGGCTCTGAATCTTTGCCTTAGAATGACAGAATAGCTGATGGATGTGCAAAATTTGTGTTTCCTTTGTACTATATATTGGATATGATCATGCTTCATTTCTCCCTTTCTCAAGAAATGAATATTGAATCAGAAGTTTGTAGAAGAATAAATATGATAGTGTCATTTATCATTCTATTCTATGGGATCATTCAGGGTGACAGGAACTTTATAAATATTTCAGTCCCTAGTGACTTATATTATTTTTTTTTCTTTTAGAAATTCCATGAAGAGAATCCCAATTCCAAGATGTCCTGAGATCCATGAGGATTTTTGAACTGTTACTTTAAAAAACAAAACAAAATATGAAAAGCTGTGTTTGAGTAAATGAATAGATTTTACTCTGACTGCAAAAGAGCACACTTTCTGCTGCCTATTGCAGTGATTAGCCATCTTCATATTTAATATTCCTAATAACAGTGGTGAATGAAAATCTATTTGAGTTTTCAACTAACAGAATTGTTATTTTCCTAGGCACTATTATCTTTATAAGTGCAGTTTAAATTCAAGGCAGGACCACTAACTCATTATTGCTATTAGAAAATTATTCATATTATTATGTTTACTTATGTTCTTCATTATTTTCTTTCCTGCATTGTTTTAGTCAAGTAATGGCTTTTGAAAAAGTAAAGTTCAAATAATAACTAAAGCTGTGATTTTTCAATATAAAAACCACAGCTATTGGCCAAAGTGAAGGAATCTTATTTTCAGTTTTTATAGAGAAACTGAAGAGGTAACATTCTGACAAGTAAGCTGTATGAAGAACTCTACATAGACAAGAGAACTCTTTAACACAAAGGCAGACAACACAGTTACAAAACTGGGGACAGCTGGAATGCTGTTGATTTTATTTTTCAGAGAGTTGTTAATTCTCTGTGTTTCTACTAAGGGGTTTAGCCATAACTGTGCATAGAAAAATAATTATCTTGCTCTATAAAAAATGAAGGGGATAATGTATGGTAAATTATGTTCTTACATCTTCTGTAGTAGTTTAAACAGACTATTTGAGTCTGTTTTCCTCTTAACCCAGTCTTAGATCGGTTTTCTCTTTTTATATTCATATTATTCATCCCTTCTTTTATATTTTATTTTAGACAATTTTTGATATACTACTGGCTTTATGACCCTGCAGCAACTTAAAGGAAAAAGACCACTTTGATCTAGGTGACCTAGAAACTCCTGCAGCACAGGTCAGGAGAGTACCCTTTCAGGAATTGGTTGGGAGTTGATTCCTGAGAAACTGCATTTTTTTTCCATGAACGGTGCTGTTCTGAAGTCTTCAAATTTTCCCCTCTAATAGGAAACTATAAATTTTAATTAAAAAAAAAAAAACAACTAACTAAAGTTTCTCGAAATATCACTTCTCCCTGAGCTGCAGTGAATGTAATTCACTTTGTCACCTCAGTGCTTTACAGTTTGAAGTGGTCACTTATCTGATGGTTCCCATGAGCCTTAGGCTTTACAGGGTCAAATCATTGACTTAAAATGAAGAATTAACTTGTGTTCCATCTATAAAGAGTAAAATAATACACTCCTGAACTTGCAGTTGTAGCATTAGTTTTACAGTTTTGGGTGTTCTTGCCACCCATGGGATGCCTGCTTTTCACTACAACCTGTTGTCTGGACACATGCTTATTTCTTATTTTCCTTTTGGCATGTAGAAAGCTGTTAAAACAGCTTAAGGCCAAGTTGTGGGTAGCTTCTAAATGTTGATAAAATGATTTGGTATCCTTGTCTGTTTCTTTTTTCTTTTTTAAGTATATAAAAAAGAATGCTACTTTTCTGTTGTTTTTTATTGTTGTTTCTGTCGTACACATTTAGTTGAACTGTGTGGAATTGTGGTGTTGGTTTTGTTTATACAGTCAGATTTCTCCCCCTCCCCCCATGTGATGGTCTTCCTTGGTTCTTTGAATGTGCTCTTCTAATGTATTTTTTTTATCTTTATTCTCATATAGTTTTCCTTCCACCCAATCCTTTTTTTCTTTCTTTCTGTCTCTGATTGAGAGGCATTTAATTACGTTTTCAGTAGTACAGGCTTCTTGCCGATATGAAGGGAACTTTTCAGAAAGAGACCTACTCTGGGTCATTTAATTTTGAATACAGTTTTCAATCGTTCAAGTTTTGGATGGTTTATATCTAATGTGTGTTTCATTTTTTTGGAAAGCTATATTTTGTATTTAGGAAATGGTATACTATTTTGCTATTTGTACTAAGTGAGTACATTGGCATAAATATAGAAATTTATATATATACATATATATAAACTATTCTTTTTTTGCCACACATTTTTGTGGTAAATTTGTGAGTTTGTCTGATGTTCTACCACAACGTGGCGTCTGATAACAGTGAGGCGGGGAGGGGGGGAGGGGGAGGGAGGGGTTTGTTATGTCTTTATTAAGTATTTAAGTATCTTTAAAAAAAAAAAATGACCTGTTCATCTGTGGCCATTCCATCAGGCAGTACCTTGATACCTTGATGTTATTAGTGGGCAAAAGGCAACTTACTGTGTGTTTGCTGGTTCCTTAACTCAGCAAAATGTTAGAGTAAGGAAACCCATCTAGGCAGTTGTGTCAAATGGTGTTTCACAAGAATGAGCCATTCAGTCTTTACTCACTATATATTTAATATTTTATTATTGTTGTTATTGTTATTATTAATTGGCTTTCTGTATGCCTTTTATTTATAGACACTAAAAAACATGTTTGTAATTTTAATAGCATTTTCCCCATCTTGTAATATTAATATCCAGAGCTACTTTATAAATTCTCTGAACCAAAAGCATTTTCTTCAATATATCTCTTCTCCCCCTACCAGGAAATATTACCCAGTATAGTTCAGGTTATGAGAAGGATCAGCCACACAATCCACTGCTTCAGTTTTAAAATGTAAAACTCTAGAGCAGAGGTTCTTAACCTTTTTTACTCTACGGTCCCCTTTGCCAGTCAGGTGAAAACCACATACCCCTTACTAAGTCCACACTATACTGTGTATTATTTATAAATATATCACACCTGTACCAACGTGTCCCCACAAGAATGTTTTTTTTTTTTATTTCAATTCAAGCTCACAGACCCCCTTGTTAAGAACCTCTGCTCTAGAGGGTTAACTGTAATGTTAATGAAAGCTTATTCAGCAGATATAAAAATAATTAGAAATAAAATACTCTAAGTTTATCTCTGAGTTTTCTGAAAATTTTTTTAAAGAGATTACACAGGAGGCTCAGGAAATCATATTTTTTCACCAAGTTCCAATTAGAATGTTTGGTGACACTGCGCTATAGATGGAGTGGGGGGCAGAAGACTGGCTTGTGTGCTGACTTTTGTTCTATTGTTTAAGCAAGAGGTTTATCATTGTAAAATGTGCATTGCCAATGCCAAGTCACCAGGGACCAATTTTCTGTTTTATAATATCTAAGTTTAGAACAGAACATACACCTGAACTGTAGTGGTTTGGATGGAGGCAGAAAACCCAATTTTTATTTTAATGAATTTTGTGGTTATTTACACAAGGGCTGTGCTATGCTACCATATTCTTATTCAATAATGATGGCTGTTTTGTTTTGTTTTGTTTTGACATCGTTAAATGTTCCTTACCCTTAAAGGCCAATGTTAAGTACAGCATTCTGAATATATGATTTGGTTACAAAAAGCATTTGTCTTTTTATTGAAGAATTAGCTCAGTGGTTGATACTTGTGTTAATAATGCAGTTCCCAGATTACTGTTACAAGTTATAGCTACATATGGAAGAGACTCAGTGAGCCAGCAAAGGCCTTGGAAACAACAGTTTATTAAATTTATGGCAGAAGGACCTAAATAAACTGTGAACCACATTTTATTTCTTTATATTGTTATATTCACTTGTTCTTGATTTCAGCAACTTACATTAATGCTTGGAGCTTATCTCTTTGTGTGAATGTGTGTGTGTGTGTGTGTTTTATTCCTTATCATTCCATCATATATCCATACCAACATGGAAGAAAACAATTGAAGTCATATTTTGTTTCTGAGCTTTGTCATGTTAACCTTTGTGATTAGATTATCATGTTGTTCTTTAGCCAATGCAAACTTGTTTTAGCCAGTCTCCCTATGACAGGTTTTTAAAGGGCTTTGTTTATTATAGAAGCAGTATTAATGAGGGGTTTTCCTTCCTTCCTTCCTTCTTTCCCTTCCATCCTTCCCTCCTTCTCTCTCTTCCCTTTTCTGTGATATTTTATATATTGTAGTTAGAAAGTGATGTTTAAGCCATTATAAATATTTGTTTTAGAAAAATGAAATCTTACAGAAACATCTACAAATAAAGACCAGATAAAAATGCTTTAATAATTAAATTCTCAAATTCACTATAAATATTCACTAGGAGGAATCTGAGAATTTTCATTTTTCTGATGAAAATTCCTAATTTTTTTTTTCCAATCAATTAAAAAATAAATGGGTTCTATTAGCCTTACTCTGCTTCATGACCATAGACTTCATCCCTAACCAAGACAGTCATCTTATATCTACATGTCTTTGATTATGTGGAGGGACTTAAAGAGAAAGATGGCATAGTTCAGAAGATTTACTAGAAAAATAACTCAGAGTATATACCTAGTAAGTGGCTTAGTAAACTCTTATATATTAAAAAGAGGTTTTCTTCATTGTGTGTTTGTGTCACTAGAGCTAAGTTGTGGAGATCATGTTCATAATTAAAATATCTTTTGTAAATTGTCCCATTGCTCTAATAATTTCTTTAATCCCCATTTATTTTCATGCCATGCTAGCGTCATTTATTAATAAAATTATGTTTTCACTCCATTTTCTCCTTCAGGAAATTTTTTAAATTGCTATTTTATATCTAGATTAAATGCTTATGGAAAAGTGCCTTTTTACTTTGATAGTGACCCCTTCTTATAATTTCATTTTTCATTATTGCCAAAAATTGTAAACAAAGTGGTTTTAATAGGTCCCAATTTTTAGTTTTTCCATTTTATCCATTCTTTTCTCTATTCCTTGATCACCATAGAAAACTTCATAAGCCTCTAATTCCCTTTAACATAAGAATAACAGAAAAGATGCATTATTAGAATTATTCCTTTGAGGGAGAGTAAGTAAAAAGTTACAGAACCATACGATTTTTGGCTTATATAAATTAACTATAAATTTGGTTTCATCTCGGCCAACTAATGAAAGATCTTATATGAATGCTACACAAATTTTTACTATTTTTGAGACTCCATGCACACAAAGGTGTATAGATAAATTTCAGGAAGGAAGTGTTTAAAGCATCTACTCTGATCTTAATTCGATGGACAAAAATAGATCACTCAGACATAGTTTAGGCAAAGCCTGGTAATGTCAATTTCTCTAACAAGATATGGATCAAGTAATTCATTATGGTGGACTTCTTGTCCATCAAAACCTCAGTTAATCTGTCTAGGAAAAATAGTGTCAAAGAAATTGAAGTTTCATCTGGGTCCCTATAGAACTAAGATAATTCCTTTCAACCAGAGTGTCCCTCTTGTTCTTGTTCATTTTGGCTATGTTCTAGCCCCTTACCACAAGTAGTGGTGTCTGAATAAAGGGCCATAAGCAACAGGTCAGGATGGTAGTAACTTTGGGATAGAACTGCTTTCCCCTTGTGAATATTTCCATGACTGTTAGTGGCACTGAAGACTGGAAACCTTTTTGCCATATTCTTAATAATCTATTGATATAATGCACTGTAATCATTCTAAACATGCCAAGAATACTGTATAATGATTCCTTTTTAATGAATAAATCTTAATTATTTAGAATACTTATGTTCCTTTATAACTCGGTATAAGTGTTATGTGGATATTTTCCAAAATGACACTATAGTAGGTATGCCTTTGAAATGTAATTGACTATAAGGGGAGATTATTACACTCTAGCAAATCATTTTAGAAACATAAAAAAATCTCAGCTTGCTTATCTATATATTTGAGAATTAATTAAAACTAGCCCCCTTCCTATATATTTCCCATGTCATATATAAGAACATTATAGTATATGGTTTTCTACATGTATATTTTTGTGTAAACCAGTGGTTCTCAAAGTATGGCCCACCAGCCAGCAACACTGTCATCTGGGACCTAGTTAGAAATGCAGATTCTTTAGTCTAATCCCAGACATACTAAACCACTGTTGGGAGTGGAGCCCAGCAATCTGTGTTTTAACAAGCCCTCTACACGATTCTAATGCTCATTTTAGCTTGCTAACCACTAATTGTAACCTATACATAAATCAAGAAAGTTTTTTTCACTCATACAAATACAGTTAAACATTGTTCTTTATGTAAAGTCAGCATAACCTAGTTATCCATTATCATTTATTGGCAATGATAATTTGTTCTCAATACAGTATAGTTTATGTACATATACAGTTAGCCTGATTATTAATATTCAGTTTAGTTTGGCATTTTCCTACCACTTAAAAGTTTACATTAAATGACGGGAGTAATATACCTAGGTGCAGTGTTTTGTATGTATTTTAATTGTTATGACCTTTCAGTAGCTAATACAATTGATGGGTGCTAATGCCTCCTATATATCCATAAAATGGGTACATTGTGGACAGTGATAAAAATACAGTCTTTCTTTTTCATTGCCCCTTACTTTACCAGCAGACCATTATTTTGCTCTGGCTAGACCAATTCTGAACAAAATTATTTGTCATTCCTCTCATTTAGATTTGTATCTGAGATAGTAAGCAAGATGGCTGGCAGGTCAACATAGCACCTTATTTAATTTTTTTTCTTTCAATAAGTAAAACTTATTTAAAAGTAGCTTTCTTTGTATAAGAACTGATGCAGTAGAGATATAGTTATCTTTAGAGCTTATGCTCCAGACAAAACTTATTTGCTAAAATAAGCATTAAACAAAATAATGCATTATATAATTTGGGCATTTCTCCCTTCTCAATTGTATGCATCATGGTAAATGTAAACTTTACTACAAGATAAGTAGATATGTTCATTCATTTAGCTTCCCTGCATAATTTCAATCCTTCATAATTGTTCCAATCTTCCACTGTTTACAAATAACCAATTAGTTAATTCATGAAAGAAAAATTCACATTTCAGAATAAAAGTATCTTAAATGTAAACTCACTTTATAAAAATCATTACGGCTATTTTTGCTTAATACTAGGAGTGGAAATACAAGTGGCAGTAGGGCTCCCGTTTACCATATGGGAGGCCCCGGGTTCGGTTCCTGGGGCCTCCTGGTGAAGGCAAGCCCGCCCGCACGGCGTGGTTAGCTGACCCAGTGAGCACAAGCAGCAAGGGGGGGATAAATGAATAAATAAATAAAAATCTTTGAAAAAAAAAAAAAATACAAGTGGCTTACTCTACAAACTTTGGTGCTGGCATATACATAGGCAAAGTGTTAATGAGATGCTCTAGTTATGTTTCAACTTTCTTGTTTCCCTTCTCTCTTCCCCACTTTATTGCATAATATTTTCTGTACCCAAAGTATTCTACCATAATTCTGTTTGACTATAATTTGTAATATCCCCTTAATAAGCCCCATGTTTAACCATAAATCTTGATCACCCCTGCCCTCTCTCTTTTTTTTTTTCCAGAAGTCATTTGCCTGGTATGAAATATTTTGTAGGGATTGATGATGATAATGATGATGATATTTTAGCCAGTAAACCTCAGGACAACATACACACACACACACACACACAATATCAGATGTTTGAGTTGGTTTGGAATCTATGTCAATGTCCAACAAAGAACTGTCCTGTACTGAAATGTTTGTGACTTTGGTAGCTACAGACTACCGAATTTCAATTTCCAGTGAAATTGAGCTAATTTCTGATCTTATAAATTATCATCTCACCTTGTTCTCCTACTCCTAGTTGATAAGCTCCAAGTAGTTGCTACTTTTTTTTTTTTTTTACAACTTTTATTGTTGCATTCACTTTTACTCAGTTTTTAAATAAGTATCCTACAAATATTTCATTAATCTGTTCTCAAGTGGTTTAGTTACCATTCTGCCATTTATATTTTTTATTTAATTTTCATTGCTTGAGCATGCTTATCAACCACTGAACTACCTTCTTTAATTGTCCTGCAATGATGTAAGGGTTACATTTTTTGTGTATATGGCTTTCATAGTTGGGATTTCAGAGCACTGATACCAGATGTTTTCAGTTTCTTCTCTGGGGGAATTTCATTTGCATCTATGTTTTTAGCTATCTGTGATAACTTGTTAAATATTAAAAAGATATTTTGCTTCTATTGGAACATTTGTATACTCGCAACTATATTTCTGTAAACAGCTGCAGTCAAAAATAAATATTGAAAGTTTTCATTTTGCAGTGGGTAGCTGTCTTTTGTTCTCAAACTTTATGACTGAATTCATGTCCATAAATGTGAATATTGAGCAACATGAGTATGTGGCTGAAATTAAATAATTAAGAAAGAGATATGAAATATGGAAATATTTTTGAGTACTTTCTTTTGCCTACTATTTTGCCACAGTACAAATGACTTAGTGTGACAGAATTTTTGTTTTACTTAGTTTAAATATATATTTAGTAAAGTAATATATACACATGGTAGTAAATCATGTAGCATAGAGGTGCTTTCAGGAGAGCCAAATTTCCTCTATCCCTCAGTCCTATACTCAGAACCAATCTCTTTTTATTCTTGTAATTGTTTTCATCTGTATAGATTAGTGTTTACCAGACTTTGGTACATATAACCAGGAGTGATACTCAAAATCAATTTAATACATGGATGATTATTTTTAAACTTACATGTATTAGTGTTTTAATGTGCACTAGAAAAAAATGTGTCCATGTACCAGACTATGGGAGGAAGAGTGAGTCAAATTAAAAATATTAATACAGATGATATATGGATATTAATATGGTATAAATAACTGAAGTTTAAGAAACTGCATTAGGGGGTCGGAGGTGGCTCAACTGGTTGGGCGTCCGTCTCCCATATGGAGGGACCCGGGTTCGATCCCCGGGACCTCCCGGTAAAAAAAAAAAAAAAAAAAAAAAAGAAACTGCATTGAACAGTATGTTTATACCTTCCTATTTTATCAAAATTTTAGACAGTATCTGTTGATTCTGTGAAAGAATGACCAATTTTTTTTTAACATCCAAATTTATAGTTCTAAATGATTTGTCACTTTGGGAGACCATATATTTATTTCAACAATGCTGCCATTCTAAATATGTTTAAAAGTTTTCTTTTGGCATGTCCTGGCTTTGACAACACTGAAAAGGAGTAATAATCAAATGAAATTTATAAATGTGAAATTATATACTTCAGTCCAAAAACAGCATCTATGAGCAAAAGACTGATCTGAAGATAGAACTACAATGGCGTGTGGCTGCCAAAAATCTGATGCAGTCTTGGGTTATATGATAGTAAAAGTGGTGTCCAGAACAAGGGAGATAATTGACCTGCTCTACTCTAAGCTGGTAAGAGCACAGCTCTGTCATCTTAAAAGAGACAGACAAATTCTTAGCAGCTATATAATCAGGCCTAGAAGAGAACTGGAACATCTTTTATTTCTGTTCAGGACACAACATTGTCTCAATAAGTAAAAAAACTGCTGTAGTTTCTCAACAGTAACACTAATATGTTACTTGCTTTTCAGAAAGGTACTGATTGCTACTCTAGTGCTTTATTTCATGGTGCCACTGTCTGTTTCCACTGAGGCAATATAATATAGTGGTTAAAAGAATGGACTGCCTGCCTGAGTTGCATTCTGGCTCCAAGATCTATTTAACTTCTCCATTCCTCTATTTCCTTATCCTTGGAAATGGAAACAATAATAGCATTGTTGCAAGAGTTAAGTAAATTAATCCATGTAAAATTAGGTAGTTCCTGGTACACAGTAAGTGCCTAATAAATGTTACCTCGTGTTAGTATTACTACTCTCGATACAACTCTGCTCCTCTTTTGTCTTTTGTGCAGAGGCTCCCATACCTTTTTGCTTTTTCAAGAACACTCCTTTAATTGTCCACACTTTCCAACACCAAAAGCTTTCACTTTCAGAGTGATTCCCATTGGCATAAAATTTTGCTATGTCTGTTTCTTCAAAAATCTAATAAAAATTGTTACCACACATCCCCCTCAACACTATTTCTACTTTCTGTCCTCCCTTTCTCTCATGAACCCATTGCAACCAGGTTTCATCAGACCACTCTACCACAATAGTTGTCAAAATCACCAATGGCCTCTACATTGCAAAGTCCAACAGCCCATTCTCAGTCCTTATCTTAGTTGGCTTGTTAGCAGTGTTTGACACACTTGATCACCCCTCCTTGAAACGCTTTCTTCACTTGGTTTTCAGGATATCATACTCTCTTGTCTCTCCTGCATCGTTGGCCACGGCTTTTCACTCTTTATCCTCTTGACCACTTAACCTTGGAGAGCGCTAGAGCTCCATCATAGCTCTATCATAACTCAATTTCTAGGTGATCTCATCCAGTCTTAAGCTTTAAATGCCATCTTTATGTTGAAGGCTCCCAATATGTATCTCCAGCCATAATTTTTCCCTTACCTCCAGATTCATAGTATCCAACTGCCTACTTGACAACTTCACTTGGCTGTCTTAGACATCGCCAACATACCATGTCCAAAGCCAAATTCTGATTCCACTCTCCAACCCTTCACTTTTGCTCCAAACTCTTTTCCAGATGCTTCCTTATCCCCAGAAATAGAATCTCCATTCTTCCTGTTGCTTAGGCCTAAATACATTTGAGTTTTTTTGACCTGTCCTAGATCTAATCCCTCATCAAATCCTTTTGCCTCAACCTTTGAAATATATCCAGAATTCAACCACTTCTTAACTATTACTATCACCCTAGTCCAAAGCATTTGTCGCCTAGATTATTGCAAGTTTCCCAACAAGTGTCCCTGCTTCCATCCTTGCCCCTTATATTGGATTCCCCACATATCAGCCAGAGTTACCTTTTTTAAACATGTCAGATCACATTACACCTCTACTTAAAACCCTCCAGTGACTTCCTATCCTTACATTCTTAGAATGCTTAAAAGACTCTTATGTGATCTGATTCCTGCTATATATCTGACCTTTCACTGGCCTGCCTTTCTCTGCTTCTGTTACATCAACCCCTTTTCTGTGCTCTAACATATTAAGCATGCTTTTGCCTCAGGGGTTTGCATTTGACTTCCCTCCAGCCTGGAAAGCTCTTTCTTCAGAAGCTACACGTCTCACTTTCACTTTATCAGATCTCTGCTCAAATGCAGCTTTCTTAGAGAGGTCTGTCTTGATCACCCTGTATAAAACTAAACTTCCTCATTTCATCTCCTACCTTCTTACTCTGCTTTACTACTCTTAGCATGGATCACCTTGATTTGTTCATTTAACTATCTTTTCTTCACTAGAAAGCAAACTCCATGAAAGCAGATACTTTGTTTTGTTCATTGCTGAATCCCCATTGCCTAGAAGAGTGCTGGCATATTGACTGGATAAATCAGAATAAATTGATATGTCAGAATCAGATATATCAGAATAAGACTGCCCCATGGCATTTGTTTACTGCCTTCTGTGTTTTTCTTGGTTTCTACACCACTCTCTTCTCTGGCTCTCTGGTTTGTCTTGCAAATTCCCTGAGAGGATTTGAATAGGTGGTTCTATTACCATTCAGTAAAAAGCAGCCCTGTTGGGTTAGCTCTCAAGCCAAGTCACCTTATAGATGTCTGGCCATAATTTATTATAGAATCTTCTGATCCCATCTTCCCCAGTAGATTCCACCTTTGCCTGAATGCCTGTCACTAGCCAAATCTGATAAGTGTGAGTCTCTTCTGTAGAAAAGAATTTTATGGATTTGATTTGGAACTTTAGAAATTTACACAAAATTGCAGTGAAGATGAAGGTAACAGAAAACATCTTCAAACTCATACAGCTTTCTTCCATTGTGGATATCATAGAGGCAAAAAGTATCCAGTGCTAGTCAGCATTTGGTAAATGAGGTTCTCTGGCCTGACACCATCATTTCCTTAGCCAGGTAAGAGGCTGTTTCCGGTTCCACGCAACCTTGCTTGGTGTCATTGCTTCTTTTCTTTAAATTTACCACAAGAGGGCGATATTTAATCATGTTCTACTTGAATTACTGGAACAGTGGAAACCAGGTAGCACTTCAACAATTTAAATGGGAGATTAGATTATACCAAAATTGTTCACCAAAGTTAATGAAGTTCTAGGCTTACAATTTCATCCCAAGTCATGGGAGCAAAACACATTCTTAAAAGGAAAGTTGCCAGTTTAGCAGTAGTACAGAATATAACCTTCTAGAAGTTTGTATAGAGTGGAAACAAAGTACTTTTTGTGGAAGGCTGACTACAAGACTTCAGTTATTGGTAAAATTTGTAAAATTATTTAGTGGTGGGAGCAGGGGTGGTAGTAAAATAAGTGATTTTTTTTATGGTTCTTAACAACCCCAAAATGATATAATTTCAGGTTTAGCAGAAAGTGGTATAAAACGATTATGGAATTTTAATGGTAATACAAATTTTATCATTTTATTGACATGTTTTTGTAGGTGTACTCCCTAAATGACTTATATTGTTTTTAACGATTAGAGGTGATTTCATTCAGTGTAGCAGATGTAGGGTATGTGTATATTGGTTTATTTCTGAAAACATTAAATTAGAAAATTAAGATAAAAAAGAGACTTTTATTATTAAGATATCTCTATGTGTTCTGTATACAAACAATAAAAGTTGAAGGCAGAATAACATTTGTGTTAGGTAAATTAGTCATTGTGTAGTAATTAAAATCAATATATATCTGAAATAAGCATCAGATTACTAACTCCCAAACAAGTTAAGTCCCTTAGGTCAGAGACATTCAGCCATTTCTTTCTCTGAGCAATTTTCCCTCTGCCATAAACCATAGAGAGCCAATTAAAAAGAAAAATAGATAATTGAAGAGCTGGATGCTCTCTAGCCCTAAAAATTAAGGCCCTAAAAATTTAGCTCTAAATTTTTAAGGGCCTTAAAGGATATTTTCTAGCATTTTCTCCCACATTTATGTCCTAAGTGGCCTCTTGAGTCTAATCAGATTTTGGTCATATGTCATGATAGTAATTGTTAACAGTCAAATTTAAAAATAAAGCTATCCAAAAATGTACGAATGCAGTCTATTTCCTCTCCTATTCAATCTTCATGGAAAAAAGAAAAACCCAAATCTTGAAAACCAAAACAAGTCAAAGAAGCCCAGAAAAGATAGCTACATTTGGCTACATTTTAGAAGGAATGTAAGCCTTGTGAATCTTATTTTCTGGCTTTGATCTGGTTGTCAGTTGGGATGAACTTGCCCAGGTGATGGCCCACAGAAAGGCCAAATTTCTTGTTTTTCTGCTCATCTTGTACCTGTTTTTTCATTAAGAATCCTGCCTGAAAGTTTAGGTCAAAGAGGCTGCTTGGAGCAAAATACAGTGGAGTCTCATCCCAAATATTCTCCAGGCGCTTCTTCCATCCTTCCAGGATCTGGATTCGGGCATCTGCTGGAGTGTGCCCAATGCTATATGTCAGTTGAGGTTCTAAGACTTGGAAGCCACAGAAATACAGAGTGCCACTCTGGGGAGACAAAACAGAGGTGAGTCACAAAACAAATCCTATACAGTTTCTGCTGTATACGAACAACAAAGGTTGGTCTGGGATTCCCAAATAAGACACTCCTGAGGCTTCCTGGAGAATCAGTTCATAAATTCTCTCACCTACTCTCTATACTTAAATGTTACCTATTTTAAGCCTAGTCAGCTGTGTTCTTCTTTAAATGAATAAACTCTTGAAACTGTGCCAGTCTGGGATCCTCTGCCAAAAGTGTCAGAAGTTCTGTTACATAAGGGAGAATTTCAGCTTCTTGGTAGCTGACTCTTGCCAAGGCATGCAGATTTGCATTTTCCCACCTCTCACTCCAGATAACTAGATGATTATTTAATAAATGATTCTTATAGATGACCATCTCATTTGCTCTTTTCACCAACCCCCTTCCTTATAAGAGATTATCTTGAGAGTCCAGGGACCAACAAAAAGCCCACTTCAGGTTTCAGTTTTATTCATTTCTAAAACTGGCTGGACTAAATCATTTCTTAAATTTTCACAGACTCTAATATTCAGTGAGACTGCAGCAGCAACTTGGAGAAGGACAGGAAGATTGGAGAGAGATGTTAGTCATCTAGAGAGAATCAGGGCATATAGCCATATAAACCCAGGTTCATGTGCACTAGTCCTTGGTGTTTGAACATGTGCATACATGGACATATTCTAGAAGTACAGGGGCTTCAGAAGAGAGGCAAGTTCCTAAAAAGAAGCTCCCTGTGGTTCTGAATCATTACTGTTCTTTTACTTTCACACCACAGATCTGTTGTCAGCTGCTATCTTGAGGTTTTGGACCTCATAGAAAGCTCAATTAACTAATTCCCTGGAGGTTCATTGAAAATGAGGTACCTGAATTGGCCAGAGAATGACATTCATGTCCCCATGGACACCCTGCAGAGAGTACATGGAGCCGCTGCCACCTGTGGTGATGGAAAGTACTGTCTTCTTGTTCTTTAAAAGAAAAAAACAAAACAAAACTTCATAACCTTCCACAGCTCCTTGGTGACAAGAAGTTAATGAAACAGCCCCAGGGAAAAGAACAAACAAGTCTACCCTATTTGCTGTTTTCATTACTTCATACTTTGGCTCTTCTGAGCTATATAAGATGACTCTGCAAAATTACCAGCCTAGAAAATGGTACACAGACAGGTAATCAGGGGCAAACCAAAGTAGGTCAAGGCTGTCATGATAATGCAAAATCAGAGCTGACTGCTGGTTGCCTTATTTGCTATTTTAGCTCTGTCTCCCCACGGTGATAGGCATGTATTAGATAAGACCACTAAGCCAAAATGTCTTAAAGTATTTCTTGTGCAGTATATGGGTCTCAAAAAAAAAAAATAAGGCAGAATTTTTTTAAAAAAATTTTATTATGGGACATTTCAAGCATATATAAAGAAGAGAAAATAGTATAATGATGCATCCATCAGCCAGCTTCAACTCTGAGTAGAAAACCATTCTAGTTTTATCTAGTTCCCACCCCACCCCCTGGCTTTTTTATTTTCCTGGAATATTATTATAAAGCAAATCCCAAATATCACATTATGTCATCTATATCAACTTTATTAGGCATCTGTCCCAAAAGGCCTGAAACCAGATCTTAGTATCTAATTGTACTCAAAACTCTTCCTCAGGACAGAATTTATCCAAAATCCAGTGGTTAGAAAAATCAGAACCATTCACCTACCCGGAAAGGTCCCTTATCATACATGGCAGCATAGGAGTAAGCAAATTCCCCTAAGAGCACTCGCTCAAACCAGCCTTTCAGAATGGCAGGGACCCCAAACCACTGCAGCGGGAACTGTGGGACAAAAGACAACAAAAAGGTTAGGACAGGGATGCCCCCAGTGCAGAAGAAACCTCTGGGCGTTCAGCTGCTGCCCATGATGTCATGGTGGGGAAAATCTTTCTTCAGGACTTTGTCATTCCTTATGAGAGTTAGTACATTAAAGAAAAAAGAAAATTATTGCCCGTCGTCAGTCAACTTAACACTCCTGTTTCTGCCTAAGGATACAATATTGGATATCTGAAAAAAGCCACATGCAAATAAGGTTTATTTATATGAAATCACATTTGGCAGTAAAGTCTTAATAGCAAGAATGGCAGGGAAGGTTTCCTTCAATGTGTGATACTTAAATCAATATTTTCCCAAGAACTTGCTTTAGTTGGTGTGGTATAAAAAAACATGGCATGTAGGGAAGCGGCTGTGGCTCAATCAGTAGGGCTCCCGTTTACCATATGGGAGGCCCCTGGTTCGGTTCCCGGGGCCTCCTAGTGAAGGCAAGCCCGCCGGCACGGCATGGTTAGCTGACCCAGCGAGCACAAGCAGCAAGGGAGGGATAAATGAATAAATAAATAAAATCTTTAAAAACAAACAAACAAAAAAAAAAACATGGCATGTACCTTGTGCTCAAAGACATAAAATCATATCATGTAGAATAAACAAAACCACTCCCAAATGCAAACAAATGATTAGTTTCAAAGAATTATCAGGGACTTCCCATCAGAAAGTCTTTTTTGGCCTCTTGTCCTGATACAAACAGAATTAAGGACTATACCAATATTTTTTCTTCTCCTTGATTCATGATTTAAAGACAATGACAACTAGAACATATCCAGAAGGGGAGGGGAAACTAAGACAAAGGAGTTTGTAGGACTTTTATAGCTTTCTCCAATATTTGAAGGGTTGTTGACCTACATAAAAGGGGCTAAGAAGGTAATGTTTTTGTTTGTTGTTTTTTTGTTGTTGTTGTTTTGTCTTATTTGGGAGGTAGGGTTTTATGACAGAAAGAACATAGGACAGAGAGAGATTTCTGTTCTCCTGAATCTACCACTAATTAGACAAGCTACACAAGCCCCCATCGCTTCTAGGTTTCCTTTGCTTCATCTATAAAAAGAAGAGCCTGGATGATCTCTGGTAGCGTCTCACATCCTCCCATCTATGACTCCAATTATGAGAGGCCATATCTACAGCTTTCAGGATAAATGTTGTTCTATAAAGGTTGTTTAGGGAAGATGTGGTTCCCTGTGAATGTTCGACAGTCAAAGCTGAAAATGGGATTTGCTGATTCAATGGATATTAAACTTCACCTTCCCTCAAGTTGTTCTTGGAGAGGAGAAAACTGAGTCAAGTGCTAGCCCATATGGCACCTTGGTATGAATTAAGGCACTCCTTCTTGAAGGTACTTTATTTCCATTTTGAAAGACTGTCATAATACACTGATTTTGCTAGAATAAGACATTTTTTTGTCATCTGTCAACAAACTGGCAGATAATATAATAAGTATACAAATCTGTAATGTTTACGTTGCCCCTTAGATGTGGCATTCATTACTTTGCAGTGCACAACCTGCACAATTGTACTGACAGTGAATAAAGCATATGCATCAGATAGAAGCTAAATGTAAAGACCATCAAAATCCTTTCCAATTCTAAAATA